>CAKAJI010000437.1:0-37207 GCA_916610255.1 Lasioglossum lativentre
TATCATTGAAAATACCTTATAATATAACGTAATATGCAGTGTATCATTGAAAATACCTTATAATATAACGTAATATGCAGAGTATCATTCAAAATACCTTATAATATAACGTAATATGCAGTGTATCATTGAAAATACCTCATAATATAACGTAATATGCACTGTATCATAGAAAATACCTTATAATATAACGTAATATGCAGTGTATCATTGAAAATACCTTATAATGTAACGTAATATGCAGTGTATCATTGAAAATACATTATAATGTAATGTAATATGCAGTCTATCATTGAAAATACCTTATAATATAACGTAATATGCAGTGTATCATTGAAAATACCTTATAATGTAACGTAATATGCAGTATATCATTGAAAATACCTTATAATATAACGTAATATGCAGTGTATCATTGAAAATACCTTATAATATAACGTAATGTGCAGTATATCATTGAAAATACCTTATAATATAACGTAATATGCAGTGTATCATTGAAAATACCTTATAATATAACGTGATATGCAGTATATCATGGACAATGCCTTATAATGTAACGTAATAAGCTGTGTATCATTGAAAATATCTTGTAATTTAACGTAATATGCAGTGTATCATTGAAAATACCTTATAATATAATGTAATATTTGCAGTCTATCATTGAAAATACCTTATAATATAACGTAATAAGCAGTGTATCATTGAAAATACCTTATAATGTAACGTAATATGCTGTATATCATTGAAAATACCTTATAATATAACGTAATATGCAGTATATCATTGAAAATACCTTATAATATAACGTAATATGCAGTGTATCATTGAAAATACCTTATAATATAACGTAATATGCTGTATATCATTGAAAATACCTTATAATATAACGTAATATGCAGTATATCATTGAAAATACCTTATAATATAACGTAATATGCAGAGTATCATTGAAAATACCTTATAATATAACGTGATATGCAGAATATCATTGAAAATACCATATAATGTAACGTAATATGCAGTCAATCATTGAAAATACGTGATAATGTAACGTAATATGCAGTGTATCATTGAAAATACCTCATAATATAACGTAATATGCACTGTATCATAGAAAATACCTTATAATATAATGTAATATGCAGTCTATCATTGATAATACCTCATAATATAACGTAATATGCAGAGTATCATTGAAAATACCTTATAATATAACGTGATATGCAGTATATCATTGAAAATACCTTATAATATAACGTAATATGCAGAGTATCATTGAAAATACCTTATAATATAACGTGATATGCAGTCTATCATTGGAAATACCTTATAATATAACGTAATATGCAGTGTATCATTGAAAATACCCTATAATATAATGTAATATGCAGTGTATCATTGAAAATACCTTATAATATAATGTAATATTTGCAGTGTATCATTGAAAATACCTTATAATATAACGTGATATGCAGTCTATCATTGAAAATACGTGATAATATAACGTAATATGCAGTCTATCATTGAAAATACCCTATAATATAATGTAATATGCAGAGTATCATTGAAAATGCCTTATAATATAACGTAATATGCAGTGTATCATTGAAAATTCCTTATAATATATAGTAATATGCAGTCTAAAATTAAAAATACGTGATAATATAACGTGATATGCAGTATATCATTGAAAATACCTTATAATATAACGTAATATGCAGAGTATCATTGAAAATACCTTATAATATAACGTGATATGCAGTCTATCATTGGAAATACCTTATAATATAACGTAATATGCAGTGTATCATTGAAAATACCCTATAATATAATGTAATATGCAGTGTATCATTGAAAATACCTTATAATATAATGTAATATTTGCAGTGTATCATTGAAAATACCTTATAATATAACGTGATATGCAGTCTATCATTGAAAATACGTGATAATATAACGTAATATGCAGTCTATCATTGAAAATACCCTATAATATAATGTAATATGCAGAGTATCATTGAAAATGCCTTATAATATAACGTAATATGCAGTGTATCATTGAAAATTCCTTATAATATATAGTAATATGCAGTCTAAAATTAAAAATACGTGATAATACAACGTAATATGCAGTGTATCATTGAAAATACCTTATAATATAACGTAATATGCAGTGTATCATTGAAAATACCTTATAATATAACGTAATATGCAGTGTATCATTGAAAATACCCTATAATATAATGTAATATGCAGTGTATCATTGAAAATACCTTATAATATAACGTAATATGCAGTGTATCATTGAAAATACCCTATAATATAACGTAATATGCAGTGTATCATTGAAAATACCTTATAATATAACGTAATATGCAGTATATCATTGACAATACCTTATAATGAAACGTAATAAGCAGTGTATCATTGAAAATATCTTGTAATGTGACGTAATATGCAGAGTATCATTGAAAATGCCTTATAATATAACGTATTATGCAGTGTATCATTGAAAATGCCTTATAATATGTAGTAATATGCAGTCTATCATTAAAAATACGTGATAATATAACGTAATATGCAGTGAATCATTGAAAATAGCTTATAATATAACGTGATATGCAGTCTATCATTGAAAATATCTTATAATATATAGTAATATGCAGTGTATCATTGAAAATACATTATAATGTAATGTAATATGCAGTGTATCATTCAAAATACCTTATAATATAACGTAATATGCAGAGTATCATTGAAAATACCTTATAATATAACGTGATATGCAGAATATCATTGAAAATACCTTATAATATAACGTAATATGCAGTGTATCATTGAAAATACCTTATAATATAACGTAATATGCAGTGTATCATTGAAAATACCTTACAATATATCGTAATATGCAGTGTATCATTGAAAATACCTTATAATGTAACGTAATATGCAGTGTATCATTGAAAATACATTATAATGTAATGTAATATGCAGTCTATCATTGAAAATATCTTATAATATAACGTAATATGCAGTGAATCATTGAAAATAGCTTATAATATAACGTGATATGCAGTCTATCATTGAAAATATCTTATAATATATAGTAATATGCAGAATATCATTGAAAATACATTATAATGTAATGTAATATGCAGTCTATCATTGAAAATATCTTATAATATAATGTACTATGCAGTGTATCATTGAAAATATCTTCTAATGTAACGCAATATGCAGAGTATCATTGAAAATACCTTATAATATAACGTGATATGCAGAATATCATTGAAAATACCTTATAATGTAACGTAATATGCAGTGTATCATTGAAAATACCTTATAATGTAACGTAATATGCAGTGTATCATTGAAAATACATTATAATGTAATGTAATATGCAGTCTATCATTGAAAATACCTTATAATATAACGTAATATGCAGTGTATCATTGAAAATACCTTATAATGTAACGTAATATGCAGTATATCATTGAAAATACCTTATAATATAACGTAATATGCAGTGTATCATTGAAAATACCTTATAATATAACGTAATATGCAGTGTATCATTGAAAATACCCTATAATATAATGTAATATGCAGTGTATCATTGAAAATACCTTATAATATAATGTAATATTTGCAGAGTATCATTGAAAATACCTTATAATATAACGTGATATGCAGAATATCATTGAAAATACCTTATAATATAACGTAATATGCAGTGTATCATTGAAAATACCTTATAATATAACGTAATATGCAGTGTATCATTGAAAATACCTTATAATATAACGTAATATGCAGTGTATCATTGAAAATACCTTATAATGTAACGTAATATGCAGTGTATCATTGAAAATACATTATAATGTAATGTAATATGCAGTCTATCATTGAAAATACCTTATAATATAACGTAATATGCAGTGTATCATTGAAAATACCTTATAATGTAACGTAATATGCAGTATATCATTGAAAATACCTTATACTATAACGTAATATGCAGTGTATCATTGAAAATACCTTATAATATAACGTAATATGCAGTGTATCATTGAAAATACCTTATAATATAACGTAATATGCAGTGTATCATTGAAAATACCTTATAATGTAACGTAATATGCAGTGTATCATTGAAAATACATTATAATGTAATGTAATATGCAGTCTATCATTGAAAATATCTTATAATATAACGTAATATGCAGAGTATCATTGAAAATACCTTATAATATAACGTGATATGCAGTATATCATTGAAAATACCTTATAATATAACGTAATATGCAGAGTATCATTGAAAATACCTTATAATATAACGTGATATGCAGTCTATCATTGGAAATACCTTATAATATAACGTAATATGCAGTGTATCATTGAAAATACCCTATAATATAATGTAATATGCAGTGTATCATTGAAAATACCTTATAATATAATGTAATATTTGCAGTGTATCATTGAAAATACCTTATAATATAACGTGATATGCAGTCTATCATTGAAAATACGTGATAATATAACGTAATATGCAGTCTATCATTGAAAATACCCTATAATATAATGTAATATGCAGAGTATCATTGAAAATGCCTTATAATATAACGTAATATGCAGTGAATCATTGAAAATAGCTTATAATATAACGTGATATGCAGTCTATCATTGAAAATATCTTATAATATATAGTAATATGCAGAATATCATTGAAAATACATTATAATGTAATGTAATATGCAGTCTATCATTGAAAATACCTTATAATATAACGTAATATGCAGTGTATCATTGAAAATACCTTATAATGTAACGTAATATGCAGTATATCATTGAAAATACCTTATAATATAACGTAATATGCAGTGTATCATTGAAAATACCTTATAATATAACGTAATATGCAGTATATCATTGAAAATACCTTATAATATAACGTAATATGCAGTGTATCATTGAAAATACCTTATAATATAACGTGATATGCAGTATATCATTGACAATACCTTATAATGTAACGTAATAAGCTGTGTATCATTGAAAATATCTTGTAATTTAACGTAATATGCAGTGTATCATTGAAAATACCTTATAATATAATGTAATATTTGCAGTCTATCATTGAAAATACCTTATAATATAACGTAATAAGCAGTGTATCATTGAAAATACCTTATAATGTAACGTAATATGCTGTATATCATTGAAAATACCTTATAATATAACGTAATATGCAGTATATCATTGAAAATACCTTATAATATAACGTAATATGCAGTGTATCATTGAAAATACCTTATAATAAAACGTAATATGCTGTATATCATTGAAAATACCTTATAATATAACGTAATATGCAGTATATCATTGAAAATACCTTATAATATAACGTAATATGCAGAGTATCATTGAAAATACCTTATAATATAACGTGATATGCAGAATATCATTGAAAATACCATATAATGTAACGTAATATGCAGTCAATCATTGAAAATACGTGATAATATAACGTAATATGCAGTGTATCATTGAAAATACCTCATAATATAACGTAATATGCACTGTATCATAGAAAATACCTTATAATATAATGTAATATGCAGTCTATCATTGATAATACCTCATAATATAACGTAATATGCAGAGTATCATTGAAAATACCTTATAATATAACGTGATATGCAGTATATCATTGAAAATACCTTATAATATAACGTAATATGCAGAGTATCATTGAAAATACCTTATAATATAACGTGATATGCAGTCTATCATTGGAAATACCTTATAATATAACGTAATATGCAGTGTATCATTGAAAATACCCTATAATATAATGTAATATGCAGTGTATCATTGAAAATACCTTATAATATAATGTAATATTTGCAGTGTATCATTGAAAATACCTTATAATATAACGTGATATGCAGTCTATCATTGAAAATACGTGATAATATAACGTAATATGCAGTCTATCATTGAAAATACCCTATAATATAATGTAATATGCAGAGTATCATTGAAAATGCCTTATAATATAACGTAATATGCAGTGTATCATTGAAAATTCCTTATAATATATAGTAATATGCAGTCTAAAATTAAAAATACGTGATAATATAACGTAATATGCAGTGTATCATTGAAAATACCTTATAATATAACGTAATATGCAGTGTATCATTGAAAATACCTTATAATATAACGTAATATGCAGTGTATCATAGAAAATACCCTATAATATAATGTAATATGCAGTGTATCATTGAAAATACCTTATAATATAACGTAATGTGCAGTATATCATTGAAAATACCTTATAATATAACGTAATATGCAGTGTATCATTGAAAATACCTTATAATATAACGTGATATGCAGTATATCATTGACAATACCTTATAATGTAACGTAATAAGCTGTGTATCATTGAAAATATCTTGTAATTTAACGTAATATGCAGTGTATCATTGAAAATACCTTATAATATAATGTAATATTTGCAGTCTATCATTGAAAATACCTTATAATATAACGTAATAAGCAGTGTATCATTGAAAATACCTTATAATGTAACGTAATATGCTGTATATCATTGAAAATACCTTATAATATAACGTAATATGCAGTATATCATTGAAAATACCTTATAATATAACGTAATATGCAGTGTATCATTGAAAATACCTTATAATATAACGTAATATGCTGTATATCATTGAAAATACCTTATAATATAACGTAATATGCAGTATATCATTGAAAATACCTTATAATATAACGTAATATGCAGAGTATCATTGAAAATACCTTATAATACAACGTGATATGCAGAATATCATTGAAAATACCATATAATGTAACGTAATATGCAGTCAATCATTGAAAATACGTGATAATATAACGTAATATGCAGTGTATCATTGAAAATACCTCATAATATAACGTAATATGCACTGTATCATAGAAAATACCTTATAATATAATGTAATATGCAGTCTATCATTGATAATACCTCATAATATAACGTAATATGCAGAGTATCATTGAAAATACCTTATAATATAACGTGATATGCAGTATATCATTGAAAATACCCTATAATATAACGTAATATGCAGAGTATCATTGAAAATACCTTATAATATAACGTGATATGCAGTCTATCATTGGAAATACTTTATAAAATAACGTAATATGCAGTGTATCATTGATAATACCCTATAATATAATGTAATATGCAGTGTATCATTGAAAATACCTTATAATATAATGTAATATTTGCAATGTATCATTGAAAATACCTTATAATATAACGTAATATGCAGTGTATCATTGAAAATACCTTATAATATAACGTAATATGCAGAGTATCATTCAAAATACCTTATATTATAACGTAATATGCAGTGTATCATTGAAAATACCTCATAATATAACGTAATATGCACTGTATCATAGAAAATACCTTATAATATAACGTAATATGCAGTGTATCATTGAAAATACCTTATAATGTAACGTAATATGCAGTGTATCATTGAAAATACATTATAATGTAATGTAATATGCAGTCTATCATTGAAAATACCTTATAATATAACGTAATATGCAGTGTATCATTGAAAATACCTTATAATGTAACGTAATATGCAGTATATCATTGAAAATACCTTATAATATAACGTAATATGCAGTGTATAATTGAAAATACCTTATAATATAAAGTAATATACAGTATATCATTGAAAATACCTTATAATATAACGTAATATGCAGTGTATCATTGAAAATACCTTATAATATAACGTGATATGCAGTATATCATTGACAATACCTTATAATGTAACGTAATAAGCTGTGTATCATTGAAAATATCTTGTAATTTAAGGTAATATGCAGTGTATCATTGAAAATACCTTATAATATAATGTAATATTTGCAGTCTATCATTGAAAATACCTTATAATATAACGTAATAAGCAGTGTATCATTGAAAATACCTTATAATGTAACGTAATATGCTGTATATCATTGAAAATACCTTATAATATAACGTAATATGCAGTATATCATTGAAAATACCTTATAATATAACGTAATATGCAGTGTATCATTGAAAATACCTTATAATATAACGTAATATGCTGTATATCATTGAAAATACCTTATAATATAACGTAATATGCAGTATATCATTGAAAATACCTTATAATATAACGTAATATGCAGTATATCATTGAAAATACCTTATAATATAACGTAATATGCAGTGTATCATTGAAAATACCTTATAATATAACGTAATATGCTGTATATCATTGAAAATACCTTATAATATAACGTAATATGCAGTATATCATTGAAAATACCTTATAATATAACGTAATATGCAGAGTATCATTGAAAATACCTTATAATATAACGTGATATGCAGAATATCATTGATAATACCATATAATGTAACGTAATATGCAGTCAATCATTGAAAATACGTGATAATATAACGTAATATGCAGTCTATCATTGAAAATGCCTTATAATATAACGTAATATGCAGTCTATCATTGAAAATACCTTATAATATAACGTAATATGCAGTGTATCATTGAAAATACCTTATAATATAACGTAATATGCAGTGTATCATTGAAAATACATTATAATGTAATGTAATATGCAGTCTATCATTGAAAATACCTTATAATCATAACGTAATATGCAGTGTATCATTGAAAATACCTTATAATGTAACGTAATATGCAGTATATCATTGAAAATACCTTATAATATAACGTAATATGCAGTGTATCATTGAAAATACCTTATAATATAACGTAATGTGCAGTATATCATTGAAAATACCTTATAATATAACGTAATATGCAGTGTATCATTGAAAATACCTTATAATATAACGTGATATGCAGTATATCATTGACAATACCTTATAATGTATACGTAATAAGCTGTGTATCATTGAAAATATCTTGTAATTTAACGTAATATGCAGTGTATCATTGAAAATACCTTATAATATAATGTAATATTTGCAGTCTATCATTGAAAATACCTTATAATATAACGTAATAAGCAGTGTATCATTGAAAATACCTTATAATGTAACGTAATATGCTGTATATCATTGAAAATACCTTATAATATAACGTAATATGCAGTATATCATTGAAAATACCTTATAATATAACGTAATATGCAGTGTATCATTGAAAATACCTTATAATATAATGTAATATTTGCAGTCTATCATTGAAAATACCTTATAATATACGTAATATGCAGTGTATCATTGAAAATACCTTATAATGTAACGTAATATGCTGTATATCATTGAAAATACCTTATAATATAACGTAATATGCAGTATATCATTGAAAATACCTATATAATGTAACGTAATATGCAGTATATCATTGTAAAATACCTTATAATATACGTAATATGCAGTGTATCATTGAAAATACCTTATAATATAACGTAATATGCAGTATATCATTGAAAATACCTTATAAAAATAACGTAATATGCAGTGTATCATTGAAAATACCTTATAATATAACGTGATATGCAGTATATCATTGACAATACCTTATAATGTAACGTAATAAGCTGTGTATCATTGAAAATATCTTGTAATTTAACGTAATATGCAGTGTATCATTGAAAATACCTTATAATATAATGTAATATTTGCAGTCTATCATTGAAAATACCTTATAATATAACGTAATAAGCAGTGTATCATTGAAAATACCTTATAATGTAAACGTAATATGCTGTATATCATTGAAAATACCTTATAATATAACGTAATATGCAGTATATCATTGAAAATACCTTATAATATAACGTAATATGCAGTGTATCATTGAAAATACCTTATAATATAATGTAATATTTGCAGTCTATCATTGAAAATACCTTATAATATAACGTAATATGCAGTGTATCATTGAAAATACCTTATAATGTAACGTAATATGCTGTATATCATTGAAAATACCTTAATAATATAACTTAATATGCAGTGTATCATTGAAAAATACCTATAATATAACGTAATATGCAGAGTATCATTGAAAATACCTTATAATATAACGTAATATGCAGAGTATCATTGAAAATACCTTATAATATAACGTGATATGCAGAATATCATTGAAAATACCATATAATGTAACGTAATATGCAGTCAATCATTGAAAATACGTGATAATATAACGTAATATGCAGTGTATCATTGAAAATACCTCATAATATAACGTAATATGCACTGTATCATAGAAAATACCTTATAATATAATGTAATATGCAGTCTATCATTGATAATACCTCATAATATAACGTAATATGCAGAGTATCATTGAAAATACCTTATAATATAACGTAATATGCGGTGTATCATTGAAAATACCTTATAATATAACGTGATATGCAGTATATCATTGACAATACCTTATAATGTAACGTAATAAGCTGTGTATCATTGAAAATATCTTGTAATTTAAGGTAATATGCAGTGTATCATTGAAAATACCTTATAATATAATGTAATATTTGCAGTCTATCATTGAAAATACCTTATAATATAACGTAATATGCAGTGTATCATTGAAAATACCTTATAATGTAACGTAATATGCTGTATATCATTGAAAATACCTTATAATATAACGTAATATGCAGTATATCATTGAAAATACCTTATAATATAACGTAATATGCAGTGTATCATTGAAAATACCTTATAATATAACGTAATATGCTGTATATCATTGAAAATACCTTATAATATAACGTAATATGCAGTATATCATTGAAAATACCTTATAATATAACGTAATATGCAGAGTATCATTGAAAATACCTTATAATATAACGTGATATGCAGAATATCATTGATAATACCATATAATGTAACGTAATATGCAGTCAATCATTGAAAATACGTGATAATATAACGTAATATGCAGTCTATCATTGAAAATGCCTTATAATATAACGTAATATGCAGTCTATCATTGAAAATACCTTATAATATAACGTAATATGCAGTGTATCATTGAAAATACCTTATAATATAACGTAATATGCAGTGTATCATTGAAAATACATTATAATGTAATGTAATATGCAGTCTATCATTGAAAATACCTTATAATATAACGTAATATGCAGTGTATCATTGAAAATACCTTATAATGTAACGTAATATGCAGTATATCATTGAAAATACCTTATAATATAACGTAATATGCAGTGTATCATTGAAAATACCTTATAATATAACGTAATGTGCAGTATATCATTGAAAATACCTTATAATATAACGTAATATGCAGTGTATCATTGAAAATACCTTATAATATAACGTAATATGCAGTGTATCATTGAAAATACCTTATAATGTAACGTAATATGCAGTGTATCATTGAAAATACATTATAATGTAATGTAATATGCAGTCAATCATTGAAAATATCTTATAATATAACGTAATATGCAGTGAATCATTGAAAATAGCTTATAATATAACGTGATATGCAGTCTATCATTGAAAATATCTTATAATATATAGTAATATGCAGTGTATCATTGAAAATACATTATAATGTAATGTAATATGCAGTCTATCATTGAAAATATCTTATAATATAATGTACTATGCAGTGTATCATTGAAAATATCTTCTAATGTAACGCAATATGCAGAGTATCATTCAAAATACCTTATAATATAACGTAATATGCAGAGTATCATTGAAAATACCTTATAATATAACGTAATATGCAGTGTATCATTGAAAATGCCTTATAATATAATGTAATATGCAGTGTATCATTGAAAATACCTTATAATATAACGTAATATGCAGTGTATCATTGAAAATACCTTATAATATAACGTGATATGCAGTATATCATTGACAATACCTTATAATGTAACGTAATAAGCTGTGTATCATTGAAAATATCTTGTAATTTAACGTAATATGCAGTGTATCATTGAAAATACCTTATAATATAATGTAATATTTGCAGTCTATCATTGAAAATACCTTATAATATAACGTAATATGCAGTGTATCATTGAAAATACCTTATAATGTAACGTAATATGCTGTATATCATTGAAAATACCTTATAATATAACGTAATATGCAGTATATCATTGAAAATACCTTATAATATAACGTAATATGCAGTGTATCATTGAAAATACCTTATAATATAACGTAATATGCTGTATATCATTGAAAATACCTTATAATATAACGTAATATGCAGTATATCATTGAAAATACCTTATAATATAACGTAATATGCAGAGTATCATTGAAAATACCTTATAATATAACGTGATATGCAGAATATCATTGATAATACCATATAATGTAACGTAATATGCAGTCAATCATTGAAAATACGTGATAATATAACGTAATATGCAGTCTATCATTGAAAATGCCTTATAATATAACGTAATATGCAGTATATCATTGAAAATACCTTATAATATAACGTAATATGCAGTGTATCATTGAAAATACCTTATAATATAACGTAATATGCAGAGTATCATTCAAAATACCTTATATTATAACGTAATATGCAGTGTATCATTGAAAATACCTCATAATATAACGTAATATGCACTGTATCATAGAAAATACCTTATAATATAACGTAATATGCAGTGTATCATTGAAAATACCTTATAATGTAACGTAATATGCAGTGTATCATTGAAAATACATTATAATGTAATGTAATATGCAGTCTATCATTGAAAATACCTTATAATATAACGTAATATGCAGTGTATCATTGAAAATACCTTATAATGTAACGTAATATGCAGTATATCATTGAAAATACCTTATAATATAACGTAATATGCAGTGTATCATTGAAAATACCGTATAATATAACGTAATGTGCAGTATATCATTGGAAATACCTTATAATATAACGTAATATGCAGTGTATCATTGAAAATACCCTATAATATAATGTAATATGCAGTGTATCATTGAAAATACCTTATAATATAATGTAATATTTGCAGTGTATCATTGAAAATACCTTATAATATAACGTGATATGCAGTCTATCATTGAAAATACGTGATAATATAACGTAATATGCAGTCTATCATTGAAAATACCCTATAATATAATGTAATATGCAGAGTATCATTGAAAATGCCTTATAATATAACGTAATATGCAGTGTATCATTGAAAATTCCTTATAATATATAGTAATATGCAGTCTAAAATTAAAAATACGTGATAATATAACGTAATATGCAGTGTATCATTGAAAATACCTTATAATATAACGTAATATGCAGTGTATCATTGAAAATACCTTATAATATAACGTAATATGCAGTGTATCATTGA
Organism: Lasioglossum lativentre; assembly: GCA_916610255.1. NCBI lineage: Eukaryota > Metazoa > Arthropoda > Insecta > Hymenoptera > Halictidae > Lasioglossum > Lasioglossum lativentre. The sequence continues at coordinate 13,456 of CAKAJI010000437.1, forward strand.
AAATACCCTATAATATAATGTAATATGCAGTGTATCATTGAAAATACCTTATAATATAACGTAATATGCAGTGTATCATTGAAAATACCCTATAATATAACGTAATATGCAGTGTATCATTGAAAATACCTTATAATATAACGTAATATGCAGTATATCATTGACAATACCTTATAATGAAACGTAATAAGCAGTGTATCATTGAAAATATCTTGTAATGTGACGTAATATGCAGAGTATCATTGAAAATGCCTTATAATATAACGTATTATGCAGTGTATCATTGAAAATGCCTTATAATATATAGTAATATGCAGTCTATCATTAAAAATACGTGATAATATAACGTAATATGCAGTGTATCATTGAAAATACCTTATAATGTAACGTAATATGCAGTGTATCATTGAAAATACATTATAATGTAATGTAATATGCAGTCTATCATTGAAAATACCTTATAATATAACGTAATATGCAGTGTATCATTGAAAATACCTTATAATGTAACGTAATATGCAGTATATCATTGAAAATACCTTATAATATAACGTAATATGCAGTGTATAATTGAAAATACCTTATAATATAACGTAATATACAGTATATCATTGAAAATACCTTATAATATAACGTAATATGCAGTGTATCATTGAAAATACCTTATAATATAACGTGATATGCAGTATATCATTGACAATACCTTATAATGTAACGTAATAAGCTGTGTATCATTGAAAATATCTTGTAATTTAAGGTAATATGCAGTGTATCATTGAAAATACCTTATAATATAATGTAATATTTGCAGTCTATCATTGAAAATACCTTATAATATAACGTAATATGCAGTGTATCATTGAAAATACCTTATAATGTAACGTAATATGCTGTATATCATTGAAAATACCTTATAATATAACGTAATATGCAGTATATCATTGAAAATACCTTATAATATAACGTAATATGCAGTGTATCATTGAAAATACCTTATAATATAACGTAATATGCTGTATATCATTGAAAATACCTTATAATATAACGTAATATGCAGTATATCATTGAAAATACCTTATAATATAACGTAATATGCAGAGTATCATTGAAAATACCTTATAATATAACGTGATATGCAGAATATCATTGATAATACCATATAATGTAACGTAATATGCAGTCAATCATTGAAAATACGTGATAATATAACGTAATATGCAGTCTATCATTGAAAATGCCTTATAATATAACGTAATATGCAGTATATCATTGAAAATACCTTATAATATAACGTAATATGCAGTGTATCATTGAAAATACCTTATAATATAACGTAATATGCAGTGTATCATTGAAAATACATTATAATGTAATGTAATATGCAGTCTATCATTGAAAATACCTTATAATATAACGTAATATGCAGTGTATCATTGAAAATACCTTATAATATAACGTAATATGCAGTGTATCATTGAAAATACCTTATAATATAACGTAATGTGCAGTATATCATTGAAAATACCTTATAATATAACGTAATATGCAGTGTATCATTGAAAATACCTTATAATATAACGTGATATGCAGTATATCATTGACAATACCTTATAATGTAACGTAATAAGCTGTGTATCATTGAAAATATCTTGTAATTTAACGTAATATGCAGTGTATCATTGAAAATACCTTATAATATAATGTAATATTTGCAGTCTATCATTGAAAATACCTTATAATATAACGTAATAAGCAGTGTATCATTGAAAATACCTTATAATGTAACGTAATATGCTGTATATCATTGAAAATACCTTATAATATAACGTAATATGCAGTATATCATTGAAAATACCTTATAATATAACGTAATATGCAGTGTATCATTGAAAATACCTTATAATATAACGTAATATGCTGTATATCATTGAAAATACCTTATAATATAACGTAATATGCAGTATATCATTGAAAATACCTTATAATATAACGTAATATGCAGAGTATCAGTGAAAATACCTTATAATATAACGTAATATGCAGAGTATCATTGAAAATACCTTATAATATAACGTGATATGCAGAATATCATTGAAAATACCATATAATGTAACGTAATATGCAGTCAATCATTGAAAATACGTGATAATATAACGTAATATGCAGTGTATCATTGAAAATACCTCATAATATAACGTAATATGCACTGTATCATAGAAAATACCTTATAATATAATGTAATATGCAGTCTATCATTGATAATACCTCATAATATAACGTAATATGCAGAGTATCATTGAAAATACCTTATAATATAACGTAATATGCAGTGTATCATTGAAAATACCTTATAATATAACGTGATATGCAGTATATCATTGACAATACCTTATAATGTAACGTAATAAGCTGTGTATCATTGAAAATATCTTGTAATTTAAGGTAATATGCAGTGTATCATTGAAAATACCTTATAATATAATGTAATATTTGCAGTCTATCATTGAAAATACCTTATAATATAACGTAATATGCAGTGTATCATTGAAAATACCTTATAATGTAACGTAATATGCTGTATATCATTGAAAATACCTTATAATATAACGTAATATGCAGTATATCATTGAAAATACCTTATAATATAACGTAATATGCAGTGTATCATTGAAAATACCTTATAATATAACGTAATATGCTGTATATCATTGAAAATACCTTATAATATAACGTAATATGCAGTATATCATTGAAAATACCTTATAATATAACGTAATATGCAGAGTATCATTGAAAATACCTTATAATATAACGTGATATGCAGAATATCATTGATAATACCATATAATGTAACGTAATATGCAGTCAATCATTGAAAATACGTGATAATATAACGTAATATGCAGTCTATCATTGAAAATGCCTTATAATATAACGTAATATGCAGTATATCATTGAAAATACCTTATAATATAACGTAATATGCAGTGTATCATTGAAAATACCTTATAATATAACGTAATATGCAGTGTATCATTCAAAATACATTATAATGTAATGTAATATGCAGTCTATCATTGAAAATACCTTATAATATAACGTAATATGCAGTGTATCATTGAAAATACCTTATAATGTAACGTAATATGCAGTATATCATTGAAAATACCTTATAATATAACGTAATATGCAGTGTATCATTGAAAATACCTTATAATATAACGTAATGTGCAGTATATCATTGAAAATACCTTATAATATAACGTAATATGCAGTGTATCATTGAAAATACCTTATAATATAACGTGATATGCAGTATATCATTGACAATACCTTATAATGTAACGTAATAAGCTGTGTATCATTGAAAATATCTTGTAATTTAACGTAATATGCAGTGTATCATTGAAAATACCTTATAATATAATGTAATATTTGCAGTCTATCATTGAAAATACCTTATAATATAACGTAATAAGCAGTGTATCATTGAAAATACCTTATAATGTAACGTAATATGCTGTATATCATTGAAAATACCTTATAATATAACGTAATATGCAGTATATCATTGAAAATACCTTACAATATAACGTAATATGCAGTGTATCATTGAAAATACCTTATAATATAACGTAATATGCTGTATATCATTGAAAATACCTTATAATATAACGTAATATGCAGTATATCATTGAAAATACCTTATAATATAACGTAATATGCAGAGTATCATTGAAAATACCTTATAATATAACGTAATATGCAGATTATCATTGAAAATACCTTATAATATAACGTGATATGCAGAATATCATTGAAAATACCATATAATGTAACGTAATATGCAGTCAATCATTGAAAATACGTGATAATATAACGTAATATGCAGTGTATCATTGAAAATACCTCATAATATAACGTAATATGCACTGTATCATAGAAAATACCTTATAATATAATGTAATATGCAGTCTATCATTGATAATACCTCATAATATAACGTAATATGCAGAGTATCATTGAAAATACCTTATAATATAACGTGATATGCAGTATATCATTGAAAATACCTTATAATATAACGTAATATGCAGAGTATCATTGAAAATACCTTATAATATATCGTGATATGCAGTCTATCATTGGAAATACCTTATAATATAACGTAATATGCAGTGTATCATTGAAAATACCCTATAATATTGTTACGACGGCACGAGATGAAGTTGCCTTCCCCTGTGATATTCTGAAGATATCACAGAAATCGAGAGAAGTTGCCCGTCGTATCGATATTGCAGTATCCAGACAACGAGGCTGTTGATAAGAGGAAACAAGAGAGTAGAATCTCTCGAGACGTTGAAGCGAGAGCACGCACATTCTTTGCATCTTCTTAGTTATTATCTAAATAAAGAGTTGTATTTGTTTGTAGTGTTGTGAGTTAGCTGTTGTAATGTGTTGAAGATGGATTGCGGGAGAGAACACCGCGACGGCATCCACTTCAGGAGCAGATGCGATGATGTTGCAGACGCTGTTCGAAGGCCTCCAGAGGAACATTTCAGGGCAGTTTCAAAAGCAGCAGAAGATCTCGGAACGGAGATGGGAACAGGAGTGGACCCGGTTTGAAGAAAGGGAAGCAGCAAACAGGGCCGCTCAAGCTGCAAGGGAAGCTGCCTTGGAAGGACGTTTTGGGATCCTGGAGGCTCAGTGTCAGGTGCTCTCGCAAAATCTGCACGCGTTTGTACAGCCGCGGTTAATTAACTCTATCGAAAACCGTGAACCTCAAAATTTAAATATATCTGTTCCTAACGGGTCCACGGTTCCGGTCCTTCCACACTCGCAGTAGGTACCTATGCGTGATACAGTTGGTGTGCTTCGTAGTGTTTCGGAGTTGGGATACGCTGTGAAGCCGCCTAGATTCGATGGCAAAGCTTCATGGGAAGAATATCGAATTCAGTTCGACACGATAGCTCGCGCGAATGGATGGGATGAACCGAGGAAAGCTTTGGCCTTGGTTGCATCTTTGGAGGGCCCTGCTCGAGGAGTGTTGACCTCTCTTTCTGTTGATAAGCAGAATGATTTCCAGGCGATTGTTTCGGCACTGGAGTTCCGTTATGGAATTAAAAATTTTCAAAATTTAAGTTACGTAAAATTTCAAAATTACAAACAACGGAAAGGGGAGTCGATCTCCAAGTTGGCAGCAGAAATTGAGAGGCTTGCTCAAGCTGCATTTGGTGAATGCCCTTTTGAAAGTAGAGATAAACTTGCAGCCTCTCAATTCGTAGCAGCATTGGCCAATGAGGAGACAAAGCGACTATTAAGACTCGGTGGTTTTACTTCCTTGAGGGCGACGGTTATTAGAGCCCTAGAGATTGAAGCTGTCGAGTCTATCGCTGAAAATCAATATAGAAGCAAAAATAATCGCTACAAACCTTACTATTTTCCAAAACAAAACTTTCATGGACGGAGTTATGGTAATCGAGGATACGAGAGAAGACCGGAGGATGGTGACCGAGGATACGAGAGAAGACCGGAGGAAGCTGACAGACCGAACAGGAGCTATGTGCAGAGGACGAGTTTCGTGAATCAGAATACGAGGACCGACACTGAACGGGAAGATCGACCTAGGGTGTGTTGGAATTGTCGACAGACTGGACATCTCCAGAGAGACTGCCCGAAGACACAAGCAAAGAAGAAGATGGGAAACGCAAAGAAGTCGCAGTAGAGGGGGAGACTGCGACTTCATCTTCTTCTACCCCCGTCGTGCTGAAGGCTTATTTCAAGAAAGATTGTACGGCCATCGAGGGATTCATCGATGGAGAAAAGGCTACGATAATACTGGACACGGGTTCGAGTGTGAATCTTTTGGGGACAAATAAATTCAGTCCCAGAAGTGAGCTTGGCGCGGCGGAGGGATTTGAGGAAATGAAAATTGTATCCATTTCCGGAGAAAATTTACCGATTCGGGGCAAGTATAGATGTCCCCTTAGAATCAATGAATTTGAATCAGAGGAAGATTTCTTCCTGATTGACATGGCGGAGGAGTGTATTTTAGGGAATGGATTTCTCCAGAAACACGCATGTAGGCTCGACTATTCGACAAGAAACCTACAAATAGCCGAAAGGGAGGAGGTCAGCTTCATTGGACAGGAAAAACGAAATAAGGTGGATATGGCCTTATTTGCAAAAAGGGACGAGGAGACTCCGGTAGCGCAAGAGGAGACTCCGGAAGCGGAAGAACAAGAGGAAGTTGCAATATCACCTGTGCCAACGCATTTAGAAGACCTTTTCCAGCGATGCGGCACGACCTTATCCTCGCCACGGAAAGTAGCATTTGCGGAAGTAACACGCGAGTTCCAAGATGTGTTCGCTGAAAATCCTGAACATGTTGGAAACTGTGACGTTGTCCAACATAGGATTGATACGGGAGATTGTGCACCAATCAAACAAGCACCGCGACGTCTCCCTTTTCATCGACGAGCCGAAGTTACCGAGTTGCTCGCGAAGATGGAAAGACAGGGAGTAATTGAGGAATCGAAAAGTCCATGGTCATCTCCTATCGTTCTCGTGAAGAAGAAGGATGGCAGCACAAGATTCTGTGTAGATTATCGACGGCTAAACGATGTCACAAAAAAAGATTCTTATCCGTTACCGAGAATTGAGGACACGCTGGATGCTCTAGCTGAATCGTCCTGGTTTTCGACCATAGATTTGCAAAGTGGCTATTGGCAAATTATGGTCGATGAAAGAGACCGTGAGAAGACCGCATTCTGCGTGGGAGAGGGGCTCTGGCAATTCCGAGTGATGCCTTTCGGACTTTGTAATGCCCCAGCCACGTTTGAACGTCTTATGGATACGGTTTTAAAAGGTCTTTGTGGAAAGATCTGCCTAGTATATCTGGACGACATAATCGTCTACGGGAAAAACTTCGAAGAAAACATGCACAATCTGAAGACTGTCTTCGTACGCCTGCGCCAAGCCAAATTATTAGCGAACCCGAAGAAATGCAATTTCTTCTGCAAGGAAGTGCGTTACCTGGGTCATATTGTTTCCGAACGCGGAATTAAGACTGATCCCGAAAAGATAATGGCAATCCAGAAATGGCCAATCCCCAAAAACAAAACAGAGTTAAGAAGTTTTCTCGGACTATGCACTTATTACAGGAAATTTGTCAAGGATTTTTCTTCCATCGCCAGGCCGCTACATCGCTTGACAGAAGACAAAGTTACGTTTGTATGGACGGAAGAGTGTCAGAAAGTGTTCGAGTGGCTGAAACAACGCCTCACCGAATCTCCGGTCCTAGCCTACCCTTTATTAGACGCAGATTTCATCTTGGACACAGATGCGTCGAATTTTGCTATTGGAGCGGTTCTTTCTCAAATTCAGGGTGAAGAGGAGAAAGTTATTGCATACTTTTCTAAAATGCTGGGAAAAACCGAGAGGAACTATTGCGTTACACGAAGAGAACTTTTGGCGATAATTAAGTCCATAGAACATTTTCACCACTATCTTTATGGTCGGAAATTTCTGGTAAGGACTGATCATGCTGCGTTAAGATGGCTACTGTCGTTTAGGAATCCAGAAGGACAAACAGCTCGCTGGATAGAAAGGCTGCAGCAGTACGATTTCGAAATTAAACATCGAGAAGGAAAATTACATGTCAACGCAGACAGTCTGTCGAGAAGACCGTGCGAAGTTTCGCAATGTAAATATTGCCTTCGCCTTGAGGAGAGGGAGGCACGCGAGGGGGTGTGCAGTCGGGGAGAACGCGTGTTGAGGACGGTCTGCGAAGATGCAGGTTCGGAATGGAAGAAAGCGCAAGAGGATGATGAAGAAATAAATTTCATTTTACAAAGGAGAATCGAACGGAATAAACCGAACTGGCAGGAAGTTTCATGTTTTTCGCCCGTAATGAAATTTTACTGGAAAATCTGGGATTCTCTTGAAGTGAGAAAAGGCTTACTTTTCCGTAGGTGGGAATCTTCGGACGGAAAAGAAGCAGTATTATTACTAATTGTCCCTAGAAGTAAAACCGAAGAAGCGTTGCGGGAATGTCATAATGCTCCATGGGGAGGACACTTCGGAATTCGCAAAACACTTGCCAAGGTTCGACAAAGGTTTTTCTGGCCTGATCATCGTCGAGATGTTGAAGAATGGTGCCGTCGTTGCGATAGCTGTGTGGCGAAGAAAGGCCCAAGGGAGAGAGGAAGAGGCACCCTAAAAGTTTACAATGTCGGAGCCCCTTTTGAAAGAATTGCACTCGACATTGTGGGCCCTTTACCAAAATCTACGACCGGAAACAAATATGCCCTTGTTGTCGTAGATTATTTCTCAAAGTGGCCGGAAGTGGTTCCACTTCCGAATCAAAAAGCAACGACCATAGCGAAGAGCCTTTTAACAGAAGTAATAAGTCGTCATGGTGTACCACTGGAACTACATTCAGATCAAGGTCGGAATTTCGAGTCGAATGTCTTCAAAGAGTTGATGAGGATGCTTGGAATTAAGAAGACAAGGACGACACCCCTACATCCTCAATCGGATGGTCTCGTTGAAAGGATGATTCGTACACTGTTGCAGTATTTAACACAGTTTGTTTCAGAACATCAAAAAGACTGGGACGAATGGATACCGACGTTCCTATTAGCATATCGGACGTCTCAACATGAAGTAACGCGAAATTCCCCAGCAATGGTTCTCATGGGACGAGATTTACGACTTCCTTTGGATCTGCTGAGAGGAAGTGCCTATACTTTTGAGAAGGAGGAGAGGACTTACGTTGAAGAAACGAGAGCTAAAATCTTGAAAATCCATGATTTCGTGAGCCAACGGATGAAGATTGGCAGTGACAAAATGAAGTCTTGGTACGATGTCCACGCAAATCAAGTTTCGTTCAATCCAGGTGACAAGGTTTGGTTGTTTAACCCGCGGCGTAAGAGAGGCAGGTGTCCGAAACTTCAGTCCGACTGGGAAGGACCGTATATTGTCAAGGATCGATTAAATGAATTAATTTATCGAATACTTCGCTCTCCTAAGGCAAAACCGAAAGTTGTTCACGTGAATAGGCTTGCACGTTACAACGCTTGAACGTATGACGCGAAAGAAGAAAATTTGGATACTTCAACGTCCTGCTCAGGGTTTTTTGGGTGGTTTTCCCCTGAGACAGAGGACAAATGTCGGGACGTTTACTGTCTGAAAAAGGCCACCGAGGTAAATCATATATGTTTTCGATTACCCATTTTTCAGACAGAGATTGACACGTCAAGGAGCTGTCATTCTGACGTGGGAAGGTTAGCAACTACGTACTGAAGATACTGGTTAATCAGAGGCATGACGGTTGAAACGTCTACAGAGGTGAATCCAGTCGCGGTCGGGACGCCCGCTTTCTTCGAAGGGGGGAGTAGTGTTACGACGGCACGAGATGAAGTTGCCTTCCCCTGTGATATTCTGAAGATATCACAGAAATCGAGAGAAGTTGCCCGTCGTATCGATATTGCAGTATCCAGACAACGAGGCTGTTGATAAGAGGAAACAAGAGAGTAGAATCTCTCGAGACGTTGAAGCGAGAGCACGCACATTCTTTGCATCTTCTTAGTTATTATCTAAATAAAGAGTTGTATTTGTTTGTAGTGTTGTGAGTTAGCTGTTGTAATGTGTTCTCCGGCAAGGCAACGCCGAAGTCTCCGCAACAATATAATGTAATATGCAGTGTATCATTGAAAATACCTTATAATATAATGTAATATTTGCAGTGTATCATTGAAAATACCTTATAATATAACGTGATATGCAGTCTATCATTGAAAATACGTGATAATATAACGTAATATGCAGTCTATCATTGAAAATACCCTATAATATAATGTAATATGCAGAGTATCATTGAAAATGCCTTATAATATAACGTAATATGCAGTGTATCATTGAAAATTCCTTATAATATATAGTAATATGCAGTCTAAAATTAAAAATACGTGATAATATAACGTAATATGCAGTGTATCATTGAAAATACCTTATAATATAACGTAATATGCAGTGTATCATTGAAAATACCCTATAATATAATGTAATATGCAGTGTATCATTGAAAATACCTTATAATATAACGTAATATGCAGTGTATCATTGAAAATACCCTATAATATAACGTAATATGCAGTGTATCATTGAAAATACCTTATAATATAACGTAATATGCAGTATATCATTGACAATACTTTATAATGAAACGTAATAAGCAGTGTATCATTGAAAATATCTTGTAATGTGACGTAATATGCAGAGTATCATTGAAAATGCCTTATAATATAACGTATTATGCAGTGTATCATTGAAAATGCCTTATAATATATAGTAATATGCAGTCTATCATTAAAAATACGTGATAATATAACGTAATATGCAGTGAATCATTGAAAATAGCTTATAATATAACGTGATATGCAGTGTATCAATGAAAATATCTTATAATATATAGTAATATGCAGTGTATCATTGAAAATACATTATAATGTAATGTAATATGCAGCGTATCAATCAAAATACCTTATAATATAACGTAATATGCAGAGTATCATTGAAAATACCTTATAATATAACGTGATATGCAGAATATCATTGAAAATACCTTATAATATAACGTAATATGCAGTGTATCATTGAAAATACCTTATAATATAACTTAATATGCAGTGTATCATTGAAAATACCTTATAATATAACGTAATATGCAGTGTATCATTGAAAATACCTTATAATGTAACGTAATATGCAGTGTATCATTGAAAATACATTATAATGTAATGTAATATGCAGTCTATCATAGAAAATATCTTATAATATAACGTAATATGCAGTGAATCATTGAAAATAGCTTATAATATAACGTGATATGCAGTCTATCATTGAAAATATCTTATAATATATAGTAATATGCAGAATATCATTGAAAATACATTATAATGTAATGTAATATGCAGTCTATCATTGAAAATATCTTATAATATAATGTACTATGCAGTGTATCATTGAAAATATCTTCTAATGTAACGCAATATGCAGAGTATCATTGAAAATACCTTATAATATAACGTGATATGCAGAATATCATTGAAAATACCTTATAATATAACGTAATATGCAGTGTATCATTGAAAATGCCTTATAATATATAGTAATATGCAGTCTTTCATTGAAAATACCTTATAATGTAACGTAATATGCAGTGTATCATTGAAAATACCTTATAATGTAACGTAATATGCAGTCCATCATTGAAAATATCATATAATATATTGTAATATGCAGTCTATCATTGAAAATATCTTATAATATAATTTAATATTTGCAGTCAATCATTGAAAATACGTGATAATATAACGTAATATGCAGTGTATCTTTGAAAATACCTTATAATATAACGTAATGTGCAGTGTATCAATGAAAATACCTTATAATATAACGTAATATGCAGTCTATCATTGAAAATATCTTATAATATATTGTAATAGGCAGTCTATCATTGAAAATATCTTATAATATAATTTAATATTTGCAGTCAATCATTGAAAATACGTGATAATATAACGTAATATGCAGTGTATCATTGAAAATACCTTATAATATAACGTAATGTGCAGTGTATCAATGAAAATACCTTATAATATAACGTAATATGCAGTCTATCATTGAAAATATCTTATAATATAACGTAATATGCATTGAATCATTGAAAATAGCTTATAATATAACGTGATATGCAGTCTATCATTGAAAATATCTTATAATATATAGTAATATGCAGTGTATCATTGAAAATACATTATAATGTAACGTAATATGCAGTGTATCATTGAAAATACCTTATAATATAACGCATTAAAAATAACGTAATATGCAGTATATCATTGAAAATACCTTATAATATAACGTAATATGCAGTGTATCATTGAAAATACCTTATAATATAACGTAATATGCAGTGTATCATTGAAAATACCTTATAATATAACGTAATATGCAGTGTATCATTGAAAATATCATATAATATATTGTAATATGCAGTCTATCATTGAAAATATCTTATAATATAACGTAATATGCAGTGTATCATTGAAAATACCTTATAATATAATGTAATATGCAGTCAATCATTGAAAATACGTTATAATATAACGTAATATGCAGTGTATCATTGAAAATACCTTATAATATAACGTAATATGCAGTGTATCATTGAAAATGCCTTATAATATAATGTAATATGCAGTGTATCATTGAAAATACCTTATAATATAACGTAATATGCAGTGTATCATTGAAAATATCATATAATATATTGTAATATGCAGTCTATCATTGAAAATATCTTATAATATAACGTAATATGCAGTGTATCATTGAAAATACCTTATAATGTAACGTAATATGCAGTCAATCATTGAAAATACGTGATAATATAACGTAATATGCAGTCTATCATTGAAAATGCCTTATAATATAACGTAATATGCAGTATATCATTGAAAATACCTTATAATATAACGTAATATGCAGTGTATCATTGAAAATACCTTATAATATAACGTAATATGCAGAGTATCATTCAAAATACCTTATAATATAACGTAATATGCAGTGTATCATTGAAAATACCTCATAATATAACGTAATATGCACTGTATCATAGAAAATACCTTATAATATAACGTGATATGCAGTCTATCATTGAAAATACCTTATAATATAACGTAATATGCAGTGTATCATTGAAAATACCCTATAATATAATGTAATATGCAGTGTATCATTGAAAATACCTTATAATATAATGTAATATTTGCAGTGTATCATTGAAAATACCTTATAATATAACGTGATATGCAGTCTATCATTGAAAATACGTGATAATATAACGTAATATGCAGTCTATCATGAAAATACCCTATAATATAATGTAATATGCAGAGTATCATTGAAAATGCCTTATAATATAACGTAATATGCAGTGTATCATTGAAAATTCCTTATAATATATAGTAATATGCAGTCTAAAATTAAAAATACGTGATAATATAACGTAATATGCAGTGTATCATTGAAAATACCTTATAATATAACGTAATATGCAGTGTATCATTGAAAATACCTTATAATATAACGTAATATGCAGTGTATCATTGAAAATACCCTATAATATAATGTAATATGCAGTGTATCATTGAAAATACCTTATAATATAACGTAATATGCAGTGTATCATTGAAAATACCCTATAATATAACGTAATATGCAGTGTATCATTGAAAATACCTTATAATATAACGTAATATGCAGTATATCATTGACAATACCTTATAATGAAACGTAATAAGCAGTGTATCATTGAAAATATCTTGTAATGTGACGTAATATGCAGAGTATCATTGAAAATGCCTTATAATATAACGTATTATGCAGTGTATCATTGAAAATGCCTTATAATATATAGTAATATGCAGTCTATCATTAAAAATACGTGATAATATAACGTAATATGCAGTGTATCATTGAAAATACCTTATAATGTAACGTAATATGCTGTATATCATTGAAAATACCTTATAATTTAACGTAATATGCAGTATATCATTGAAAATACCTTATAATATAACGTAATATGCAGTGTATCATTGAAAATACCTTATAATATAACGTAATATGCTGTATATCATTGAAAATACCTTATAATATAACGTAATATGCAGTATATCATTGAAAATACCTTATAATATAACGTAATATGCAGAGTATCATTGAAAATACCTTATAATATAACGTGATATGCAGAATATCATTGAAAATACCATATAATGTAACGTAATATGCAGTCAATCATTGAAAATACGTGATAATATAACGTAATATGCAGTCTATCATTGAAAATGCCTTATAATATAACGTAATATGCAGTATATCATTGAAAATACCTTATAATATAACGTAATATGCAGTGTATCATTGAAAATACCTTATAATATAACGTAATATGCAGAGTATCATTCAAAATACCTTATAATATAACGTAATATGCAGTGTATCATTGAAAATACCTCATAATATAACGTAATATGCACTGTATCATAGAAAATACCTTATAATATAACGTAATATGCAGTGTATCATTGAAAATACCTTATAATGTAACGTAATATGCACTGTATCATAGAAAATACCTTATAATATAATGTAATATGCAGTCTATCATTGATAATACCTCATAATATAACGTAATATGCAGAGTATCATTGAAAATACCTTATAATATAACGTGATATGCAGTATATCATTGAAAATACCTTATAATATAACGTAATATGCAGAGTATCATTGAAAATACCTTATAATATAACGTGATATGCAGTATATCATTGAAAATACCTTATAATATAACGTAATATGCAGAGTATCATTGAAAATACCTTATAATATAACGTGATATGCAGAATATCATTGAAAATACCTTATAATATAACGTAATATGCAGTGTATCATTGAAAATACCTTATAATATAACGTAATATGCAATATATCATTGAAAATACCTTATAATATAACGTAATATGCAGTGTATCATTGAAAATACCTTATAATATAACGTGATATGCAGTATATCATTGACAATACCTTATAATGTAACGTAATAAGCTGTGTATCATTGAAAATATCTTGTAATTTAACGTAATATGCAGTGTATCATTGAAAATACCTTATAATATAATGTAATATTTGCAGTCTATCATTGAAAATACCTTATAATATAACGTAATATGCAGTGTATCATTGAAAATACCTTATAATGTAACGTAATATGCTGTATATCATTGAAAATACCTTATAATATAACGTAATATGCAGTATATCATTGAAAATACCTTATAATATAACGTAATATGCAGTGTATCATTGAAAATACCTTATAATATAACGTAATATGCTGTATATCATTGAAAATACCTTATAATATAACGTAATATGCAGTATATCATTGAAAATACCTTATAAAATAACGTAATATGCAGAGTATCATTGAAAATACCTTATAATATAACGTGATATGCAGAATATCATTGAAAATACCATATAATGTAACGTAATATGCAGTCAATCATTGAAAATACGTGATAATATAACGTAATATGCAGTCTATCATTGAAAATGCCTTATAATATAACGTAATATGCAGTATATCATTGAAAATACCTTTTAATATAACGTAATATGCAGTGTATCATTGAAAATACCTTATAATATAACGTAATATGCAGAGTATCATTCAAAATACCTTATAATATAACGTAATATGCAGTGTATCATTGAAAATACCTCATAATATAACGTAATATGCACTGTATCATAGAAAATACCTTATAATGTAACGTAATAAGCTGTGTATCATTGAAAATATCTTGTAATTTAACGTAATATGCAGTGTATCATTGAAAATACCTTATAATATAATGTAATATTTGCAGTCTATCATTGAAAATACCTTATAATATAACGTAATATGCAGTGTATCATAGAAAATACCTTATAATATAATGTAATATGCAGTCTATCATCGATAATACCTCATAATATAACGTAATATGCAGAGTATCATTGAAAATACCTTATAATATAACGAGATATGCAGTATATCATTGAAAATACCTTATAATATAACGTAATATGCAGAGTATCATTGAAAATACCTTATAATATAACGTGATATGCAGTATATCATTGAAAATACCTTATAATATAACGTAATATGCAGAGTATCATTGAAAATACCTTATAATATAACGTGATATGCAGAATATCATTGAAAATACCATATAATGTAACGTAATATGCAGTCAATCATTGAAAATACGTGATAATATAACGTAATATGCAGTCTATCATTGAAAATGCCTTATAATATAACGTAATATGCAGTATATCATTGAAAATACCTTATAATATAACGTAATATGCAGTGTATCATTGAAAATACCTTATAATATAACGTAATATGCAGAGTATCATTCAAAATACCTTATAATATAACGTAATATGCAGTGTATCATTGAAAATACCTCATAATATAACGTAATATGCACTGTATCATAGAAAATACCTTATAATATAACGTAATATGCAGTGTATCATTGAAAATACCTTATAATGTAACGTAATATGCACTGTATCATAGAAAATACCTTATAATATAATGTAATATGCAGTCTATCATCGATAATACCTCATAATATAACGTAATATGCAGAGTATCATTGAAAATACCTTATAATATAACGAGATATGCAGTATATCATTGAAAATACCTTATAATATAACGTAATATGCAGAGTATCATTGAAAATACCTTATAATATAACGTGATATGCAGTATATCATTGAAAATACCTTATAATATAACGTAATATGCAGAGTATCATTGAAAATACCTTATAATATAACGTGATATGCAGAATATCATTGAAAATACCTTATAATATAACGTAATATGCAGTGTATCATTGAAAATACCTTATAATATAACGTAATATGAAGTGTATCATTGAAAATACCTTATAATGTAACGTAATATGCAATATATCATTGAAAATACCTTATAATATAACGTAATATGCAGTGTATCATTGAAAATACCTTATAATATAACGTAATATGCAATATATCATTGAAAATACCTTATAATATAACGTAATATGCAGTGTATCATTGAAAATACCTTATAATATAACGTGATATGCAGTATATCATTGACAATACCTTATAATGTAACGTAATAAGCTGTGTATCATTGAAAATATCTTGTAATTTAACGTAATATGCAGTGTATCATTGAAAATACCTTATAATATAATGTAATATTTGCAGTCTATCATTGAAAATACCTTATAATATAAGGTAATATGCAGTGTATCATTGAAAATACCTTATAATGTAACGTAAAATGCTGTATATCATTGAAAATACCTTATAATATAACGTAATATGCAGTATATCATTGAAAATACCTTATAATATAACGTAATATGCAGTGTATCATTGAAAATACCTTATAATATAACGTAATATGCTGTATATCATTGAAAATACCTTATAATATAACGTAATATGCAGTATATCATTGAAAATACCTTATAAAATAACGTAATATGCAGAGTATCATTGAAAATACCTTATAATATAACGTGATATGCAGAATATCATTGAAAATACCATATAATGTAACGTAATATGCAGTCAATCATTGAAAATACGTGATAATATAACGTAATATGCAGTCTATCATTGAAAATGCCTTATAATATAACGTAATATGCAGTATATCATTGAAAATACCTTATAATATAACGTAATATGCAGTGTATCATTGAAAATACCTTATAATATAACGTAATATGCAGAGTATCATTCAAAATACCTTATAATATAACGTAATATGCAGTGTATCATTGAAAATACCTCATAATATAACGTAATATGCACTGTATCATAGAAAATACCTTATAATGTAACGTAATAAGCTGTGTATCATTGAAAATATCTTGTAATTTAACGTAATATGCAGTGTATCATTGAAAATACCTTATAATATAATGTAATATTTGCAGTCTATCATTGAAAATACCTTATAATATAACGTAATATGCAGTGTATCATTGAAAATACCTTATAATGTAACGTAATATGCTGTATATCATTGAAAATGCCTTATATTATAACGTAATATGCAGTGTATCATTGAAAATGCCTTATAATATATAGTAATATGCAGTCTTTCATTGAAAATACCTTATAATGTAACGTAATATGCAGTGTATCATTGAAAATACCTTATAATGTAACGTAATATGCAGTCCATCATTGAAAATATCATATAATATATTGTAATATGCAGTCTATCATTGAAAATATCTTATAATATAATTTAATATTTGCAGTCAATCATTGAAAATACGTGATAATATAACGTAATATGCAGTGTATCTTTGAAAATACCTTATAATATAACGTAATGTGCAGTGTATCAATGAAAATACCTTATAATATAACGTAATATGCAGTCTATCATTGAAAATATCTTATAATATATTGTAATAGGCAGTCTATCATTGAAAATATCTTATAATATAATTTAATATTTGCAGTCAATCATTGAAAATACGTGATAATATAACGTAATATGCAGTGTATCATTGAAAATACCTTATAATATAACGTAATGTGCAGTGTATCAATGAAAATACCTTATAATATAACGTAATATGCAGTCTATCATTGAAAATATCTTATAATATAACGTAATATGCATTGAATCATTGAAAATAGCTTATAATATAACGTGATATGCAGTCTATCATTGAAAATATCTTATAATATATAGTAATATGCAGTGTATCATTGAAAATACATTATAATGTAACGTAATATGCAGTGTATCATTGAAAATACCTTATAATATAACGCATTAAAAATAACGTAATATGCAGTATATCATTGAAAATACCTTATAATATAACGTAATATGCAGTGTATCATTGAAAATACCTTATAATATAACGTAATATGCAGAGTATCATTCAAAATACCTTATAATATAACGTAATATGCAGTGTATCATTGAAAATATCATATAATATATTGTAATATGCAGTCTATCATTGAAAATATCTTATAATATAACGTAATATGCAGTGTATCATTGAAAATACCTTATAATATAATGTAATATGCAGTCAATCATTGAAAATACGTTACAATATAACGTAATATGCAGTGTATCATTGAAAATACCTTATAATATAACGTAATATGCAGTGTATCATTGAAAATACCTTATAATATAACGTAATATGCAGTGTATCAATGAAAATACCTTATAATATAACGTAATATGCAGTCCATCATTGAAAATATCATATAATATATTGTAATATGCAGTCTGTCATTGAAAATATCTTATAATATAACGTAATATGCAGTGTATCATTGAAAATACCTTATAATATAATGTAATATTTGCAGTCAATCATTGAAAATACCTTATAATATTACGTAATATGCAGTCAATCATTGACAATGCCTTATAATGAAACGTAATAAGCTGTGTATCATTGAAAATATCTTGTAATGTAACGTAATATGCAGAGTATCATTGAAAATGCATTATAATATAACGTAATATGCAGTGTATCATTGAAAATACCTTATAATATAACGTAATATGCAGTGTATCATTGAAAATACCTTATAATGTAACGTAATATGCAGTGTATCATTGAAAATACATTATAATGTAATGTAATATGCAGTCTATCATTGAAAATATCTTATAATATAACGTAATATGCCGTGAATCATTGAAAATAGCTTATAATATAACGTGATATGCAGTCTATCATTGAAAATATCTTATAATATATAGTAATATGCAGTGTATCATTGAAAATACATTATAATGTAATGTAATATGCAGTCTATCATTGAAAATATCTTATAATATAATGTACTATGCAGTGTATCATTGAAAATATCTTCTAATGTAACGCAATATGCAGAGTATCATTCAAAATACCTTATAATATAACGTAATATGCAGAGTATCATTGAAAATACCTTATAATATAACGTAATATGCAGTGTATCATTGAAAATGCCTTATAATATAATGTAATATGCACTGTATCATAGAAAATACCATATAATATATTGTAATATGCAGTCTATCATTGATAATACCTCATAATATAACGTCATATGCAGAGTATCATTGAAAATACCTTATAATATAACGTAATATGCAGTGTATCATTGAAAATGCCTTATAATATAACGTAATATGCAGTGTATTATTCAAAATACCTTATAATATAACGTGATATGCAGTCAATCATTGAAAATACGTGATAATATAACGTAATATGCAGTCTATCATTGAAAATGCCTTATAAAATAACGTAATATGCAGTATATCATTGAAAATACCTTATAATATAACGTAATATGCAGTGTATCATTGAAAATACCTTATAATATAACGTAATATGCAGAGTATCATTCAAAATACCTTATAATATAACGTAATATGCAGTGTATCATTGAAAATATCATATAATATATTGTAATATGCAGTCTATCATTGAAAATATCTTATAATATAACGTAATATGCAGTGTATCATTGAAAATACCTTATAATATAATGTAATATGCAGTCAATCATTGAAAATACGTTATAATATAACGTAATATGCAGTGTATCATTGAAAATACCTTATAATATAACGTAATATGCAGTGTATCATTGAAAATGCCTTATAATATAATGTAATATGCAGTGTATCATTGAAAATACCTTATAATATAACGTAATATGCAGTGTATCATTGAAAATATCATATAATATATTGTAATATGCAGTCTATCATTGAAAATATCTTATAATATAACGTAATATGCAGTGTATCATTGAAAATACCTTATAATGTAACGTAATATGCAGTCAATCATTGAAAATACGTGATAATATAACGTAATATGCAGTCTATCATTGAAAATGCCTTATAATATAACGTAATATGCAGTATATCATTGAAAATACCTTATAATATAACGTAATATGCAGTGTATCATTGAAAATACCTTATAATATAACGTAATATGCAGAGTATCATTCAAAATACCTTATATTATAACGTAATATGCAGTGTATCATTGAAAATACCTCATAATATAACGTAATATGCACTGTATCATAGAAAATACCTTATAATATAACGTGATATGCAGTCTATCATTGAAAATACCTTATAATATAACGTAATATGCAGTGTATCATTGAAAATACCTTATAATATAATGTAATATGCAGTGTATCATTGAAAATACCTTATAATATAATGTAATATTTGCAGTGTATCATTGAAAATACCTTATAATATAACGTGATATGCAGTCTATCATTGAAAATACGTGATAATATAACGTAATATGCAGTCTATCATTGAAAATACCCTATAATATAATGTAATATGCAGAGTATCATTGAAAATGCCTTATAATATAACGTAATATGCAGTGTATCATTGAAAATTCCTTATAATATATAGTAATATGCAGTCTAAAATTAAAAATACGTGATAATATAACGTAATATGCAGTCTATCATTGAAAATGCCTTATAAAATAACGTAATATGCAGTATATCATTGAAAATACCTTATAATATAACGTAATATGCAGTGTATCATTGAAAATACCTTATAATATAACGTAATATGCAGAGTATCATTCAAAATACCTTATAATATAACGTAATATGCAGTGTATCATTGAAAATATCATATAATATATTGTAATATGCAGTCTATCATTGAAAATATCTTATAATATAACGTAATATGCAGTGTATCATTGAAAATACCTTATAATATAATGTAATATGCAGTCAATCATTGAAAATACGTTATAATATAACGTAATATGCAGTGTATCATTGAAAATACCTTATAATATAACGTAATATGCAGTGTATCATTGAAAATGCCTTATAATATAATGTAATATGCAGTGTATCATTGAAAATACCTTATAATATAACGTAATATGCAGTGTATCATTGAAAATATCATATAATATATTGTAATATGCAGTCTATCATTGAAAATATCTTATAATATAACGTAATATGCAGTGTATCATTGAAAATACCTTATAATGTAACGTAATATGCAGTCAATCATTGAAAATACGTGATAATATAACGTAATATGCAGTCTATCATTGAAAATGCCTTATAATATAACGTAATATGCAGTATATCATTGAAAATACCTTATAATATAACGTAATATGCAGTGTATCATTGAAAATACCTTATAATATAACGTAATATGCAGAGTATCATTCAAAATACCTTATATTATAACGTAATATGCAGTGTATCATTGAAAATACCTCATAATATAACGTAATATGCACTGTATCATAGAAAATACCTTATAATATAACGTGATATGCAGTCTATCATTGAAAATACCTTATAATATAACGTAATATGCAGTGTATCATTGAAAATACCCTATAATATAATGTAATATGCAGTGTATCATTGAAAATACCTTATAATATAATGTAATATTTGCAGTGTATCATTGAAAATACCTTATAATATAACGTGATATGCAGTCTATCATTGAAAATACGTGATAATATAACGTAATATGCAGTCTATCATTGAAAATACCCTATAATATAATGTAATATGCAGAGTATCATTGAAAATGCCTTATAATATAACGTAATATGCAGTGTATCATTGAAAATTCCTTATAATATATAGTAATATGCAGTCTAAAATTAAAAATACGTGATAATATAACGTAATATGCAGTGTATCATTGAAAATACCTTATAATATAACGTAATATGCAGTGTATCATTGAAAATACCTTATAATATAACGTAATATGCAGTGTATCATTGAAAATACCCTATAATATAATGTAATATGCAGTGTATCATTGAAAATACCTTATAATATAACGTAATATGCAGTGTATCATTGAAAATACCCTATAATATAACGTAATATGCAGTGTATCATTGAAAATACCTTATAATATAACGTAATATGCAGTATATCATTGACAATACCTTATAATGAAACGTAATAAGCAGTGTATCATTGAAAATATCTTGTAATGTGACGTAATATGCAGAGTATCATTGAAAATGCCTTATAATATAACGTATTATGCAGTGTATCATTGAAAATGCCTTATAATATATAGTAATATGCAGTCTATCATTAAAAATACGTGATAATATAACGTAATATGCAGTGTATCATTGAAAATACCTTATAATGTAACGTAATATGCTGTATATCATTGAAAATACCTTATAATTTAACGTAATATGCAGTATATCATTGAAAATACCTTATAATATAACGTAATATGCAGTGTATCATTGAAAATACCTTATAATATAACGTAATATGCTGTATATCATTGAAAATACCTTATAATATAACGTAATATGCAGTATATCATTGAAAATACTTATAATATAACGTAATATGCAGAGTATCATTGAAAATACATTATAATATAACGTGATATGCAGAATATCATTGAAAATACCATATAATGTAACGTAATATGCAGTCAATCATTGAAAATACGTGATAATATAACGTAATATGCAGTCTATCATTGAAAATGCCTTATAATATAACGTAATATGCAGTATATCATTGAAAATACCTTATAATATAACGTAATATGCAGTGTATCATTGAAAATACCTTATAATATAACGTAATATGCAGAGTATCATTCAAAAATACCTTATAATATAACGTAATATGCAGTGTATCATTGAAAATACCTCATAATATAACGTAATATGCACTGTATCATAGAAAATACCTTATAATATAACGTAATATGCAGTGTATCATTGAAAATACCTTTATAATGTAACGTAATATGCACTGTATCATAGAAAATACCTTATAATATAATGTAATATGCAGTCTATCATCGATAATACCTCATAATATAACGTAATATGCAGAGTATCATTGAAAATACCTTATAATATAACGAGATATGCAGTATATCATTGAAAATACCTTATAATATAACGTAATATGCAGAGTATCATTGAAAATACCTTATAATATAACGTGATATGCAGTATATCATTGA
>CAKAJI010000438.1:12500-26314 GCA_916610255.1 Lasioglossum lativentre
AACTTTTTTCCTATCGTTCCTAGATGATTTTAAACGTTATATTCGTGGTAAACTGTGCATACGAAACCGTGTGTCGTGACGCCAGTTCTCTCGAACGCGTATTTACCGAGTTAACTTCCGGCGAGTCGCTTAGGTATCGCTGGAACGATAAAATTGCTAAGTACCGCGCCGTGTCGGTTAGACGGTTCGCGGTAAGAGTAAACTTTTTTCCTATCGTTCCTAGATGATTTTAAACGTTATATTCGTGGTAAACTGTGCATACGAAACCGTGTGTCGTGACGCCAGTTCTCTCGGACGCGTATTTACCGAGTTAACTTCCGGCGAGTCGCTTAGGTATCGCTGGAACGATAAAATTGCTAAGTACCGCGCCGTGTCGGTTAGACGGTTCGCGGTAAGGGTAAACTTTTTTCCTATCGTTCCTAGATGATTTTAAACGATATATTCGTGGTAAACTGTGCATACGAAACCGTGTGTCGTGACGCCAGTTCTCTCGGACGCGTATTTACCGAGTTAACTTCCGGCGAGTCGCTTAGGTATCGCTGGAACGATAAAATTGCTAAGTACCGCGCCGTGTCGGTTAGACGGTTCGCGGTAAGAGTAAACTTTTTTCCTATCGTTCCTAGATGATTTTAAACGTTATATTCGTGGTAAACTGTGCATACGAAACCGTGTGTCGTGACGCCAGTTCTCTCGGACGCGTATTTACCGAGTTATAAGCGAGTTAACTTCCGGCGAGTCGCTTAGGTATCGCTGGAACGATAAAATTGCTAAGTACCGCGCCGTGTCGGTTAGACGGTTCGCGGTAAGAGTAAACTTTTTTCCTATCGTTCCT
Source organism: Lasioglossum lativentre (assembly GCA_916610255.1). Classification (NCBI taxonomy): domain Eukaryota; kingdom Metazoa; phylum Arthropoda; class Insecta; order Hymenoptera; family Halictidae; genus Lasioglossum; species Lasioglossum lativentre. The sequence continues at coordinate 13,333 of CAKAJI010000438.1, forward strand.
AGATGATTTTAAACGTTATATTCGTGGTAAACTGTGCATACGAAACCGTGTGTCGTGACGCCAGTTCTCTCGGACGCGTATTTACCGAGTTAACTTCCGGCGAGTCGCTTAGGTATCGCTGGAACGATAAAATTGCTAAGTACCGCGCCGTGTCGGTTAGACGGTTCGCGGTAAGAGTAAACTTTTTTCCTATCGTTCCTAGATGATTTTAAACGTTATATTCGTGGTAAACTGTGCATACGAAACCGTGTGTCGTGACGCCAGTTCTCTCGGACGCGTATTTACCGAGTTATAAGCGAGTTAACTTCCGGCGAGTCGCTTAGGTATCGCTGGAACGATAAAATTGCTAAGTACCGCGCCGTGTCGGTTAGACGGTTCGCGGTAAGAGTAAACTTTTTTCCTATCGTTCCTAGATGATTTTAAACGTTATATTCGTGGTAAACTGTGCATACGAAACCGTGTGTCGTGACGCCAGTTCTCTCGGACGCGTATTTACCGAGTTAACTTCCGGCGAGTCGCTTTGGTATCGCTGGAACGATAAAATTGCTAAGTACCGCGCCGTGTCGGTTAGACGGTTCGCGGTAAGAGTAAACTTTTTTCCTATCGTTCCTAGATGATTTTAAACGTTATATTCGTGGTAAACTGTGCATACGAAACCGTGTGTCGTGACGCCAGTTCTCTCGGACGCGTATTTACCGAGTTAACTTCCGGCGAGTCGCTTAGGTATCGCTGGAACGATAAAATTGCTAAGTACCGCGCCGTGTCGGTTAGACGGTTCGCGGTAAGAGTAAACTTTTTTCCTATCGTTCCTAGATGATTTTAAACGTTATATTCGTGGTAAACTGTGCATACGAAACCGTGTGTCGTGACGCCAGTTCTCTCGGACGCGTATTTACCGAGTTATAAGCGAGTTAACTTCCGGCGAGTCGCTTAGGTATCGCTGGAACGATAAAATTGCTAAGTACCGCGCCGTGTCGGTTAGACGGTTCGCGGTAAGAGTAAACTTTTTTCCTATCGTTCCTAGATGATTTTAAACGTTATATTCGTGGTAAACTGTGCATACGAAACCGTGTGTCGTGACGCCAGTTCTCTCGGACGCGTATTTACCGAGTTATAAGCGAGTTAACTTCCGGCGAGTCGCTTAGGTATCGCTGGAACGATAAAATTGCTAAGTACCGCGCCGTGTCGGTTAGACGGTTCGCGGTAAGAGTAAACTTTTTTCCTATCGTTCCTAGATGATTTTAAACGTTATATTCGTGGTAAACTGTGCATACGAAACCGTGTGTCGTGACGCCAGTTCTCTCGGACGCGTATTTACCGAGTTAACTTCCGGCGAGTCGCTTAGGTATCGCTGGAACGATAAAATTGCTAAGTACCGCGCCGTGTCGGTTAGACGGTTCGCGGTAAGAGTAAACTTTTTTCCTATCGTTCCTAGATGATTTTAAACGTTATATTCGTGGTAAACTGTGCATACGAAACCGTGTGTCGTGACGCCAGTTCTCTCGGACGCGTATTTACCGAGTTAACTTCCGGCGAGTCGCTTAGGTATCGCTGGAACGATAAAATTGCTAAGTACCGCGCCGTGTCGGTTAGACGGTTCGCGGTAAGAGTAAACTTTTTTCCTATCGTTCCTAGATGATTTTAAACGTTATATTCGTGGTAAACTGTGCATACGAAACCGTGTGTCGTGACGCCAGTTCTCTCGGACGCGTATTTACCGAGTTAACTTCCGGCGAGTCGCTTAGGTATCGCTGGAACGATAAAATTGCTAAGTACCGCGCCGTGTCGGTTAGACGGTTCGCGGTAAGAGTAAACTTTTTTCCTATCGTTCCTAGATGAGTTTAAACGATAGATAAGTGGTAAACTGTGCATACGAAACCGTGTGTCGTGACGCCAGTTCTCTCGGACGCGTATTTACCGAGTTAACTTCCGGCGAGTCGCTTAGGTATCGCTGGAACGATAAAATTGCTAAGTACCGCGCCGTGTCGGTTAGACGGTTCGCGGTAAGAGTAAACTTTTTTCCTATCGTTCCTAGATGATTTTAAACGTTATATTCGTGGTAAACTGTGCATACGAAACCGTGTGTCGTGACGCCAGTTCTCTCGGACGCGTATTTACCGAGTTATAAGCGAGTTAACTTCCGGCGAGTCGCTTAGGTATCGCTGGAACGATAAAATTGCTAAGTACCGCGCCGTGTCGGTTAGACGGTTCGCGGTAAGAGTAAACTTTTTTCCTATCGTTCCTAGATGATTTTAAACGTTATATTCGTGGTAAACTGTGCATACGAAACCGTGTGTCGTGACGCCAGTTCTCTCGGACGCGTATTTACCGAGTTAACTTCCGGCGAGTCGCTTAGGTATCGCTGGAACGATAAAATTGCTAAGTACCGCGCCGTGTCGGTTAGACGGTTCGCGGTAAGAGTAAACTTTTTTCCTATCGTTCCTAGATGATTTTAAACGTTATATTCGTGGTAAACTGTGCATACGAAACCGTGTGTCGTGACGCCAGTTCTCTCGGACGCGTATTTACCGAGTTAACTTCCGGCGAGTCGCTTAGGTATCGCTGGAACGATAAAATTGCTAAGTACCGCGCCGTGTCGGTTAGACGGTTCGCGGTAAGAGTAAACTTTTTTCCTATCGTTCCTAGATGATTTTAAACGTTATATTCGTGGTAAACTGTGCATACGAAACCGTGTGTCGTGACGCCAGTTCTCTCGGACGCGTATTTACCGAGTTATAAGCGAGTTAACTTCCGGCGAGTCGCTTAGGTATCGCTGGAACGATAAAATTGCTAAGTACCGCGCCGTGTCGGTTAGACGGTTCGCGGTAAGAGTAAACTTTTTTCCTATCGTTCCTAGATGATTTTAAACGTTATATTCGTGGTAAACTGTGCATACGAAACCGTGTGTCGTGACGCCAGTTCTCTCGGACGCGTATTTACCGAGTTATAAGCGAGTTAACTTCCGGCGAGTCGCTTAGGTATCGCTGGAACGATAAAATTGCTAAGTACCGCGCCGTGTCGGTTAGACGGTTCGCGGTAAGAGTAAACTTTTTTCCTATCGTTCCTAGATGATTTTAAACGTTATATTCGTGGTAAACTGTGCATACGAAACCGTGTGTCGTGACGCCAGTTCTCTCGGACGCGTATTTACCGAGTTAACTTCCGGCGAGTCGCTTAGGTATCGCTGGAACGATAAAATTGCTAAGTACCGCGCCGTGTCGGTTAGACGGTTCGCGGTAAGAGTAAACTTTTTTCCTATCGTTCCTAGATGATTTTAAACGTTATATTCGTGGTAAACTGTGCATACGAAACCGTGTGTCGTGACGCCAGTTCTCTCGGACGCGTATTTACCGAGTTAACTTCCGGCGAGTCGCTTAGGTATCGCTGGAACGATAAAATTGCTAAGTACCGCGCCGTGTCGGTTAGACGGTTCGCGGTAAGAGTAAACTTTTTTCCTATCGTTCCTAGATGATTTTAAACGTTATATTCGTGGTAAACTGTGCATACGAAACCGTGTGTCGTGACGCCAGTTCTCTCGGACGCGTATTTACCGAGTTAACTTCCGGCGAGTCGCTTAGGTATCGCTGGAACGATAAAATTGCTAAGTACCGCGCCGTGTCGGTTAGACGGTTCGCGGTAAGAGTAAACTTTTTTCCTATCGTTCCTAGATGATTTTAAACGATATATTCGTGGTAAACTGTGCATACGAAACCGTGTGTCGTGACGCCAGTTCTCTCGGACGCGTATTTACCGAGTTAACTTCCGGCGAGTCGCTTAGGTATCGCTGGAACGATAAAATTGCTAAGTACCGCGCCGTGTCGGTTAGACGGTTCGCGGTAAGAGTAAACTTTTTTCCTATCGTTCCTAGATGATTTTAAACGTTATATTCGTGGTAAACTGTGCATACGAAACCGTGTGTCGTGACGCCAGTTCTCTCGGACGCGTATTTACCGAGTTATAAGCGAGTTAACTTCCGGCGAGTCGCTTAGGTATCGCTGGAACGATAAAATTGCTAAGTACCGCGCCGTGTCGGTTAGACGGTTCGCGGTAAGAGTAAACTTTTTTCCTATCGTTCCTAGATGATTTTAAACGTTATATTCGTGGTAAACTGTGCATACGAAACCGTGTGTCGTGACGCCAGTTCTCTCGGACGCGTATTTACCGAGTTAACTTCCGGCGAGTCGCTTAGGTATCGCTGGAACGATAAAATTGCTAAGTACCGCGCCGTGTCGGTTAGACGGTTCGCGGTAAGAGTAAACTTTTTTCCTATCGTTCCTAGATGATTTTAAACGTTATATTCGTGGTAAACTGTGCATACGAAACCGTGTGTCGTGACGCCAGTTCTCTCGGACGCGTATTTACCGAGTTAACTTCCGGCGAGTCGCTTAGGTATCGCTGGAACGATAAAATTGCTAAGTACCGCGCCGTGTCGGTTAGACGGTTCGCGGTAAGAGTAAACTTTTTTCCTATCGTTCCTAGATGATTTTAAACGTTATATTCGTGGTAAACTGTGCATACGAAACCGTGTGTCGTGACGCCAGTTCTCTCGGACGCGTATTTACCGAGTTAACTTCCGGCGAGTCGCTTAGGTATCGCTGGAACGATAAAATTGCTAAGTACCGCGCCGTGTCGGTTAGACGGTTCGCGGTAAGAGTAAACTTTTTTCCTATCGTTCCTAGATGATTTTAAACGTTATATTCGTGGTAAACTGTGCATACGAAACCGTGTGTCGTGACGCCAGTTCTCTCGGACGCGTATTTACCGAGTTATAAGCGAGTTAACTTCCGGCGAGTCGCTTAGGTATCGCTGGAACGATAAAATTGCTAAGTACCGCGCCGTGTCGGTTAGACGGTTCGCGGTAAGAGTAAACTTTTTTCCTATCGTTCCTAGATGATTTTAAACGTTATATTCGTGGTAAACTGTGCATACGAAACCGTGTGTCGTGACGCCAGTTCTCTCGGACGCGTATTTACCGAGTTAACTTCCGGCGAGTCGCTTAGGTATCGCTGGAACGATAAAATTGCTAAGTACCGCGCCGTGTCGGTTAGACGGTTCGCGGTAAGAGTAAACTTTTTTCCTATCGTTCCTAGATGATTTTAAACGTTATATTCGTGGTAAACTGTGCATACGAAACCGTGTGTCGTGACGCCAGTTCTCTCGGACGCGTATTTACCGAGTTAACTTCCGGCGAGTCGCTTAGGTATCGCTGGAACGATAAAATTGCTAAGTACCGCGCCGTGTCGGTTAGACGGTTCGCGGTAAGAGTAAACTTTTTTCCTATCGTTCCTAGATGATTTTAAACGTTATATTCGTGGTAAACTGTGCATACGAAACCGTGTGTCGTGACGCCAGTTCTCTCGGACGCGTATTTACCGAGTTATAAGCGAGTTAACTTCCGGCGAGTCGCTTAGGTATCGCTGGAACGATAAAATTGCTAAGTACCGCGCCGTGTCGGTTAGACGGTTCGCGGTAAGAGTAAACTTTTTTCCTATCGTTCCTAGATGATTTTAAACGTTATATTCGTGGTAAACTGTGCATACGAAACCGTGTGTCGTGACGCCAGTTCTCTCGGACGCGTATTTACCGAGTTATAAGCGAGTTAACTTCCGGCGAGTCGCTTAGGTATCGCTGGAACGATAAAATTGCTAAGTACCGCGCCGTGTCGGTTAGACGGTTCGCGGTAAGAGTAAACTTTTTTCCTATCGTTCCTAGATGATTTTAAACGTTATATTCGTGGTAAACTGTGCATACGAAACCGTGTGTCGTGACGCCAGTTCTCTCGGACGCGTATTTACCGAGTTATAAGCGAGTTAACTTCCGGCGAGTCGCTTAGGTATCGCTGGAACGATAAAATTGCTAAGTACCGCGCCGTGTCGGTTAGACGGTTCGCGGTAAGAGTAAACTTTTTTCCTATCGTTCCTAGATGATTTTAAACGTTATATTCGTGGTAAACTGTGCATACGAAACCGTGTGTCGTGACGCCAGTTCTCTCGGACGCGTATTTACCGAGTTAACTTCCGGCGAGTCGCTTAGGTATCGCTGGAACGATAAAATTGCTAAGTACCGCGCCGTGTCGGTTAGACGGTTCGCGGTAAGAGTAAACTTTTTTCCTATCGTTCCTAGATGATTTTAAACGTTATATTCGTGGTAAACTGTGCATACGAAACCGTGTGTCGTGACGCCAGTTCTCTCGGACGCGTATTTACCGAGTTATAAGCGAGTTAACTTCCGGCGAGTCGCTTAGGTATCGCTGGAACGATAAAATTGCTAAGTACCGCGCCGTGTCGGTTAGACGGTTCGCGGTAAGAGTAAACTTTTTTCCTATCGTTCCTAGATGATTTTAAACGTTATATTCGTGGTAAACTGTGCATACGAAACCGTGTGTCGTGACGCCAGTTCTCTCGGACGCGTATTTACCGAGTTAACTTCCGGCGAGTCGCTTAGGTATCGCTGGAACGATAAAATTGCTAAGTACCGCGCCGTGTCGGTTAGACGGTTCGCGGTAAGAGTAAACTTTTTTCCTATCGTTCCTAGATGATTTTAAACGTTATATTCGTGGTAAACTGTGCATACGAAACCGTGTGTCGTGACGCCAGTTCTCTCGGACGCGTATTTACCGAGTTAACTTCCGGCGAGTCGCTTAGGTATCGCTGGAACGATAAAATTGCTAAGTACCGCGCCGTGTCGGTTAGACGGTTCGCGGTAAGAGTAAACTTTTTTCCTATCGTTCCTAGATGATTTTAAACGTTATATTCGTGGTAAACTGTGCATACGAAACCGTGTGTCGTGACGCCAGTTCTCTCGGACGCGTATTTACCGAGTTAACTTCCGGCGAGTCGCTTAGGTATCGCTGGAACGATAAAATTGCTAAGTACCGCGCCGTGTCGGTTAGACGGTTCGCGGTAAGAGTAAACTTTTTTCCTATCGTTCCTAGATGATTTTAAACGTTATATTCGTGGTAAACTGTGCATACGAAACCGTGTGTCGTGACGCCAGTTCTCTCGGACGCGTATTTACCGAGTTAACTTCCGGCGAGTCGCTTAGGTATCGCTGGAACGATAAAATTGCTAAGTACCGCGCCGTGTCGGTTAGACGGTTCGCGGTAAGAGTAAACTTTTTTCCTATCGTTCCTAGATGATTTTAAACGTTATATTCGTGGTAAACTGTGCATACGAAACCGTGTGTCGTGACGCCAGTTCTCTCGGACGCGTATTTACCGAGTTATAAGCGAGTTAACTTCCGGCGAGTCGCTTAGGTATCGCTGGAACGATAAAATTGCTAAGTACCGCGCCGTGTCGGTTAGACGGTTCGCGGTAAGAGTAAACTTTTTTCCTATCGTTCCTAGATGATTTTAAACGTTATATTCGTGGTAAACTGTGCATACGAAACCGTGTGTCGTGACGCCAGTTCTCTCGGACGCGTATTTACCGAGTTATAAGCGAGTTAACTTCCGGCGAGTCGCTTAGGTATCGCTGGAACGATAAAATTGCTAAGTACCGCGCCGTGTCGGTTAGACGGTTCGCGGTAAGAGTAAACTTTTTTCCTATCGTTCCTAGATGATTTTAAACGTTATATTCGTGGTAAACTGTGCATACGAAACCGTGTGTCGTGACGCCAGTTCTCTCGGACGCGTATTTACCGAGTTAACTTCCGGCGAGTCGCTTAGGTATCGCTGGAACGATAAAATTGCTAAGTACCGCGCCGTGTCGGTTAGACGGTTCGCGGTAAGAGTAAACTTTTTTCCTATCGTTCCTAGATGATTTTAAACGTTATATTCGTGGTAAACTGTGCATACGAAACCGTGTGTCGTGACGCCAGTTCTCTCGGACGCGTATTTACCGAGTTATAAGCGAGTTAACTTCCGGCGAGTCGCTTAGGTATCGCTGGAACGATAAAATTGCTAAGTACCGCGCCGTGTCGGTTAGACGGTTCGCGGTAAGAGTAAACTTTTTTCCTATCGTTCCTAGATGATTTTAAACGTTATATTCGTGGTAAACTGTGCATACGAAACCGTGTGTCGTGACGCCAGTTCTCTCGGACGCGTATTTACCGAGTTATAAGCGAGTTAACTTCCGGCGAGTCGCTTAGGTATCGCTGGAACGATAAAATTGCTAAGTACCGCGCCGTGTCGGTTAGACGGTTCGCGGTAAGAGTAAACTTTTTTCCTATCGTTCCTAGATGATTTTAAACGTTATATTCGTGGTAAACTGTGCATACGAAACCGTGTGTCGTGACGCCAGTTCTCTCGGACGCGTATTTACCGAGTTAACTTCCGGCGAGTCGCTTAGGTATCGCTGGAACGATAAAATTGCTAAGTACCGCGCCGTGTCGGTTAGACGGTTCGCGGTAAGAGTAAACTTTTTTCCTATCGTTCCTAGATGATTTTAAACGTTATATTCGTGGTAAACTGTGCATACGAAACCGTGTGTCGTGACGCCAGTTCTCTCGGACGCGTATTTACCGAGTTAACTTCCGGCGAGTCGCTTAGGTATCGCTGGAACGATAAAATTGCTAAGTACCGCGCCGTGTCGGTTAGACGGTTCGCGGTAAGAGTAAACTTTTTTCCTATCGTTCCTAGATGATTTTAAACGTTATATTCGTGGTAAACTGTGCATACGAAACCGTGTGTCGTGACGCCAGTTCTCTCGGACGCGTATTTACCGAGTTAACTTCCGGCGAGTCGCTTAGGTATCGCTGGAACGATAAAATTGCTAAGTACCGCGCCGTGTCGGTTAGACGGTTCGCGGTAAGAGTAAACTTTTTTCCTATCGTTCCTAGATGATTTTAAACGTTATATTCGTGGTAAACTGTGCATACGAAACCGTGTGTCGTGACGCCAGTTCTCTCGGACGCGTATTTACCGAGTTAACTTCCGGCGAGTCGCTTAGGTATCGCTGGAACGATAAAATTGCTAAGTACCGCGCCGTGTCGGTTAGACGGTTCGCGGTAAGAGTAAACTTTTTTCCTATCGTTCCTAGATGATTTTAAACGTTATATTCGTGGTAAACTGTGCATACGAAACCGTGTGTCGTGACGCCAGTTCTCTCGGACGCGTATTTACCGAGTTATAAGCGAGTTAACTTCCGGCGAGTCGCTTAGGTATCGCTGGAACGATAAAATTGCTAAGTACCGCGCCGTGTCGGTTAGACGGTTCGCGGTAAGAGTAAACTTTTTTCCTATCGTTCCTAGATGATTTTAAACGTTATATTCGTGGTAAACTGTGCATACGAAACCGTGTGTCGTGACGCCAGTTCTCTCGGACGCGTATTTACCGAGTTAACTTCCGGCGAGTCGCTTAGGTATCGCTGGAACGATAAAATTGCTAAGTACCGCGCCGTGTCGGTTAGACGGTTCGCGGTAAGAGTAAACTTTTTTCCTATCGTTCCTAGATGATTTTAAACGTTATATTCGTGGTAAACTGTGCATACGAAACCGTGTGTCGTGACGCCAGTTCTCTCGGACGCGTATTTACCGAGTTAACTTCCGGCGAGTCGCTTAGGTATAGCTGGAACGATAAAATTGCTAAGTACCGCGCCGTGTCGGTTAGACGGTTCGCGGTAAGAGTAAACTTTTTTCCTATCGTTCCTAGATGATTTTTAAACGTTATATTCGTGGTAAACTGTGCATACGAAACCGTGTGTCGTGACGCCAGTTCTCTCGGACGCGTATTTACCGAGTTAACTTCCGGCGAGTCGCTTAGGTATCGCTGGAACGATAAAATTGCTAAGTACCGCGCCGTGTCGGTTAGACGGTTCGCGGTAAGAGTAAACTTTTTTCCTATCGTTCCTAGATGATTTTAAACGTTATATTCGTGGTAAACTGTGCATACGAAACCGTGTGTCGTGACGCCAGTTCTCTCGGACGCGTATTTACCGAGTTAACTTCCGGCGAGTCGCTTAGGTATCGCTGGAACGATAAAATTGCTAAGTACCGCGCCGTGTCGGTTAGACGGTTCGCGGTAAGAGTAAACTTTTTTCCTATCGTTCCTAGATGATTTTAAACGTTATATTCGTGGTAAACTGTGCATACGAAACCGTGTGTCGTGACGCCAGTTCTCTCGGACGCGTATTTACCGAGTTAACTTCCGGCGAGTCGCTTAGGTATCGCTGGAACGATAAAATTGCTAAGTACCGCGCCGTGTCGGTTAGACGGTTCGCGGTAAGAGTAAACTTTTTTCCTATCGTTCCTAGATGATTTTAAACGATATATTCGTGGTAAACTGTGCATACGAAACCGTGTGTCGTGACGCCAGTTCTCTCGGACGCGTATTTACCGAGTTAACTTCCGGCGAGTCGCTTAGGTATCGCTGGAACGATAAAATTGCTAAGTACCGCGCCGTGTCGGTTAGACGGTTCGCGGTAAGAGTAAACTTTTTTCCTATCGTTCCTAGATGATTTTAAACGTTATATTCGTGGGTAAACTGTGCATACGAAACCGTGTGTGTCGTGACGCCAGTTCTCTCGGACGCGTATTTACCGAGTTATAAGCGAGTTAACTTCCGGCGAGTCGCTTAGGTATCGCTGGAACGATAAAATTGCTAAGTACCGCGCCGTGTCGGTTAGACGGTTCGCGGTAAGAGTAAACTTTTTTCCTATCGTTCCTAGATGATTTTAAACGTTATATTCGTGGTAAACTGTGCATACGAAACCGTGTGTCGTGACGCCAGTTCTCTCGGACGCGTATTTACCGAGTTAACTTCCGGCGAGTCGCTTTCGTATCGCTGGAACGATAAAATTGCTAAAGTACCGCGCCGTGTCGGTTAGACGGTTCGCGGTAAGAGTAAACTTTTTTCCTATCGTTCCTAGATGATTTTAAACGTTATATTCGTGGTAAACTGTGCATACGAAACCGTGTGTCGTGACGCCAGTTCTCTCGGACGCGTATTTACCGAGTTAACTTCCGGCGAGTCGCTTAGGTATCGCTGGAACGATAAAATTGCTAAGTACCCGCGCCGTGTCGGTTAGACGGTTCGCGGTAAGAGTAAACTTTTTTCCTATCGTTCCTAGATGATTTTAAACGTTATATTCGTGGTAAACTGTGCATACGAAACCGTGTGTCGTGACGCCAGTTCTCTCGGACGCGTATTTACCGAGTTATAAGCGAGTTAACTTCCGGCGAGTCGCTTAGGTATCGCTGGAACGATAAAATTGCTAAGTACCGCGCCGTGTCGGTTAGACGGTTCGCGGTAAGAGTAAACTTTTTTCCTATCGTTCCTAGATGATTTTAAACGTTATATTCGTGGTAAACTGTGCATACGAAACCGTGTGTCGTGACGCCAGTTCTCTCGGACGCGTATTTACCGAGTTAACTTCCGGCGAGTCGCTTAGGTATCGCTGGAACGATAAAATTGCTAAGTACCGCGCCGTGTCGGTTAGACGGTTCGCGGTAAGAGTAAACTTTTTTCCTATCGTTCCTAGATGATTTTAAACGTTATATTCGTGGTAAACTGTGCATACGAAACCGTGTGTCGTGACGCCAGTTCTCTCGGACGCGTATTTACCGAGTTATAAGCGAGTTAACTTCCGGCGAGTCGCTTAGGTATCGCTGGAACGATAAAATTGCTAAGTACCGCGCCGTGTCGGTTAGACGGTTCGCGGTAAGAGTAAACTTTTTCCTATCGTTCCTAGATGATTTTAAACGTTATATTCGTGGGTAAACTGTGCATACGAAACCGTGTGTCGTGACGCCAGTTCTCTCGGACGCGTATTTACCGAGTTAACTTCCGGCGAGTCGCTTAGGTATCGCTGGAACGATAAAATTGCTAAGTACCGCGCCGTGTCGGTTAGACGGTTCGCGGTAAGAGTAAACTTTTTTCCTATCGTTCCTAGATGATTTTAAACGTTATATTCGTGGTAAACTGTGCATACGAAACCGTGTGTCGTGACGCCAGTTCTCTCGGACGCGTATTTACCGAGTTATAAGCGAGTTAACTTCCGGCGAGTCGCTTAGGTATCGCTGGAACGATAAAATTGCTAAGTACCGCGCCGTGTCGGTTAGACGGTTCGCGGTAAGAGTAAACTTTTTTCCTATCGTTCCTAGATGATTTTAAACGTTATATTCGTGGTAAACTGTGCATACGAAACCGTGTGTCGTGACGCCAGTTCTCTCGGACGCGTATTTACCGAGTTATAAGCGAGTTAACTTCCGGCGAGTCGCTTAGGTATCGCTGGAACGATAAAATTGCTAAGTACCGCGCCGTGTCGGTTAGACGGTTCGCGGTAAGAGTAAACTTTTTTCCTATCGTTCCTAGATGATTTTAAACGTTATATTCGTGGTAAACTGTGCATACGAAACCGTGGGTGTGTCGTGACGCCAGTTCTCTCGGACGCGTATTTACCGAGTTAACTTCCGGCGAGTCGCTTAGGTATCGCTGGAACGATAAAATTGCTAAGTACCGCGCCGTGTCGGTTAGACGGTTCGCGGTAAGAGTAAACTTTTTTCCTATCGTTCCTAGATGATTTTAAACGTTATATTCGTGGTAAACTGTGCATACGAAACCGTGTGTCGTGACGCCAGTTCTCTCGGACGCGTATTTACCGAGTTAACTTCCGGCGAGTCGCTTAGGTATCGCTGGAACGATAAAATTGCTAAGTACCGCGCCGTGTCGGTTAGACGGTTCGCGGTAAGAGTAAACTTTTTTCCTATCGTTCCTAGATGATTTTAAACGTTATATTCGTGGTAAACTGTGCATACGAAACCGTGTGTCGTGACGCCAGTTCTCTCGGACGCGTATTTACCGAGTTAACTTCCGGCGAGTCGCTTAGGTATCGCTGGAACGATAAAATTGCTAAGTACCGCGCCGTGTCGGTTAGACGGTTCGCGGTAAGAGTAAACTTTTTTCCTATCGTTCCTAGATGATTTTAAACGTTATATTCGTGGTAAACTGTGCATACGAAACCGTGTGTCGTGACGCCAGTTCTCTCGGACGCGTATTTACCGAGTTATAAGCGAGTTAACTTCCGGCGAGTCGCTTAGGTATCCC
>CAKAJI010000439.1:0-35086 GCA_916610255.1 Lasioglossum lativentre
ATATTATAAGGTATTTTCAATGATACACTGCATATTACGTTATATTATAAGGTATTTTCAATGATACACTGCATATTACTATATATTATAAGGCATTTTCAATGATACACTGAATAATACGTTATATTATAAGGTATTTTCAATGATACACAGCTTATTACGTTTCATTATAAGGTATTGTCAATGATATACTGCATATTACGTTATATTATAAGGTATTTTCAATGATACACTGCATATTACGTTATATTATAAGGTATTTTCAATGATACACTGCATATTACATTATATTATAGGGTATTTTCAATGATAGACTGCATATTACGTTATATTATCACGTATTTTCAATGATACACTGCATATTACTATATATTATAATATATTTTCAATTATAGACTGCATATCACGTTATATTATAAGCTATTTTTAATGATTCACTGCATATTACGTTATATTATAAGATATTTTCAATGATAGACTGCATATTACATTACATTATAATGTAGTTTCAATGATACACTGCATATTACGTTATATTATCACGTATTTTCAATGATACACTGCATATTACGTTATATTATAAGGTATTGTCAATGATATACTGCATATTACGTTATATTATAAGGTATTTTCAATGATAGACTGCAAATATTACATTATATTATAAGGTATTTTCTATGATACACTGCTTATTACGTTACATTATAAGGTATTTTCAATGATACACTGCATATTACGTTATATTACAAGGTATTTTCAATGATACACTGCATATTACGTTATATTATAAGGTATTTTCAATGATACACTGCATATTACGTTATATTATAAGGTATTTTCAATGATACACTGGATATTACATTATATTATAGGGTATTTTCAATGATAGACTGCATATTACGTTATATTATAAGGTATTTTCAATGATAGACTGCAAATATTACATTACATTATAAGGTATTTTCAATGATACCTGCATATTACGTTATATTATAAGGTATTTTCAATGATAGACTGCAAATATTACATTATATTATAAGGTATTTTCCATGATACACTGCTTATTACGTTACATTATAAGGTATTTTCAATGATACACTGCATATTACGTTATATTATAAGGTATTTTCAATGATACACTGCATATTACTATATATTATAAGGCATTTTCAATGATACACTGAATAATACGTTATATTATAAGGCATTTTCAATGATACACAGCTTATTACGTTTCATTATAAGGTATTGTCAATGATATACTGCATATTACGTTATATTACAAGGTATTTTCAATGATACACTGCATATTACGTTATATTATAAGGTATTTTCAATGATACACTGCATATTACATTATATTATAGGGTATTTTCAATGATAGACTGCATATTACGTTATATTATCACGTATTTTCAATGATACACTGCATATTACGTTATATTATAAGGTATTTTCAATGATACACTGCATATTACATTATATTATAGGGTATTTTCAATGATACACTGCATATTACGTTATATTATAAGGTATTTTCAATGATACACTGCATATTACGTTATATTATAAGGTATTTTCAATGATACACTGCATATTACGTTATATTATCACGTATTTTTAATGATAGACTGCATATTACTATATATTATAAGGCATTTTCAATGATACACTGCATATTACGTTATATTATAAGGCATTTTCAATGATACTCTGCATATTACGTTACATTACAAGATATTTTCAATGATACACTGCTTATTACGTTACATTATAAGGTATTTTCAATGATATTCTGCATATCACGTTATATTATAAGGTATTTTCTATGATACACTGCATATTACATTATATTATAGGGTATTTTCAATGATACACTGCATATTACATTATATTATAAGATATTTTCAATGATACACTGCATATTACATTACATTATAATGTATTTTCAATGATACACTGCAAATTACTATATATTATAAGATATTTTCAATGATAGACTGCATATCACGTTATATTATAAGCTATTTTCAATGATTCACTGCATATTACGTTATATTATAAGATATTTTCAATGATACACTGCATATTACTATATATTATAAGGCATTTTCAATGATACACTGAATAATACGTTATATTATAAGGCATTTTCAATGATACACAGCTTATTACGTTTCATTATAAGGTATTGTCAATGATATACTGCATATTACGTTATATTATAAGGTATTTTCAATGATACACTGCATATTACGTTATATTATAAGGTATTTTCAATGATACACTGCATATTACATGATATTATAGGGTATTTTCAATGATAGACTGCATATTACGTTATATTATCACGTATTTTCAATGATACACTGCATATTACTATATTT
This sequence comes from Lasioglossum lativentre, assembly GCA_916610255.1. Classification (NCBI taxonomy): domain Eukaryota; kingdom Metazoa; phylum Arthropoda; class Insecta; order Hymenoptera; family Halictidae; genus Lasioglossum; species Lasioglossum lativentre. The sequence goes on from CAKAJI010000439.1 coordinate 2,388, forward strand.
TATAATATATTTTCAATTATAGACTGCATATCACGTTATCTTATAAGCTATTTTTAATGATTCACTGCATATTACGTTATATTATAAGATATTTTCAATGATAGACTGCATATTACATTACATTATAATGTAGTTTCAATGATACACTGCATATTATGTTACATTATAAGGTATTTTCAATGATACACTGCATATTACGTTATATTATAAGGTATTTTCAATGATACACTGCATATTACGTTATATTATAAGGTATTTTCAATGATAATCTGCATATTACGTTATATTATCACGTATTTTTAATGATAGACTGCATATCACGTTATATTATAAGCTATTTTCAATGATTCACTGCATATTACGTTATATTATAAGATATTTTCAATGATACACTGCATATTACTATATATTATAAGGCATTTTCAATGATACACTGAATAATACGTAATATTATAAGGCATTTTCAATGATACACAGCTTATTACGTTTCATTATAAGGTATTGTCAATGATATACTGCATATTACGTTATATTATAAGGTATTTTCAATGATACACTGCATATTACGTTATATTATAAGGTATTTTCAATGATACACTGGATATTACATTATATTATAGGGTATTTTCAATGATAGACTGCATATTACGTTATATTATAAGGTATTTTCAATGATAGACTGCAAATATTACATTACATTATAAGGTATTTTCAATGATACACTGCATATTACGTTATATTATAAGGTATTTTCAATGATAGACTGCAAATATTACATTATATTATAAGGTATTTTCTATGATACACTGCTTATTACGTTACATTATAAGGTATTTTCAATGATACACTGCATATTACGTTATATTATAAGGTATTTTCAATGATACACTGCATATTACTATATATTATAAGGCATTTTCAATGATACACTGAATAATACGTTATATTATAAGGCATTTTCAATGATACACAGCTTATTACGTTTCATTATAAGGTATTGTCAATGATATACTGCATATTACGTTATATTACAAGGTATTTTCAATGATACACTGCATATTACGTTATATTATAAGGTATTTTCAATGATACACTGCATATTACATTATATTATAGGGTATTTTCAATGATAGACTGCATATTACGTTATATTATCACGTATTTTCAATGATACACTGCATATTACGTTATATTATAAGGTATTTTCAATGATACACTGCATATTACATTATATTATAGGGTATTTTCAATGATACACTGCATATTACGTTATATTATAAGGTATTTTCAATGATACACTGCATATTACGTTATATTATAAGGTATTTTCAATGATACACTGCATATTACGTTATATTATCACGTATTTTTAATGATAGACTGCATATTACTATATATTATAAGGCATTTTCAATGATACACTGCATATTACGTTATATTATAAGGCATTTTCAATGATACTCTGCATATTACGTTACATTACAAGATATTTTCAATGATACACTGCTTATTACGTTACATTATATGGTATTTTCAATGATATTCTGCATATCACGTTATATTATAAGGTATTTTGAATGATACACTGCATATTACATTATATTATAGGGTATTTTCAATGATACACTGCATATTACATTATATTATAAGATATTTTCAATGATACACTGCATATTACATTACATTATAATGTATTTTCAATGATACACTGCAAATTACTATATATTATAAGATATTTTCAATGATAGACTGCATATCACGTTATATTATAAGCTATTTTCAATGATTCACTGCATATTACGTTATATTATAAGATATTTTCAATGATACACTGCATATTACTATATATTATAAGGCATTTTCAATGATACACTGCATATTACGTTATATTATAAGGCATTTTCAATGATACACAGCTTATTACGTTTCATTATAAGGTATTGTCAATGATATACTGCATATTACGTTATATTATAAGGTATTTTCAATGATACACTGCATATTACGTTATATTATAAGGTATTTTCAATGATACACTGCATATTACATTATATTATAGGGTATTTTCAATGATAGACTGCATATTACGTTATATTATCACGTATTTTCAATGATACACTGCATATTACTATATTTTATAATATATTTTCAATTATAGACTGCATATCACGTTATCTTATAAGCTATTTTTAATGATTCACTGCATATTACGTTATATTATAAGATATTTTCAATGATAGACTGCATATTACATTACATTATAATGTAGTTTCATTCATACACTGCATATTACGTTACATTATAAGGTATTTTCAATGATACACTGCATATTACGTTATATTATAAGGTATTTTCAATGATACACTGCATATTACGTTATATTATAAGGTATTTTCAATGAAAAACTGCATATTACGTTATATTATAAGGTATTTTGAATGATACTCTGCATATTGCGTTACATTAGAAGATATTTTCAATGATACACTGCATATTACATTATATTATAAGATATTTTCAATGATAGACTGCATATTACATTACATTATAATGTATTTTCAATGATACACTGCATATTACGTTATATTATCAAGTATTTTTAATGATAGACTGCATATTACTATATATTATAAGACATTTTCAATGATACACTGCATATAACGTTATATTATAAGGCATTTCCAATGATACTCTGCATATTACGTTATATTATAAGGTATTTTCAATGATACACTGCATATTACATTATATTATAGGGTATTTTCAATGATACACTGCATATTACGTTATATTATAAGGTATTTTCAATGATACACTGCATATTACGATATATTATAAGGTATTTTCAATGATACACTGCATATTACGTTATATTATCACGTATTTTTAATGATAGACTGCATATTACTATATATTATAAATCATTTTCAATGATACTCTGCATATTACGTTACATTACAAGATATTTTCAATGATACACTGCTTATTACGTTACATTTTAAGGTATTTTCAATGATATACTGCATATCACGTTATATTATAAGGTATTTTCAATGATACTCTGCATATTACGTTATATTATGAGGTATTATCAATGATAGACTGCATATTACATTATATTATAAGGTATTTTCTATGATACAGTGCATATTACGTTATATTATGAGGTATTTTCAATGATACACTGCATATTACGTTATACTATAAGGTATTTTGAATGATACTCTGCATATTACATTATATTATAAGGTATTTTCAATGATACACTGCATATTACGTTATATTATCACGTATTTTCAATGATTGACTGCATATTACGTAATATTATAAGGTATTTTCAATGATAGACTGCAAATATTAAATTATATTATAAGGTATTTTCAATGATACACTACATATTACATTATATTATAGGGTATTTTCAATGATACACTGCATATTACGTTATATTATAAGGTATTTTCAATGATACACTGCATATTACGTTATATTATCACGTATTTTTAATGATAGACTGCATATTACTATATATTATAAGACATTTTCAATGATACACTGCATATAACGTTATATTATTAGGCATTTTCAATGATACTCTGCATATTACGTCATATTATAAGGTATTTTCAATGATATACTGCATATTACGTTATATTATAAGGCATTTTCAATGATAGACTGCATATTACGTTATATTATCAAGTATTTTCAATGATTGACTGCATATTAGGTAATATTATAAGGTATTTTCAATGATAGAATGCAAATGTTAAATTATATTATAAGGTATTTTCAATGATACACTACATATTACATTATATTATAGGGTATTTTCAATGATACACTGCATATTACGTTATATTATAAGCTATTTTCAATGATTCACTGCATATTACGTTATATTATAAGATATTTTCAATGATAGACTGCATATTACATTACATTATAATGTATTTTCAATGATACACTGCATATTACGTTACATTATAAGGCATTTTCAATGATACTCTGCATATTACGTTCCATTACAAGATATTTTAAATGATACACTGCTTATTACGTTACATTATAAGGTATTTTCAATGATATTCTGCATATCACGTTATATTATAAGGTATTTTCAATGATACTCTGCATATTACGTTATATTATAAGGTATTTTGAATGACACTCTGTATATTGCGTTACATTAGAAGATATTTTCAATGATACACTGCATATTACATTACATTATAATGTATTTTCAATGATACACTGCAAATTACTATATATTATAAGATATTTCCAATGATAGACTGCATATCACGTTATATTATAAGCTATTTTCAATGATTCACTGCATATTACGTTATATTATAAGATATTTTCAATGATAGACTGCATATTACATTACATTATAATGTATTTTCAATGATACACTGCATATTACGATATATTATAAGGTATTTTCAATGATACACTGCATATTACGTTATATTATCACGTATTTTTAATGATAGACTGCATATTACTATATATTATAAATCATTTTCAATGATACTCTGCATATTACGTTACATTACAAGATATTTTCAATGATACACTGCTTATTACGTTACATTTTAAGGTATTTTCAATGATATACTGCATATCACGTTATATTATAAGGTATTTTCAATGATACTCTGCATATTACGTTATATTATGAGGTATTATCAATGATAGACTGCATATTACATTATATTATAAGGTATTTTCTATGATACAGTGCATATTACGTTATATTATGAGGTATTTTCAATGATACACTGCATATTACATTATATTATAAGATATTTTCAATGATACACTGCATATTACATTACATTATAATGTATTTTCAATGATACACTGCAAATTACTATATATTATAAGATATTTTCAATGATAGACTGCATATCACGTTATATTATAAGCTATTTTCAATGATTCACTGCATATTACGTTATATTATAAGATATTTTCAATGATACACTGCATATTACTATATATTATAAGGCATTTTCAATGATACACTGCATATTACGTTATATTATAAGGCATTTTCAATGATACACAGCTTATTACGTTTCATTATAAGGTATTGTCAATGATATACTGCATATTACGTTATATTATAAGGTATTTTCAATGATACACTGCATATTACGTTATATTATAAGGTATTTTCAATGATACACTGCATATTACATTATATTATAGGGTATTTTCAATGATAGACTGCATATTACGTTATATTATCACGTATTTTCAATGATACACTGCATATTACTATATATTATAATATATTTTCAATTATAGACTGCATATCACGTTATATTATAAGCTATTTTTAATGATTCACTGCATATTACGTTATATTATAAGATATTTTCAATGATAGACTGCATATTACATTACATTATAATGTAGTTTCAATGATACACTGCATATTATGTTACATTATAAGGTATTTTCAATGATACACTGCATATTACGTTATATTATAAGGTATTTTCAATGATACACTGCATATTACGTTATATTATAAGGTATTTTCAATGAAAAACTGCATATTACGTTATATTATAAGGTATTTTGAATGATACTCTGCATATTGCGTTACATTAGAAGATATTTTCAATGATACACTGCATATTACATTATATTATAAGATATTTTCAATGATAGACTGCATATTACATTACATTATAATGTATTTTCAATGATATACTGCATATTACGTTATATTATCAAGTATTTTTAATGATAGACTGCATATTACTATATATTATAAGACATTTTCAATGATACACTGCATATAACGTTATATTATAAGGCATTTCCAATGATACTCTGCATATTACGTTATATTATAAGGTATTTTCAATGAAACACTGCATATTACGTTATATTATAAGGTAATTTCAATGATACACTGCATATTACATTATATTATAGGGTATTTTCAATGATACACTGCATATTACGTTATATTATAAGGTATTTTCAATGATACACTGCATATTACGATATATTATAAGGTATTTTCAATGATACACTGCATATTACGTTATATTATCACGTATTTTTAATGATAGACTGCATATTACTATATATTATAAATCATTTTCAATGATACTCTGCATATTACGTTACATTACAAGATATTTTCAATGATACATTGCTTATTACGTTACATTTTAAGGTATTTTCAATGATATACTGCATATCACGTTATATTATAAGGTATTTTCAATGATACTCTGCATATTACGTTATATTATGAGGTATTATCAATGATAGACTGCATATTACATTATATTATAAGGTATTTTCTATGATACAGTGCATATTACGTTATATTATGAGGTATTTTCAATGATACACTGCTTATTACGTTACATTATAAGGTATTTTCAATGATATTCTGCATATCACGTTATATTATAAGGTATTTTCAATGATACTCTGCATATTACGTTATATTATAAGGTATTTTGAATGACACTCTGTATATTGCGTTACATTAGAAGATATTTTCAATGATAGACTGCATATTACATTACATTATAAAGTATTTTCAATGATACACTGCATATTACGTTACATTATAAGGCATTTTCAATGATACTCTGCATATTACGTTCCATTACAAGATATTTTAAATGATACACTGCTTATTACGTTACATTATAAGGTATTTTCAATGATACACTGCATATTACATTACATTATAATGTATTTTCAATGATACACTGCAAATTACTATATATTATAAGATATTTCCAATGATAGACTGCATATCACGTTATATTATAAGCTATTTTCAATGATTCACTGCATATTACGTTATATTATAAGATATTTTCAATGATAGACTGCATATTACATTACATTATAATGTATTTTCAATGATACACTGCATATTACGTTATATTATAAGGTATTTTCAATGATACACTGCATATTACGTTATATTATCACGTATTTTTAATGATAGACTGCATATTACTATATATTATAAGACATTTTCAATGATACTCTGCATATTACGTTACATTACAAGATATTTTCAATGATACACTGCTTATTACGTTACATTTTAAGGTATTTTCAATGATATACTGCATATCACGTTATATTATAAGGTATTTTCAATGATACTCTGCATATTACGTTATATTATGAGGTATTATCAATGATAGACTGCATATTACATTATATTATAAGGTATTTTCAATGATTCACTGCATATTACGTTATATTATAAGATATTTTCAATGATAGACTGCATATTACATTACATTATAAAGTATTTTCAATGATACACTGCATATTACGTTACATTATAAGGCATTTTCAATGATACTCTGCATATTACGTTCCATTACAAGATATTTTAAATGATACACTGCTTATTACGTTACATTATAAGGTATTTTCAATGATATTCTGCATATCACGTTATATTATAAGGTATTTTCAATGATACTCTGCATATTACGTTATATTATAAGGTATTTTGAATGACACTCTGTATATTGCGTTACATTAGAAGATATTTTCAATGATACACTGCATATTACATTACATTATAATGTATTTTCAATGATACACTGCAAATTACTATATATTATAAGATATTTCCAATGATAGACTGCATATCACGTTATATTATAAGCTATTTTCAATGATTCACTGCATATTACGTTATATTATAAGATATTTTCAATGATAGACTGCATATTACATTACATTATAATGTATTTTCAATGATACACTGCATATTACGTTATATTATAAGGTATTTTCAATGATACACTGCATATTACGTTATATTATCACGTATTTTTAATGATAGACTGCATATTACTATATATTATAAGACATTTTCAATGATACACTGCATATAACGTTATATTATAAGGCATTTCCAATGATACTCTGCATATTACGTTATATTATAAGGTATTTTCAATGATATACTGCATATTACGTTATATTATAAGGCATTTTCAATGATAGACTGCATATTACGTTATATTATCAAGTATTTTCAATGATTGACTGCATATTAGGTAATATTATAAGGTATTTTCAATGATAGAATGCAAATGTTAAATTATATTATAAGGTATTTTCAATGATACACTACATATTACATTATATTATAGGGTATTTTCAATGAAACACTGCATATTACGTTATATTATAAGGTATTTTCAATGATACACTGCATATTACATTATATTATAGGGTATTTTCAATGATACACTGCATATTACGTTATATTATAAGGTATTTTCAATGATACACTGCATATTACGATATATTATAAGGTATTTTCAATGATACACTGCATATTACGTTATATTATCACGTATTTTTAATGATAGACTGCATATTACTATATATTATAAATCATTTTCAATGATACTCTGCATATTACGTTACATTACAAGATATTTTCAATGATACACTGCTTATTACGTTACATTTTAAGGTATTTTCAATGATATACTGCATATCACGTTATATTATAAGGTATTTTCAATGATACTCTGCATATTACGTTATATTATGAGGTATTATCAATGATAGACTGCATATTACATTATATTATAAGGTATTTTCTATGATACAGTGCATATTACGTTATATTATGAGGTATTTTCAATTATTGACTGCATATTACGTAATATTATAAGGTATTTTCAATGATAGACTGCAAATATTAAATTATATTATAAGGTATTTTCAATGATACACTACATATTACATTATATTATAGGGTATTTTCAATGAAACACTGCATATTACGTTATATTATAAGGTATTTTCAATGATACACTGCATATTACATTATATTATAGGGTATTTTCAATGATACACTGCATATTACGTTATATTATAAGGTATTTTCAATGATACACTGCATATTACGTTATATTATAAGGTATTTTCAATGATACACTGCATATTACGTTATATTATCACGTATTTTTAATGATAGACTGCATATTACTATATATTATAAATCATTTTCAATGATACACTGCATATTACGTTATATTATAAGGCATTTTCAATGATACTCTGCATATTACGTTACATTACAAGATATTTTAAATGATACACTGCTTATTACGTTACATTATAAGGTATTTTCAATGATATTCTGCATATCACGTTATATTATAAGGTATTTTCAATGATACTCTGCATATTACGTTATATTATAAGGTATTTTGAATGATACTCTGTATATTGCGTTACATTAGAAGATATTTTCAATGATACACTGCATATTACATTATATTATAGGGTATTTTCAATGATACACTGCATATTACGTTATATTATAAGGTATTTTCAATGATACACTGCATATTACGATATATTATAAGGTATTTTCAATGATACACTGCATATTACGTTATATTATCACGTATTTTTAATGATAGACTGCATATTACTATATATTATAAATCATTTTCAATGATACACTGCATATTACGTTATATTATAAGGCATTTTCAATGATACTCTGCATATTACGTTACATTACAAGATATTTTAAATGATACACTGCATATTACGTTACATTATAAGGTATTTTCAATGATATTCTGCATATCACTTTATATTATAAGGTATTTTCAATGATACTCTGCATATTACGTTATATTATAAGGTATTTTGAATGATACTCTGTATATTGCGTTACATTAGAAGATATTTTCAATGATACACTGCATATTACATTATATTATAAGATATTTTCAATGATACACTGCATATTACATTACATTATAATGTATTTTCAATGATACACTGCATATTACTATATATTATAAGATATTTTCAATGATAGACTGCATATCACATTATATTATAAGCTATTTTCAATGATTCACTGCATATTACGTTATATTATAAGATATTTTCAATGATAGACTGCATATTACATTACATTATAAGGTATTTTCAATGATACACTGCATATTACGTTATATTATAAGGTATTTTCAATGATACGCTGCATATTACGTTATATTATAAGGTATTTTCAATGACACACTGCATATTACGTTATATTATAAGGTATTTTCAATGATACACTGCATATTACATTATATTATAGGGTATTTTCAATGATAGACTGCATATTACGTTATATTATCACGTATTTTCAATGATACACTGCATATTACGTTATATTATAAGGTATTGTCAATGATACACTGCATATTACATTATATTATAGGGTATTTTCAATGATAGACTGCATATTACGTTATATTATCACGTATTTTCAATGATACACTGCATATTACGTTATATTATAAGGTATTTTCAATGATACAGTGCATATTACGTTATATTATAAGGTATTTTCAATGATACACTGCATATTACGTTATATTATAAGGTATTTTCAATGATACACTGCATATTACGTTATATTATAAGGTATTTTCAATGATACAATGCATATTACGTTATATTACAAGATATTTTCAATGATAGACTGCATATTACATTACATTATAATGTATTTTCAATGATACACTGCATATTACTATATATTATAAGATATTTTCAATGATAGACTGCATATCACGTTATGTTATACGCTATTATCAATGATTCACTGCATATTACTTTATATTATAAGATATTTTCAATGATAGACTGCATATTACATTACATTATAATGTATTTTCAATGATACACTGCATATTACGTTACATTATAAGGTATTTTCAATGATATTCTGCATATCACGTTATATTATAAGGTATTTTCAATGATACTCTGCATATTACGTTATATTATAAGGTATTTTGAATGACACTCTGTATATTGCGTTACATTAGAAGATATTTTCAATGATACACTGCATATTACATTATATTATAAGATATTTTCAATGATACACTGCATATTACATTACATTATAATGTATTTTCAATGATACACTGCATATTACTATATATTATAAGGAATTTTCAATGATATACTGCATATTACGTTATATTATAAGGCATTTTCATTGATAGACTGCATATTACATTATATTATAAGATATTTTCAATGATAGACTGCATATTACATTACATTATAATGTATTTTCAATGATACACTGCATATTACGTTACATTATAAGGTATTTTCAATGATACACTGCATATTACGTTATATTATAAGGTATTTTCAATGATATTCTGCATATTACGTTATATTATAAGGCATTTTCAATGATACTCTGCGTATTACGTTACATTACAAGATATTTTCAATGATACACTGCTTATTACGTTACATTATATGGTATTTTCAATGATATTCTGCATATCACGTTATATTATAAGGTATTTTGAATGATACTCTGCATATTGCGTTACAGTAGAAGATATTTTCAATGATACACTGCATATTACATTATATTATAAGATATCTTCAATGATACACTGCATATTACATTACATTATAATGTATTTTCAATGATACACTGCAAATTACTATATATTATAAGATATTTCCAATGATAGACTGCATATCACGTTATATTATAAGCTATTTTCAATGATTCCCTGCTTATTACGTTATATTATAAGATATTTTCAATGATAGACTGCATATTACATTACATTATAATGTATTTTCAATGATACACTGCATAGTACGTTATATTATAAGGTATTTTCAATGATACACTGCATATTACGTTATATTATCACGTATTTTTAATGATAGACTGCATATTACTATATATTATAAGACATTTTCAATGATACACTGCATTATACGTTATATTATAAGGCATTTTAAATGATACTCTGCATATTACGTTACATTACAAGATATTTTCAATGATACACAGCTTATTACGTTACATTATAAGGTATTGTCAATGATATACTGCATATCGAGTTATATTCTAAGGTATTTTCAATGATACACTGCATATTACGTTATATTATAAGGTATTTTCAATGATATACTGCATATTACGTTATATTATAATGTATTTTCAATGATACACTGCATATTACTATATATTATAAGATATTTTCAATGATAGACTGCATATCACGTTATATTATACGCTATTATCAATGATTCACTGCATATTACGTTATATTATCACGTATTTTTAATGATAGACTGCATATTACTATATATTATAAGGCATTTTCAATGATACACTGCATTATACGTTATATTATAAGGCATTTTCAATGATACTCTGCATATTGCGTTACATTAGAAGATATTTTCAATGATACACTGCATATTACATTATATTATAAGATATTTTCAATGATACACTGCATATTACATTACATTATAATGTATTTTCAATGATACACTGCATATTACTATATATTATAAGATATTTTCAATGATAGACTGCATATTACGTTATATTATAAGGTATTTTCAATGATAGACTGCAAATATTACATTATATTATAAGGTATTTTCAATGATATTCTGCATATTACTATATATTATAAGGCATTTTCAATGATACACTGCATAATACGTTATATTATAAGGCATTTTCAATGATACACAGCATATTACGTTTCATTATAAGGTATTGTCAATGATATACAGCATATTACGTTATATTATAAGGTATTTTCAATGATACACTGCATATTACGTTATATTATAAGGTATTTTAAATGATACACTGCATATTACATTATATTATAGGGTATTTTCAATGATAGATTGCATATTACGTTATATTATCACGTATTTTCAATGATACACTGCATATTACGTTATATTATAAGTTATTTTCAATGTTACACTGCATATTACATTATATTATAGGGTATTTTCAATGATACACTGCATATTACGTTATATTATAAGGTATTTTCAATGATACACTGCATATTACGTTATATTATAAGGTATTTTTAATGATAGACTGCATATTACTATATATTATAAGGCATTTTCAATGATACACTGCATATTACGTTATATTATAAGGCATTTTCAATGATACTCTGCATATTACGTTATATTATAAGGTATTTTCAATGATACACTGCATATTACGTTATATTATAAGGTATTTTCAATGATAGACTGCAAATATTACATTATATTATAAGGTATTTTCAATGATACACTGCATATTACGTTATATTATAAGGTATTTTCAATGATACACTGCATATTACGTTATATTATAAGGTATTTTCAATGATACACTGCATATTACGTTATATTATAAGGTATTTTCAATGATACACTGCATATTACGTTATATTATCACGTATTTTTAATGATAGACTGCATATTACTATATATTATAATGCATTTTCAATGATACACTGCATATTACGTTACATTATAAGGTATTTTCAATGATAGACTGCAAATATTACATTATATTATAAGGTATTTTCAATGATACACTGCATATTACGTTATAGTATATGGTATTTTCAATGATAGACTGCATATCACGTTATATTATAAGGTATTTTCAATGATATACTGCATATTACGTTACATTATAAGGTATTTTCAATGATACACTGCATATTACGTTATATTATAAGGTATTTTCAATGATAGACTGCAAATATTACATTATATTATAAGGTATTTTCAATGATACACTGCATATTACGTTATATTATAAGGTATTTTCAATGATACACTGCATATTACGTTATATTATAAGGTATTTCCAATGATACACTGCATATTACGTTATATTATCACGTATTTTTAATGATAGACTGCATATTACTATATATTATAAGGCATTTTCAATGATACACTGCATATTACGTTACATTATAAGGTATTTTCAATGATAGACTGCAAATATTACATTATATTATAAGGTATTTTCAATGATACACAGCATATTACGTTATAGTATATGGTATTTTCAATGATAGACTGCATATCACGTTATATTATAAGGTATTTTGAATAATACACTGCATATTACGTTATATTATAAGGTATTTTCAATGATACACTGCATATTACGTTATATTATAAGGTATTTTCAATGATATACTGCATATTACGTTACATTATAAGGTATTTTCAATGATACACTGCATATTACGTTATATTATAAGGTATTTTCAATGATAGACTGCAAATATTACATTATATTATCAGGTATTTTCAATGATACACTGCATATTACGTTATATTATAAGGTATTTTCAATGATACACTGCATATTACATTATATTATAGGGTATTTTCAATGATAGACTGCATATTACGTTATATTATCACGTATTTTCAATGATACACTGCATATTACGTTATATTATAAGGTATTTTCAATGATACACTGCATATTACATTATATTATAGGGTATTTTCAATGATACACTGCATATTACGTTATATTATAAGGTATTTTCAATGATACACTGCATATTACGTTATATTATAAGGTATTTTTAATGATAGACTGCATATTACTATATATTATAAGGCATTTTCAATGATACACTGCATATTACGTTATATTATAAGGTATTTTCAATGATACACTGCATATTACATTATATTATAGGGTATTTTCAATGATAGACTGCATATTACGTTATATTATCACGTATTTTCAATGATACACTGCATATTACGTTATATTATAAGGTATTTTCAATGATATTCTGCATATTACTATATATTATAAGGCATTTTCAATGATACACTGCATAATACGTTATATTATAAGGCATTTTCAATGATACACAGCATATTACGTTTCATTATAAGGTATTGTCAATGATATACAGCATATTACGTTATATTATAAGGTATTTTCAATGATACACTGCATATTACGTTATATTATAAGGAATTTTCAATGATATTCTGCATATTACTATATATTATAAGGCATTTTCAATGATACACTGCATAATACGTTATATTATAAGGCATTTTCAATGATACACAGCTTATTACGTTATATTATAAGGCATTTTCAATGATACTCTGCATATTACGTTATATTATAAGGTATTTTCAATGATATACTGCATATTACGTTATATTATAAGGTATTTTCAATGATACACTACATATTACGTTATATTATAAGGTATTTTCAATGATATACTGCATATTACGTTACATTATAAGGTATTTTCATTGATACACTGCATATTACGTTATATTATAAGGTATTTTCAATGATAGACTGCAAATATTACATTATATTATAAGGTATTTTCAATGATACACTGCATATTACGTTATATTATAAGGTATTTTCAATGATACACTGCATATTACGTTATATTATAAGGTATTTTCAATGATACACTGCATATTACGTTATATTATCACGTATTTTTAATGATAGACTGCATATTACTATATATTATAAGGCATTTTCAATGATACACTGCATATTACGTTACATTATAAGGTATTTTCAATGATAGACTGCAAATATTACATTATATTATAAGGTATTTTCAATGATACACTGCATATTACGTTATAGTATATGGTATTTTCAATGATAGACTGCATATCACGTTATATTATAAGGTATTTTGAATAATACACTGCATATCACGTTATATTATAAGCTATTTTCAGTGATTCACTGCATATTACGTTATATTATAAGATATTTTCAATGATAGACTGCATATTACATTACATTATAATGTATTTTCAATGATACACTGCATATTACGTTACATTATAAGGTATTTTCAATGATACACTGCATATTACGTTATATTATAAGGTATTTTCAATGATATTCTGCATATTACTATATATTATAAGGCATTTTCAATGATACACTGCATAATACGTTATATTATAAGGCATTTTCAATGATACACAGCTTATTACGTTTCATTATAAGGTATTGTCAATGATATACTGCATATTACGTTATATTATAAGGTATTTTCAATGATACACTGCATATTACGTTATATTATAAGGTATTTTCAATGATACACTGCATATTACATTATATTATAGGGTATTTTCAATGATAGACTGCATATTACGTTATATTATCACGTATTTTCAATGATACACTGCATATTACATTATATTATAAGGTATTTTCAATGATACACTGCATATTACATTATATTATAGGGTATTTCCAATGATACACTGCATATTACGTTATATTATAAGGTATTTTCAATGATACACTGCAAATATTACATTATATTATAAGGTATTTTCAATGATACACTGCATATTACATTATATTATAGGATATTTTCAATGATACACTGCATATTACGTTATATTATACGGTATTTCCAATGACAGACTGCATATCACGTTATATTATAAGGTATTTTCAATGATACACTGCATATTACGTTATATTATAAGGTATTTTCAATGATACACTGCATATTACGTTATATTATAAGGCATTTTCAATGATACACTGCATATTACATTATATTATAGGGTATTTTCAATGATAGATTGCATATTACGTTATATTATCACGTATTTTCAATGATACACTGCATATTACGTTATATTATAAGGTATTTTCAATGTTACACTGCATATTACATTATATTATAGGGTATTTTCAATGATACACTGCATATTACGTTATATTATAAGGTATTTTCAATGATACACTGCATATTACGTTATATTATAAGGTATTTTTAATGATAGACTGCATATTACTATATATTATAAGGTATTTTCAATGATACACTGCATATTACGTTATATTATAAGGTATTTTCAATGATACACTGCATATTACGTTATATTATAAGGTATTTTCAATGATACACTGCATATTACGTTATATTATCACGTATTTTTAATGATAGACTGCATATTACGTTATATTATAAGGTATTTTCAATGATATACTGCATATTACGTTACATTATAAGGTATTTTCAATGATACACTGCATATTACGTTATAGTATATGGTATTTTCAATGATATTCTGCATATTACTATATATTATAAGGCATTTTCAATGATACACTGCATAATACGTTATATTATAAGGCATTTTCAATGATACACAGCTTATTACGTTTCATTATAAGGTATTGTCAATGATATACTGCATATTACGTTATATTATAAGGTATTTTCAATGATACACTGCATATTACGTTATATTATAAGGTATTTTCAATGATACACTGCATATTACATTATATTATAGGGTATTTTCAATGATAGACTGCATATTACGTTATATTATCACGTATTTTCAATGATACACTGCATATTACGTTATATTATAAGGTATTTTCAATGATACACTGCATATTACATTATATTATAGGGTATTTTCAATGATACACTGCATATTACGTTATAGTATATGGTATTTTCAATGATAGACTGCATATCACGTTATATTATAAGGTATTTTGAATAATACACTGCATATCACGTTATATTATAAGCTATTTTCAATGATACACTGCATATTACGTTACATTATAAGGTATTTTCAATGATACACTGCATATTACGTTATATTATAAGGTATTTTCAATGATATTCTGCATATTACTATATATTATAAGGCATTTTCAATGATACACTGCATAATACGTTATATTATAAGGCATTTTCAATGATACACAGCTTATTACGTTTCATTATAAGGTATTGTCAATGATATACTGCATATTACGTTATATTATAAGGTATTTTCAATGATACACTGCATATTACGTTATATTATAAGGTATTTTCAATGATACACTGCATATTACATTATATTATAGGGTATTTTCAATGATAGACTGCATATTACGTTATATTATCACGTATTTTCAATGATACACTGCATATTACGTTATATTATAAGGTATTTTCAATGATACACTGCATATTACATTATATTATAGGGTATTTTCAATGATACACTGCATATTACGTTATATTATAAGGTATTTTCAATGATACACTGCATATTACGTTATATTATAAGGTATTTTTAATGATAGACTGCATATTACTATATATTATAAGGCATTTTCAATGATACACTGCATATTACGTTATATTATAAGGCATTTTCAATGACACTCTGCATATTACGATATATTATAAGGTATTTTCAATGATATACTGCATATTACGTTATATTATAAGGTATTTTCAATGATACACTGCATATTACGTTATATTATAAGGTATTTTCAATGATACACTGCATATTACGTTATATTATAAGGTATTTTCAATGATATACTGCATATTACGTTATATTATAAGGTATTTTCAATGTTACACTGCATATTACATTATATTATAGGGTATTTTCAATGATACACAGCTTATTACGTTACATTATAAGGTATTGTCAATGATATACTGCATATCACGTTATATTCTAAGGTATTTTCAATGATACACTGCATATTACGTTATATTATAAGGTATTTTCAATGATATACTGCATATTACGTTACATTATAAGGTATTTTCAATGATACACTGCATATTACGTTATATTATAAGGTATTTTCAATGATAGACTGCAAATATTACATTATATTATAAGGTATTTTCAATGATACACTGCATATTACGTTATATTATAAGGTATTTTCAATGATACACTGCATATTACGTTATATTATAAGGTATTTTCAATGATACACTGCATATTACATTATATTATAGGGTATTTTCAATGATACACAGCTTATTACGTTACATTATAAGGTATTGTCAATGATATACTGCATATCACGTTATATTCTAAGGTATTTTCAATGATACACTGCATATTACGTTATATTATAAGGTATTTTCAATGATATACTGCATATTACGTTACATTATAAGGTATTTTCAATGATACACTGCATATTACGTTATATTATAAGGTATTTTCAATGATAGACTGCAAATATTACATTATATTATAAGGTATTTTCAATGATACACTGCATATTACGTTATATTATAAGGTATTTTCAATGATACACTGCATATTACGTTATATTATAAGGTATTTTCAATGATACACTGCATATTACGTTATATTATCACGTATTTTTAATGATAGACTGCATATTACTATATATTATAAGGCATTTTCAATGATACACTGCATATTACGTTACATTATAAGGTATTTTCAATGATAGACTGCAAATATTACATTATATTATAAGGTATTTTCAATGATACACTGCATATTACGTTATAGTATATGGTATTTTCAATGATAGACTGCATATCACGTTATATTATAAGGTATTATGAATAATACACTGCATATCACGTTATATTAAAAGCTATTTTCAATGATTCACTGCATATTACGTTATATTATAAGATATTTTCAATGATAGACTGCATATTACATTACATTATAATGTATTTTCAATGATACACTGCATATTACGTTACATTATAAGGTATTTTCAATGATACACTGCATATTACGTTCTATTATAAGGTATTTTCAATGATATTCTGCATATTACTATATATTATAAGGCATTTTCAATGATACACTGCATAATACGTTATATTATAAGGCATTTTCAATGATACACAGCTTATTACGTTTCATTATAAGGTATTGTCAATGATATACTGCATATTACGTTATATTATAAGGTATTTTCAATGATACACTGCATATTACGTTATATTATAAGGTATTTTCAATGATATACTGCATATTACGTTATATTATAAGGTATTTTCAATGTTACACTGCATATTACATTATATTATAGGGTATTTTCAATGATACACAGCTTATTACGTTACATTATAAGGTATTTTCAATGATACACTGCATATTACATTATATTATAGGGTATTTTCAATGATACACAGCTTATTACGTTACATTATAAGGTATTGTCAATGATATACTGCATATCACGTTATATTCTAAGGTATTTTCAATGATACACTGCATATTACGTTACATTATAAGGTATTTTCAATGATAGACTGCAAATATTACATTATATTATAAGGTATTTTCAATGATACACTGCATATTACGTTATAGTATATGGTATTTTCAATGATAGACTGCATATCACGTTATATTATAAGGTATTTTGAATAATACACTGCATATCACGTTATATTAAAAGCTATTTTCAATGATTCACTGCATATTACGTTATATTATAAGATATTTTCAATGATAGACTGCATATTACATTACATTATAATGTATTTTCAATGATACACTGAATATTACGTTACATTATAAGGTATTTTCAATGATACACTGCATATTACGTTCTATTATAAGGTATTTTCAATGATATTCTGCATATTACTATATATTATAAGGCATTTTCAATGATACACTGCATAATACGTTATATTATAAGGCATTTTCAATGATACACAGCTTATTACGTTTCATTATAAGGTATTGTCAATGATATACTGCATATTACGTTATATTATAAGGTATTTTCAATGATACACTGCATATTACGTTATATTATAAGGTATTTTCAATGATACACTGCATATTACATTATATTATAGGGTATTTTCAATGATAGACTGCATATTACGTTATATTATCACGTATTTTCAATGATACACTGCATATTACGTTATATTATAAGGTATTTTCAATGATACACTGCATATTACATTATATTATAGGGTATTTTCAATGATACACTGCATATTACGTTATATTATAAGGTATTTTCAATGATACACTGCATATTACGTTATATTATAAGGTATTTTTAATGATAGACTGCATATTACTATATATTATAAGGCATTTTCAATGATACACTGCATATTACGTTATATTATAAGGCATTTTCAATGACACTCTGCATATTACGATATATTATAAGGTATTTTCAATGATACACTGCATATTACGTTATATTATCACGTATTTTTAATGATAGACTGCATATTACTATATATTATAAGGCATTTTCAATGATACACTGCATATTACGTTACATTATAAGGTATTTTCAATGATAGACTGCAAATATTACATTATATTATAAGGTATTTTCAATGATACACTGCATATTACGTTATAGTATATGGTATTTTCAATGATAGACTACATATCACGTTATATTATAAGGTATTTTGAATAATACACTGCATATCACGTTATATTATAAGCTATTTTCAATGATTCACTGCATATTACGTTATATTATTAGATATTTTCAATGATAGACTGCATATTACATTACATTATAATGTATTTTCAATGATACACTGCATATTACGTTATATTATAAGGTATTTTCAATGATACACTGCATATTACGTTATATTATCACGTATTTTTAATGATAGACTGCATATTACTATATATTATAAGGCATTTTCAATGATACACTGCATAATACGTTATATTATAAGGCATTTTCAATGATACACAGCTTATTACGTTTCATTATAAGGTATTGTCAATGATATACTGCATATTACGTTATATTATAAGGTATTTTCAATGATACACTGCATATTACGTTATATTATAAGGTATTTTCAATGATACACTGCATATTACATTATATTATAGGGTATTTTCAATGATAGACTGCATATTACGTTATATTATCACGTATTTTCAATGATACACTGCATATTACGTTATATTATAAAGTATTTTCAATGATACACTGCATATTACATTATATTATAGGGTATTTTCAATGATACACTGCATATTACGTTATATTATAAGGTATTTTCAATGATACACTGCATATTACGTTATATTATAAGGTATTTTTAATGATAGACTGCATATTACTATATATTATAAGGCATTTTCAATGATACACTGCATATTACGTTATATTATAAGGCATTTTCAATGACACTCTGCATATTACGATATATTATAAGGTATTTTCAATGATATACTGCATATTACGTTATATTATAAGGTATTTTCAATGATACACTGCATATTACGTTATATTATAAGGTATTTTCAATGATATACTGCATATTACGTTACATTATAAGGTATTTTCAATGATACACTGCATATTACGTTATATTATAAGGTATTTTCAATGATAGACTGCAAATATTACATTATATTATAAGGTATTTTCAATGATACACTGCATATTACGTTATACTATATGGTATTTTCAATGATAGACTGCATATCACGTTATAAGGTATTTTGAATAATACACTGCATATCACGTTATATTATAAGCTATTTTCAATGATTCACTGCATATTACGTTATATTATAAGATATTTTCAATGATAGACTGCATATTACATTACATTATAATGTATTTTCAATGATACACTGCATATTACGTTACATTATAAGGTATTTTCTATGATACACTGCATATTACGTTATATTATAAGGTATTTTCAATGATATTCTGCATATTACTATATATTATAAGGCATTTTGAATGATACACTGCATAATACGTTATATTATAAGGCATTTTCAATGATACACAGCTTATTACGTTTCATTATAAGGTATTGTCAATGATATACTGCATATTACGTTATATTATAAGGTATTTTCAATGATACACTGCATATTACGTTATATTATAAGGTATTTTCAATGATACACTGCATATTACATTATATTATAGGGTATTTTCAATGATAGACTGCATATTACGTTATATTATCACGTATTTTCAATGATACACTGCATATTACGTTATATTATAAGGTATTGTCAATGATACACTGCATATTACATTATATTATAGGGTATTTTCAATGATACACTGCATATTACGTTATATTATAAGGTATTTTCAATGATACACTGCATATTACGTTATATTATAAGGTATTTTTAATGATAGACTGCATATCACGTTATATTATACGCTATTTTCAATGATTCACTGCATATTACGTTATATTATAAGATATTTTCAATGATAGACTGCATATTACATTACATTATAATGTATTTTCAATGATACACTGCATATTACGTTACATTATAAGGTATTTTCAATGATACACTGCATATTACGTTATATTATCACGTATTTTTAATGATAGACTGCATATTACGTTATATTATAAGGTATTTTCAATGATAGACTGCAAATATTACATTATATTATAAGGTATTTTCAATGATACACTGCATATTGCGTTATAGTATATGGTATTTTCAATGATAGACTGCATATCACGTTATATTATAAGGTATTTTGAATAATACACTGCATATCACGTTATATTATAAGCTATTTTCAATGATTCACTGCATATTACGTTATATTATAAGATATTTTCAATGATAGACTGCATATTACATTACATTATAATGTATTTTCAATGATACACTGCATATTACGTTATATTATCACGTATTTTCAATGATACACTGCATATTACGTTATATTATAAGGGATTTTCAATGATACACTGCATATTACATTATATTATAGGGTATTTTCAATGATACACTGCATATTACGTTATATTATAAGGTATTTTGAATGATACACTGCATATTACGTTATATTATAAAGTATTTTCAATGATACACTGCATATTACATTATATTATAGGGTATTTTCAATGATACACTGCATATTACGTTATATTATAAGGTATTTTCAATGATACACTGCATATTACGTTATATTATAAGGTATTTTTAATGATAGACTGCATATTACTATATATTATAAGGCATTTTCAATGATACACTGCATATTACGTTATATTATAAGGCATTTTCAATGATACTCTGCATATTACGATATATTATAAGGTATTTTCAATGATATACTGCATATTACGTTATATTATAAGGTATTTTCAATGATACACTGCATATTACATTATATTATAAGGTATTTTCAATGATACACTGCATATTACGTTATAGTATATGGTATTTTCAATGATAGACTGCATATCACGTTATATTATAAGGTATTTTGAATAATACACTGCATATCACGTTATATTATAAGCTATTTTCAATGATTCACTGCATATTACGTTATATTATAAGATATTTTCAATGATACACTGCATATTACGTTATATTATAAGGTATTTTCAATGATACACTGCATATTACATTATATTATAGGGTATTTTCAATGATAGACTGCATATTACGTTATATTATCACGTATTTTCAATGATACACTGCATATTACGTTATATTATAAGGTATTTTCAATGATACACTGCATATTACATTATATTATAGGGTATTTTCAATGATACACTGCATATTACGTTATATTATAAGGTATTTTGAATGATACACTGCATATTACGTTATATTATAAGGCATTTTCAATGATACTCTGCATATTACGTTACATTACAAGATATTTTCAATGATACACTGCATATTACATTACATTATAATGAATTTTCAATGATACACTGCATATTACTATATATTATAAGATATTTTCAATGATAGACTGCATATTACGTTATATTATAAGGTATTTTCAATGATATTCTACATATCACGTTATATTATAAGGTATTTTCAATGATACTCTGCATATTACGTTATATTATAAGGTATTTTCAATGATACACTGCATATTACGTTATATTATAAGGTATTTTCAGTGATATACTGCATATTACGTTATATTATAAGGTATTTTCAATGATACACTGCATATTACGTTATATTATAAGGTATTTTCAATGATATACTGCATATTACTATATATTATAAGGCATTTTCAATGATACACTGCATATTACGTTATATTATAAGGTATTTTCAATGATATTCTGCATATCACGTTATATTATAAGGTATTTTCAATGATACTCTGCATATTACGTTATATTATAAGGTATTTTCAATGATACACTGCATATTACGTTATATTATAAGGTATTTTCAATGATATACTGCATATTACGTTATATTATAAGGTATTTTCAATGATACACTGCATATTACGTTATATTATAAGGTATTTTCAATGATACACTGCATATTACGTTACATTATAAGGTATTTTCAATGATACACTGCATATTACGTTATATTATAAGGTATTTTCAATGATACACTGCATATTACATTATATTATAGGGTATTTTCAATGATAGACTGCATATTACGTTATATTATCACGTATTTTCAATGATACACTGCATATTACATTATATTATAAGGTATTTTCTATGATACAGGGCATATTACGTTATATTATGAGGTATTTTCAATGATACACTGCATATTACGTTATATTATAAGGCATTTTCAATGATACACTGCATATTACGTTATATTATAAGGTATTTTGAATGATACACTGCATATTACGTTATATTATAAAGTATTTTCAATGATACACTGCATATTACATTATATTATAGGGTATTTTCAATGATACACTGCATATTACGTTATATTATAAGGTATTTTCAATGATACACTGCATATTACGTTATATTATAAGGTATTTTTAATGATAGACTGCATATTACTATATATTATAAGGCATTTTCAATGATACACTGCATATTACGTTATATTATAAGGCATTTTCAATGATACTCTGCATATTACGATATATTATAAGGTATTTTCAATGATATACTGCATATTACGTTATATTATAAGGTATTTTCAATGATACACTGCATATTACATTATATTATAAGGTATTTTCAATGATACACTGCATATTACGTTATAGTATATGGTATTTTCAATGATAGACTGCATATCACGTTATATTATAAGGTATTTTGAATAATACACTGCATATCACGTTATATTATAAGCTATTTTCAATGATTCACTGCATATTACGTTATATTATAAGATATTTTCAATGATAGACTGCATATTACATTACATTTAATGTATTTTCAATGATACACTGCATATTACGTTACATTATAAGGTATTTTCAATGATACACTGCATATTACGTTATATTATAAGGTATTTTCAATGATACACTGCATATTACATTATATTATAGGGTATTTTCAATGATAGACTGCATATTACGTTATATTATCACGTATTTTCAATGATACACTGCATATTACGTTATATTATAAGGTATTTTCAATGATACACTGCATATTACATTATATTATAGGGTATTTTCAATGATACACTGCATATTACGTTATATTATAAGGTATTTTGAATGATACACTGCATATTACGTTATATTATAAGGCATTTTCAATGATACTCTGCATATTACGTTACATTACAAGATATTTTCAATGATACACTGCATATTACATTACATTATAATGAATTTTCAATGATACACTGCATATTACTATATATTATAAGATATTTTCAATGATAGACTGCATATTACGTTATATTATAAGGTATTTTCAATGATATACTACATATCACGTTATATTATAAGGTATTTTCAATGATACTCTGCATATTACGTTATATTATAAGGTATTTTCAATGATACACTGCATATTACGTTATATTATAAGGTATTTTCAGTGATATACTGCATATTACGTTATATTATAAGGTATTTTCAATGATACACTGCATATTACGTTATATTATAAGGTATTTTCAATGATATACTGCATATTACTATATATTATAAGGCATTTTCAATGATACACTGCATATTACGTTATATTATAAGGTATTTTCAATGATATTCTGCATATCACGTTATATTATAAGGTATTTTCAATGATACTCTGCATATTACGTTATATTATAAGGTATTTTCAATGATACACTGCATATTACGTTATATTATAAGGTATTTTCAATGATATACTGCATATTACGTTATATTATAAGGTATTTTCAATGATACACTGCATATTACGTTATATTATAAGGTATTTTCAATGATACACTGCATATTAAATTATATTATAGGGTATTTTCAATGATACACTGCATATTACTATATATTATAATATATTTTCAATTATAGACTGCATATCACGTTATATTATAAGCTATTTTTAATGATTCACTGCATATTACGTTATATTATAAGATATTTTCAATGATACACTGCATATTACGTTACATTATAAGGTATTTTCAATGATACACTGCATATTACGTTATATTATAAGGTATTTTCAATGATACACTGCATATTACGTTATATTATAAGGTATTTTCAATGAAAATCTGCATATTACGTTATATTATAAGGTATTTTGAATGATACTCTGCATATTCGTTACATTATAAGGTATTTTCAATGATACACTGCATATTACTATATATTATAAGGCATTTTCAATGATACACTGCATATTACGTTATATTATAAGGCATTTTCAATGATACTCTGCATATTACGTTACATTACAAGATATTTTCAATGATACACTGCTTATTACGTTACATTATAAGGTATTTTCAATGATATACTGCATATCACGTTATATTATAATGTATTTTCAATGATACTCTGCATATTACGTTATATTATGAGGTATTATCAATGATAGACTGCATATTACATTATATTATAAGGTATTTTCTATGATACAGGGCATATTACGTTATATTATGAGGTATTTTCAATGATACACTGCATATTACGTTATATTATAAGGCATTTTCAATGATACACTGCATATTACGTTATATTATAAGGTATTTTGAATGATACACTGCATATTACGTTATATTATAAGGTATTTTTAATGATAGACTGCATATTACTATATATTATAAGGCATTTTCAATGATACACTGCATATTACGTTATATTATAAGGCATTTTCAATGATACTCTGCATATTACGTTACATTACAAGATATTTTCAATGATACACTGCATATTACATTACATTATAATGTATTTTCAATGATACACTGCATATTACTATATATTATAAGATATTTTCAATGATAGACTGCATATTACGTTATATTATAAGGTATTTTCAATGATATTCTGCATATCACGTTATATTATAAGGTATTTTCAATGATACTCTGCATATTACGTTATATTATAAGGTATTTTCAATGATACACTGCATATTACGTTATATTATAAGGTATTTTCAGTGATATACTGCATATTACGTTATATTATAAGGTATTTTCAATGATACACTGCATATTACGTTATATTATAAGGTATTTTCAATGATATACTGCATATTACTATATATTATAAGGCATTTTCAATGATACACTGCATATTACGTTATATTATAAGGTATTTTTAATGATATTCTGCATATCACGTTATATTATAAGGTATTTTCAATGATACACTGCATATTACGTTATATTATAAGGTATTTTCAATGATATACTGCATATTACGTTATATTATAAGGTATTTTCAATGATAGACTGCAAATATTACATTATATTATAAGGTATTTTCAATGATACACTGCATATTACGTTAAATTACAAGATATTTTCAATGATACACAGCTTATTACGTTACATTATAAGGTATTGTCAATGATATACTGCATATCACGTTATATTATAAGGTATTTTCAATGATTCACTGCATATTACGTTATATTATGAGGTATTTTCAATGATATACTGCATATCACGTTATATTATAAGGTATTTTCTATGATACAGTGCATATTACGTTATATTATGAGGTATTTTCAATGATACACTGCATATTACGTTATATTATAAGGTATTTTGAATGATACTCTGCATATTACGTTATATTATAAGGTATTTTCAATGATACACTGCATATTACGTTATATTATAAGGTATTTTCAATGATATACTGCATATTACGTTATATTATAAGGCATTTTCAATGATAGACTGCATATTACGTTATATTATCACGTATTTTCAATGATTGACTGCATATTACGTTACATTATATGGTATTTTCAATGATATTCTGCATATCACGTTATATTACAAGGTATTTTCAATGATACACTGCATATTACGTTATATTATAAGGTATTTTCAGTGATATACTGCATATTACGTTATATTATAAGGTATTTTCAATGATACACTGCATATTACGTTATATTATAAGGTATTTTCAATGATATACTGCATATTACTATATATTATAAGGCATTTTCAATGATACACTGCATATTACGTTATATTATAAGGTATTTTCAATGATATTCTGCATATCACGTTATATTATAAGGTATTTTCAATGATACTCTGCATATTACGTTATATTATAAGGTATTTTCAATGATACACTGCATATTACGTTATATTATAAGGTATTTTCAATGATATACTGCATATTACGTTATATTATAAGGTATTTTCAATGATACACTGCATATTACGTTATATTATAAGGTATTTTCAATGATACACTGCATATTACATTATATTATAGGGTATTTTCAATGATACACTGCATATTACTATATATTATAATATATTTTCAATTATAGACTGCATATCACGTTATATTATAAGCTATTTTTAATGATTCACTGCATATTACGTTATATTATAAGATATTTTCAATGATACACTGCATATTACGTTACATTATAAGGTATTTTCAATGATACACTGCATATTACGTTATATTATAAGGTATTTTCAATGATACACTGCATATTACGTTATATTATAAGGTATTTTCAATGAAAATCTGCATATTACGTTATATTATAAGGTATTTTGAATGATACTCTGCATATTCGTTACATTATAAGGTATTTTCAATGATACACTGCATATTACTATATATTATAAGGCATTTTCAATGATACACTGCATATTACGTTATATTATAAGGCATTTTCAATGATACTCTGCATATTACGTTACATTACAAGATATTTTCAATGATACACTGCTTATTACGTTACATTATAAGGTATTTTCAATGATATACTGCATATCACGTTATATTATAATGTATTTTCAATGATACTCTGCATATTACGTTATATTATGAGGTATTATCAATGATAGACTGCATATTACATTATATTATAAGGTATTTTCTATGATACAGGGCATATTACGTTATATTATGAGGTATTTTCAATGATACACTGCATATTACGTTATATTATAAGGCATTTTCAATGATACACTGCATATTACGTTATATTATAAGGTATTTTGAATGATACACTGCATATTACGTTATATTATAAGGTATTTTTAATGATAGACTGCATATTACTATATATTATAAGGCATTTTCAATGATACACTGCATATTACGTTATATTATAAGGCATTTTCAATGATACTCTGCATATTACGTTACATTACAAGATATTTTCAATGATACACTGCATATTACATTACATTATAATGTATTTTCAATGATACACTGCATATTACTATATATTATAAGATATTTTCAATGATAGACTGCATATTACGTTATATTATAAGGTATTTTCAATGATATTCTGCATATCACGTTATATTATAAGGTATTTTCAATGATACTCTGCATATTACGTTATATTATAAGGTATTTTCAATGATACACTGCATATTACGTTATATTATAAGGTATTTTCAGTGATATACTGCATATTACGTTATATTATAAGGTATTTTCAATGATACACTGCATATTACGTTATATTATAAGGTATTTTCAATGATATACTGCATATTACTATATATTATAAGGCATTTTCAATGATACACTGCATATTACGTTATATTATAAGGTATTTTTAATGATATTCTGCATATCACGTTATATTATAAGGTATTTTCAATGATACACTGCATATTACGTTATATTATAAGGTATTTTCAATGATACACTGCATATTACGTTATATTATAAGGTATTTTCAATGATATACTGCATATTACGTTATATTATAAGGTATTTTCAATGATAGACTGCAAATATTACATTATATTATAAGGTATTTTCAATGATACACTGCATATTACGTTAAATTACAAGATATTTTCAATGATACACAGCTTATTACGTTACATTATAAGGTATTGTCAATGATATACTGCATATCACGTTATATTATAAGGTATTTTCAATGATTCACTGCATATTACGTTATATTATGAGGTATTTTCAATGATATACTGCATATCACGTTATATTATAAGGTATTTTCTATGATACAGTGCATATTACGTTATATTATGAGGTATTTTCAATGATACACTGCATATTACGTTATATTATAAGGTATTTTGAATGATACTCTGCATATTACGTTATATTATAAGGTATTTTCAATGATACACTGCATATTACGTTATATTATAAGGTATTTTCAATGATATACTGCATATTACGTTATATTATAAGGCATTTTCAATGATAGACTGCATATTACGTTATATTATCACGTATTTTCAATGATTGACTGCATATTACGTTACATTATATGGTATTTTCAATGATATTCTGCATATCACGTTATATTACAAGGTATTTTCAATGATACTCTGCATTTTACGTTATATTATAAGGTATTTTGAATGATACTCTGCATATTGCGTTACATCAGAAGATATTTTCAATGATTCACTGCATATTACGTTATATTATAAGGCATTTTCAATGATACACTGCATATTACGTTATATTATAAGGTATTTTGAATGATACACTGCATATTACGTTATATTATAAGGTATTTTTAATGATAGACTGCATATTACTATATATTATAAGGCATTTTCAATGATACACTGCATATTACGTTATATTATAAGGCATTTTCAATGATACTCTGCATATTACGTTACATTACAAGATATTTTCAATGATACACTGCATATTACATTACATTATAATGTATTTTCAATGATACACTGCATATTACTATATATTATAAGATATTTTCAATGATAGACTGCATATTACGTTATATTATAAGGTATTTTCAATGATATTCTGCATATCACGTTATATTATAAGGTATTTTCAATGATACACTGCATATTACGTTATATTATAAGGTATTTTCAATGATACACTGCATATTACGTTATATTATAAGGTATTTTCAATGATATACTGCATATTACGTTATATTATAAGGTATTTTCAATGATAGACTGCAAATATTACATTATATTATAAGGTATTTTCAATGATACACTGCATATTACGTTAAATTACAAGATATTTTCAATGATACACAGCTTATTACGTTACATTATAAGGTATTGTCAATGATATACTGCATATCACGTTATATTATAAGGTATTTACAATGATTCACTGCATATTACGTTATATTATGAGGTATTTTCAATGATATACTGCATATCACGTTATATTATAAGGTATTTTCTATGATACAGTGCATATTACGTTATATTATGAGGTATTTTCAATGATACACTGCATATTACGTTATATTATAAGGTATTTTGAATGATACTCTGCATATTACGTTATATTATAAGGTATTTTCAATGATACACTGCATATTACGTTATATTATAAGGTATTTTCAATGATATACTGCATATTACGTTATATTATAAGGCATTTTCAATGATAGACTGCATATTACGTTATATTATCACGTATTTTCAATGATTGACTGCATATTACGTTACATTATATGGTATTTTCAATGATATTCTGCATATCACGTTATATTACAAGGTATTTTCAATGATACTCTGCATATTACGTTATATTATAAGGTATTTTGAATGATACTCTGCATATTGCGTTACATCAGAAGATATTTTCAATGATT
>CAKAJI010000439.1:35586-323859 GCA_916610255.1 Lasioglossum lativentre
ATAAGGTATTTTCAATGATAGACGGCATATTACATTACGTTATAATGTATTTTCAATAATACACTGCATATTACGTTACATTATAAGGTATTTTCAATGATACACTGCATATTACGTTATATTATAAGGTATTTTCAATGATATACTGCATATTACGTTACGTTATAATGTATTTTCAATAATACACTACATATTCCGTTACATTATAAGGTATTTTCAATGATACACTGCATATTACGTTATATTATAAGGTATTTTCAATGATATACTGCATATTACGTTATATTATAAGGCATTTTCAATGATAGACTGCATATTACGTTATATTATCCCGTATTTTCAATGATTGACTGCATATTACGTAATATTATAAGGTATTTTCAATGATAGACTGCAAATATTACATTATATTATAAGGTATTTTCAATGATATACTGCATATTACGTTATATTATAAGGCATTTTCACTGATACACTGCATATTACGTTATATTATCACGTATTTTCAATGATATACTGCATATTACGTTATATTATAAGGCATTTTCAATGATAGACTGCATATTACGTTATATTATCACGTATTTTCAATGATTGACTGCATATTACGTAATATTATAAGGTATTTGCAATGATAGACTGCAAATATTACATTATATTATAAGGTATTTTCAATGATACACTGCATATTACATTATATTATAGGGTATTTACAATGATACACTGCATATTACGTTATATTATAAGGTATTTTCAATGATAGACTGCATATTACATTACGTTATAATGTATTTTCAATAATACACTGCATATTACGTTACATTATAAGGTATTTTCAATGATAGACTGCAAATATTACATTATATTATAAGGTATTTTCAAAGATACACTGCATATTACGTTATATTATAAGGTATTTTCAATGATACACTGCATATTACGTTATATTATCACGTATTTTCAATGATTGACTGCATATTACGTAATATTATAAGGTATTTTCAATGATAGACTGCAAATATTACATTATATTATAAGGTATTTTCAAAGATACACTGCATATTACGTTATATTATAAGGTATTTTCAATGATACACTGCATATTACGTTATATTATCACGTATTTTCAATGATATACTGCATATTACGTTATATTATAAGGCATTTTCAATGATAGACTGCATATTACGTTATATTATCACGTATTTTCAATGATTGACTGCATATTACGTTATATTATAAGGTATTTTCAATGATATACTGCATATTACGTTATATTATAAGGCATTTTCAATGATAGACTGCATATTACGTTATATTATCACGTATTTTCAATGATTGACTGCATATTACGTAATATTATAAGGTATTTTCAATGATAGACTGCAAATATTACATTATATTATAAGGTATTTTCAAAGATACACTGCATATTACGTTATATTATAAGGTATTTTCAATGATACACTGCATATTACGTTATATTATCACGTATTTTCAATGATATACTGCATATTACGTTATATTATAAGGCATGTTCAATGATAGACTGCATATTACGTTATATTATCACGTATTTTCAATGATTGACTGCATATTACGTAATATTATAAGGTATTTGCAATGATAGACTGCATATTACGTTATATTATAAGGTATTTTGAATGATACTCTGCATATTACGTTACATTACAAGATATTTTCAATGATACACTGCTTATTACGTTACATTATAAAGTATTTTCAATGATACACTGCATATTACGTTATATTATAAGGTATTTTGAATGATACTCTGCATATTACGTTACATTACAAGATATTTTCAATGATACACTGCTTATTACGTTACATTATAAGGTATTTTCAATGATATACTGCATATTACGTTATATTATAAGGCATTTTCAATGATACACTGCATATTACGTTATATTATAAGGTATTTTCAATGATATACTGCATATTACGTTATATTATAAGGCATTTTCAATGATAGACTGCATATTACGTTATATTATCACGTATTTTCAATGATTGACTGCATATTACGTAATATTATAAGGTATTTTCAATGATAGACTGCAAATATTACATTATATTATAAGGTATTTTCAAAGATACACTGCATATTACGTTATATTATAAGGTATTTTCAATGATACACTGCATATTACGTTATATTATCACGTATTTTCAATGATATACTGCATATTACGTTATATTATAAGGCATTTTCAATGATAGACTGCATATTACGTTATATTATCACGTATTTTCAATGATTGACTGCATATTACGTTATATTATAAGGTATTTTCAATGATACACTGCATATTACGTTATATTATAAGGCATTTTCAATGATAGACTGCATATTACGTTATATTATCACGTATTTTCAATGATTGACTGCATATTACGTAATATTATAAGGTATTTTCAATGATAGACTGCAAATATTACATTATATTATAAGGTATTTTCAAAGATACACAGCATATTACGTTATATTATAAGGTATTTTCAATGATACACTGCATATTACGTTATATTATCACGTATTTTCAATGATATACTGCATATTACGTTATATTATAAGGCATTTTCAATGATAGACTGCATATTACGTTATATTATCACGTATTTTCAATGATTGACTGCATATTACGTAATATTATAAGGTATTTGCAATGATAGACTGCATATTACGTTATATTATAAGGTATTTTGAATGATACACTGCATATTACGTTACATTACATGATATTTTCAATGATACACTGCTTATTACGTTACATTATAAAGTATTTTCAATGATACACTGCATATTACGTTATATTATAAGGTATTTTCAATGATATACTGCATATTACGTTATATTATAAGGCATTTTCAATGATAGACTGCATATTACGTTATATTATCACGTATTTTCAATGATTGACTGCATATTACGTAATATCATAAGGTATTTTCAATGATAGACTGCAAATATTACATTATATTATAAGGTATTTTCAATGATATACTGCATATTACGTTATATTATAAGGCATTTTCACTGATACACTGCATATTACGTTATATTATCACGTATTTTCAATGATATACTGCATATTACGTTATATTTATAAGGCATTTTCAATGATAGACTGCATATTACGTTATATTATCACGTATTTTCAATGATTGACTGCATATTACGTAATATTATAAGGTATTTGCAATGATAGACTGCAAATATTACATTATATTATAAGGTATTTTCAATGATACACTGCATATTACATTATATTATAGGGTATTTTCAATGATACACTGCATATTACGTTATATTATAAGGTATTTTCAATGATAGACTGCATATTACATTACGTTATAATGTATTTTCAATAATACACTGCATATTACGTTACATTATAAGGTATTTTCAATGATACACTGCATATTACGTTATATTATAAGGTATTTTCAATGATATACTGCATATTACGTTATATTATAAGGCATTTTCAATGATAGACTGCATATTACGTTATATTATCACGTATTTTCAATGATTGACTGCATATTACGTAATATTATAAGGTATTTTCAATGATAGACTGCAAATATTACATTATATTATAAGGTATTTTCAAAGATACACTGCATATTACGATATATTATAAGGTATTTTCAATGATACACTGCATATTACGTTATATTATCACGTATTTTCAATGATATACTGCATATTACGTTATATTATAAGGCATTTTCAATGATACTCTGCATATTACGTTATATTATCACGTATTTTCAATGATTGACTGCATATTACGTAATATTATAAGGTATTTGCAATGATAGACTGCAAATATTACAATATATTATAACGTATTTTCAATGATACACTGCATATTACATTATATTATAGGGTATTTTCAATGATACACTGCATATTACGTTATATTATAACGTATTTTCAATGATACACTGCATATTACATTATATTATAAGGTATTTTCAATGATATACGGCATATTACGTTATATTATAAGGCATTTTCAATGATATACTGCATATTACGTTATATTATAAGGCATTTTCAATGATAGACTGCATATTACGTTATATTATCACGTATTTTCAATGATTGACTGCATATAACGTAATATTATAAGGTATTTGCAATGATAGACTGCAAATATTACATTATATTATAAGGTATTTTCAATGATACACTGCATATTACGTTATATTATCACGTATTTTCAATGATATACTGCATATTACGTTATATTATAAGGCATTTTCAATGATACTCTGCATATTACGTTATATTATCACGTATTTTCAATGATTGACTGCATATTACGTAATATTATAAGGTATTTGCAATGATAGACTGCAAATATTACATTATATTATAAGGTATTTTCAATGATACACTGCATATTACATTATATTATAGGGTATTTTCAATGATACACTGCATATTACGTTATATTATAAGGTATTTTCAATGATAGACTGCATATTACGTTATATTATCACGTATTTTCAATGATTGACTGCATATTACGTAATATTATAAGGTATTTTCAATGATAGACTGCAAATATTACATTATATTATAAGGTATTTTCAATGATACACTGCATATTACGTTATATTATAAGGTATTTTCAATGATACACTGCATATTACGTTATATTATCACGTATTTTCAATGATTGACTGCATATTACGTAATATTATAAGGTATTTTCAATGATTGACTGCATATTACGTTATATTATAAGGTATTTTCAATGATATACTGCATATTACGTTATATTATAAGGCATTTTCAATGATAGACTGCATATTACGTTATATTATCACGTATTTTCAATGATTGACTGCATATTACGTAATATTATAAGGTATTTTCAATGATAGACTGCAAATATTACATTATATTATAAGGTATTTTCAAAGATACACTGCATATTACGTTATATTATAAGGTATTTTCAATGATACACTGCATATTACGTTATATTATCACGTATTTTCAATGATATACTGCATATTACGTTATATTATAAGGCATTTTCAATGATAGACTGCATATTACGTTGTATTATCACGTATTTTCAATGATTGACTGCATATTACGTAATATTATAAGGTATTTGCAATGATAGACTGCATATTACGTTATATTATAAGGCATTTTCAATGATACACTGCATATTACGTTATATTATAAGGTATTTTCAATGATATACTGCATATTACGTTATATTATAAGGCATTTTCAATGATAGACTGCATATTACGTTATATTATCACGTATTTTCAATGATTGACTGCATATTACGTTATATTATAAGGTATTTTCAATGATATACTGCATATTACGTTATATTATAAGGCATTTTCAATGATAGACTGCATATTACGTTATATTATCACGTATTTTCAATGATTGACTGCATATTACGTAATATTATAAGGTATTTTCAATGATAGACTGCAAATATTACATTATATTATAAGGTATTTTCAAAGATACACAGCATATTACGTTATATTATAAGGTATTTTCAATGATACACTGCATATTACGTTATATTATCACGTATTTTCAATGATATACTGCATATTACGTTATATTATAAGGCATTTTCAATTATAGACTGCATATTACGTTATATTATCACGTATTTTCAATGATTGACTGCATATTACGTAATATTATAAGGTATTTGCAATGATAGACTGCATATTACGTTATATTATAAGGTATTTTCAATGATACACTGCATATTACGTTACATTACAAGATATTTTCAATGATACACTGCTTATTACGTTACATTATAAAGTATTTTCAATGATACACTGCATATTACGTTATATTATAAGGTATTTTCAATGATATACTGCATATTACGTTATATTATAAGGCATTTTCAATGATAGACTGCATATTACGTTATATTATCACGTATTTTCAATGATTGACTGCATATTACGTAATATCATAAGGTATTTTCAATGATAGACTGCAAATATTACATTATATTATAAGGTATTTTCAATGATATACTGCATATTACGTTATATTATAAGGCATTTTCACTGATACACTGCATATTACGTTATATTATCACGTATTTTCAATGATATACTGCATATTACGTTATATTTATAAGGCATTTTCAATGATAGACTGCATATTACGTTATATTATCACGTATTTTCAATGATTGACTGCATATTACGTAATATTATAAGGTATTTGCAATGATAGACTGCAAATATTACATTATATTATAAGGTATTTTCAATGATACACTGCATATTACATTATATTATAGGGTATTTTCAATGATACACTGCATATTACGTTATATTATAAGGTATTTTCAATGATAGACTGCATATTACATTACGTTATAATGTATTTTCAATAATACACTGCATATTACGTTACATTATAAGGTATTTTCAATGATACACTGCATATTACGTTATATTATAAGGTATTTTCAATGATATACTGCATATTACGTTATATTATAAGGCATTTTCAATGATAGACTGCATATTACGTTATATTATCACGTATTTTCAATGATTGACTGCATATTACGTAATATTATAAGGTATTTTCAATGATAGACTGCAAATATTACATTATATTATAAGGTATTTTCAAAGATACACTGCATATTACGATATATTATAAGGTATTTTCAATGATACACTGCATATTACGTTATATTATCACGTATTTTCAATGATATACTGCATATTACGTTATATTATAAGGCATTTTCAATGATACTCTGCATATTACGTTATATTATCACGTATTTTCAATGATTGACTGCATATTACGTAATATTATAAGGTATTTTCAATGATAGACTGCAAATATTACATTATATTATAAGGTATTTTCAATGATACACTGCATATTACGTTATATTATCACGTATTTTCAATGATATACTGCATATTACGTTATATTATAAGGCATTTTCAATGATACTCTGCATATTACGTTACATTATAAGGTATTTTCAATGATATACTGCATATCACGTTGTATTATAAGGTATTTTCAATGATACTCTGCATATTACGTTATATTATGAGGTATTATCAATGATAGACTGCATATTACATTATATTATAAGGTATTTTCTATGATACAGTGCATATTACGTTATATTATGAGGTATTTTCAATGATACACTGCATATTACGTTATATTATCACGTATTTTCAATGATATACTGCATATTACGTTATATTATAAGGCATTTTCAATGATACTCTGCATATTACGTTATATTATCACGTATTTTCAATGATTGACTGCATATTACGTAATATTATAAGGTATTTGCAATGATAGACTGCAAATATTACATTATATTATAAGGTATTTTCAATGATACACTGCATATTACATTATATTATAGGGTATTTTCAATGATAGACTGCATATTACGTTATATTATAAGGTATTTTGAATGATACTCTGCATATTACGTTACATTACAAGATATTTTCAATGATACACTGCTTATTACGTTACATTATAAAGTATTTTCAATGATACACTGCATATTACGTTATATTATAAGGTATTTTGAATGATACTCTGCATATTACGTTACATTACAAGATATTTTCAATGATACACTGCTTATTACGTTACATTATAAGGTATTTTCAATGATATACTGCATATTACGTTATATTATAAGGCATTTTCAATGATACACTGCATATTACGTTATATTATAAGGTATTTTCAATGATACACTGCATATTACGTTATATTATCACGTATTTTCAATGATTGACTGCATATTACGTAATATTATAAGGTATTTTCAATGATAGACTGCAAATATTACATTATATTATAAGGTATTTTCAAAGATACACTGCATATTACGTTATATTATAAGGTATTTTCAATGATACACTGCATATTACGTTATATTATAAGGTATTTTCAATGATAGACTGCATATTACGTTATATTATCACGTATTTTCAATGATTGACTGCATATTACGTAATATTATAAGGTATTTGCAATGATAGACTGCAAATATTACATTATATTATAAGGTATTTTCAATGATACACTGCATATTACATTATATTATAGGGTATTTTCAATGATACACTGCATATTACGTTATATTATAAGGTATTTTCAATGATAGACTGCATATTACGTTATATTATCACGTATTTTCAATGATTGACTGCATATTACGTAATATTATAAGGTATTTTCAATGATAGACTGCAAATATTACATTATATTATAAGGTATTTTCAAAGATACACTGCATATTACGTTATATTATAAGGTATTTTCAATGATACACTGCATATTACGTTATATTATCACGTATTTTCAATGATTGACTGCATATTACGTAATATTATAAGGTATTTTCAATGATTGACTGCATATTACGTTATATTATAAGGTATTTTCAATGATATACTGCATATTACGTTATATTATAAGGCATTTTCAATGATAGACTGCATATTACGTTATATTATCACGTATTTTCAATGATTGACTGCATATTACGTAATATTATAAGGTATTTTCAATGATAGACTGCAAATATTACATTATATTATAAGGTATTTTCAAAGATACACTGCATATTACGTTATATTATAAGGTATTTTCAATGATACACTGCATATTACGTTATATTATCACGTATTTTCAATGATATACTGCATATTACGTTATATTATAAGGCATGTTCAATGATAGACTGCATATTACGTTATATTATCACGTATTTTCAATGATTGACTGCATATTACGTAATATTATAAGGTATTTGCAATGATAGACTGCATATTACGTTATATTATAAGGTATTTTGAATGATACTCTGCATATTACGTTACATTACAAGATATTTTCAATGATACACTGCTTATTACGTTACATTATAAAGTATTTTCAATGATACACTGCATATTACGTTATATTATCACGTATTTTCAATGATTGACTGCATATTACATAATATTATAAGGTATTTTGAATAATACACTGCATATTACGTTATATTATAAGGTATTTTGAATGATACTCTGCATATTACGTTACATTACAAGATATTTTCAATGATACACTGCTTATTACGTTACATTATAAAGTATTTTCAATGATACACTGCATATTACGTTATATTATAAGGTATTTTGAATGATACTCTGCATATTACGTTACATTACAAGATATTTTCAATGATACACTGCTTATTACGTTACATTATAATGTATTTTCAATGATATACTGCATATTACGTTATATTATAAGGCATTTTCAATGATACACTGCATATTACGTTATATTATAAGGTATTTTCAATGATATACTGCATATTACGTTATATTATAAGGCATTTTCAATGATAGACTGCATATTACGTTATATTATCACGTATTTTCAATGATTGACTGCATATTACGTTATATTATAAGGTATTTTCAATGATATACTGCATATTACGTTATATTATAAGGCATTTTCAATGATAGACTGCATATTACGTTATATTATCACGTATTTTCAATGATTGACTGCATATTACGTAATATTATAAGGTATTTTCAATGATAGACTGCAAATATTACATTATATTATAAGGTATTTTCAAAGATACACAGCATATTACGTTATATTATAAGGTATTTTCAATGATACACTGCATATTACGTTATATTATCACGTATTTTCAATGATATACTGCATATTACGTTATATTATAAGGCATTTTCAATGATAGACTGCATATTACGTTATATTATCACGTATTTTCAATGATTGACTGCATATTACGTAATATTATAAGGTATTTGCAATGATAGACTGCATATTACGTTATATTATAAGGTATTTTGAATGATACACTGCATATTACGTTACATTACAAGATATTTTCAATGATACACTGCTTATTACGTTACATTATAAAGTATTTTCAATGATACACTGCATATTACGTTATATTATAAGGTATTTTCAATGATATACTGCATATTACGTTATATTATAAGGCATTTTCAATGATAGACTGCATATTACGTTATATTATCACGTATTTTCAATGATTGACTGCATATTACGTAATATCATAAGGTATTTTCAATGATAGACTGCAAATATTACATTATATTATAAGGTATTTTCAATGATATACTGCATATTACGTTATATTATAAGGCATTTTCACTGATACACTGCATATTACGTTATATTATCACGTATTTTCAATGATACACTGCATATTACGTTATATTATCACGTATTTTCAATGATATACTGCATATTACGTTATATTATAAGGCATTTTCAATGATAGACTGCATATTACGTTGTATTATCACGTATTTTCAATGATTGACTGCATATTACGTAATATTATAAGGTATTTGCAATGATAGACTGCATATTACGTTATATTATAAGGCATTTTCAATGATACACTGCATATTACGTTATATTATAAGGTATTTTCAATGATATACTGCATATTACGTTATATTATAAGGCATTTTCAATGATAGACTGCATATTACGTTATATTATCACGTATTTTCAATGATTGACTGCATATTACGTTATATTATAAGGTATTTTCAATGATATACTGCATATTACGTTATATTATAAGGCATTTTCAATGATAGACTGCATATTACGTTATATTAT
This sequence comes from Lasioglossum lativentre, assembly GCA_916610255.1. Classification (NCBI taxonomy): domain Eukaryota; kingdom Metazoa; phylum Arthropoda; class Insecta; order Hymenoptera; family Halictidae; genus Lasioglossum; species Lasioglossum lativentre. The sequence continues at coordinate 46,346 of CAKAJI010000439.1, forward strand.
CACGTATTTTCAATGATTGACTGCATATTACGTAATATTATAAGGTATTTTCAATGATAGACTGCAAATATTACATTATATTATAAGGTATTTTCAAAGATACACAGCATATTACGTTATATTATAAGGTATTTTCAATGATACACTGCATATTACGTTATATTATCACGTATTTTCAATGATATACTGCATATTACGTTATATTATAAGGCATTTTCAATGATAGACTGCATATTACGTTATATTATCACGTATTTTCAATGATTGACTGCATATTACGTAATATTATAAGGTATTTGCAATGATAGACTGCATATTACGTTATATTATAAGGTATTTTGAATGATACACTGCATATTACGTTACATTACAAGATATTTTCAATGATACACTGCTTATTACGTTACATTATAAAGTATTTTCAATGATACACTGCATATTACGTTATATTATAAGGTATTTTCAATGATATACTGCATATTACGTTATATTATAAGGCATTTTCAATGATAGACTGCATATTACGTTATATTATCACGTATTTTCAATGATTGACTGCATATTACGTAATATCATAAGGTATTTTCAATGATAGACTGCAAATATTACATTATATTATAAGGTATTTTCAATGATATACTGCATATTACGTTATATTATAAGGCATTTTCACTGATACACTGCATATTACGTTATATTATCACGTATTTTCAATGATATACTGCATATTACGTTATATTTATAAGGCATTTTCAATGATAGACTGCATATTACGTTATATTATCACGTATTTTCAATGATTGACTGCATATTACGTAATATTATAAGGTATTTGCAATGATAGACTGCAAATATTACATTATATTATAAGGTATTTTCAATGATACACTGCATATTACATTATATTATAGGGTATTTTCAATGATACACTGCATATTACGTTATATTATAAGGTATTTTCAATGATAGACTGCATATTACATTACGTTATAATGTATTTTCAATAATACACTGCATATTACGTTACATTATAAGGTATTTTCAATGATACACTGCATATTACGTTATATTATAAGGTATTTTCAATGATATACTGCATATTACGTTATATTATAAGGCATTTTCAATGATAGACTGCATATTACGTTATATTATCACGTATTTTCAATGATTGACTGCATATTACGTAATATTATAAGGTATTTTCAATGATAGACTGCAAATATTACATTATATTATAAGGTATTTTCAAAGATACACTGCATATTACGATATATTATAAGGTATTTTCAATGATACACTGCATATTACGTTATATTATCACGTATTTTCAATGATATACTGCATATTACGTTATATTATAAGGCATTTTCAATGATACTCTGCATATTACGTTATATTATCACGTATTTTCAATGATTGACTGCATATTACGTAATATTATAAGGTATTTTCAATGATAGACTGCAAATATTACATTATATTATAAGGTATTTTCAATGATACACTGCATATTACGTTATATTATCACGTATTTTCAATGATATACTGCATATTACGTTATATTATAAGGCATTTTCAATGATACTCTGCATATTACGTTACATTATAAGGTATTTTCAATGATATACTGCATATCACGTTGTATTATAAGGTATTTTCAATGATACTCTGCATATTACGTTATATTATGAGGTATTATCAATGATAGACTGCATATTACATTATATTATAAGGTATTTTCTATGATACAGTGCATATTACGTTATATTATGAGGTATTTTCAATGATACACTGCATATTACGTTATATTATCACGTATTTTCAATGATATACTGCATATTACGTTATATTATAAGGCATTTTCAATGATACTCTGCATATTACGTTATATTATCACGTATTTTCAATGATTGACTGCATATTACGTAATATTATAAGGTATTTGCAATGATAGACTGCAAATATTACATTATATTATAAGGTATTTTCAATGATACACTGCATATTACATTATATTATAGGGTATTTTCAATGATAGACTGCATATTACGTTATATTATAAGGTATTTTGAATGATACTCTGCATATTACGTTACATTACAAGATATTTTCAATGATACACTGCTTATTACGTTACATTATAAAGTATTTTCAATGATACACTGCATATTACGTTATATTATAAGGTATTTTGAATGATACTCTGCATATTACGTTACATTACAAGATATTTTCAATGATACACTGCTTATTACGTTACATTATAAGGTATTTTCAATGATATACTGCATATTACGTTATATTATAAGGCATTTTCAATGATACACTGCATATTACGTTATATTATAAGGTATTTTCAATGATACACTGCATATTACGTTATATTATCACGTATTTTCAATGATTGACTGCATATTACGTAATATTATAAGGTATTTTCAATGATAGACTGCAAATATTACATTATATTATAAGGTATTTTCAAAGATACACTGCATATTACGTTATATTATAAGGTATTTTCAATGATACACTGCATATTACGTTATATTATAAGGTATTTTCAATGATAGACTGCATATTACGTTATATTATCACGTATTTTCAATGATTGACTGCATATTACGTAATATTATAAGGTATTTGCAATGATAGACTGCAAATATTACATTATATTATAAGGTATTTTCAATGATACACTGCATATTACATTATATTATAGGGTATTTTCAATGATACACTGCATATTACGTTATATTATAAGGTATTTTCAATGATAGACTGCATATTACGTTATATTATCACGTATTTTCAATGATTGACTGCATATTACGTAATATTATAAGGTATTTTCAATGATAGACTGCAAATATTACATTATATTATAAGGTATTTTCAATGATACACTGCATATTACGTTATATTATAAGGTATTTTCAATGATACACTGCATATTACGTTATATTATCACGTATTTTCAATGATTGACTGCATATTACGTAATATTATAAGGTATTTTCAATGATTGACTGCATATTACGTTATATTATAAGGTATTTTCAATGATATACTGCATATTACGTTATATTATAAGGCATTTTCAATGATAGACTGCATATTACGTTATATTATCACGTATTTTCAATGATTGACTGCATATTACGTAATATTATAAGGTATTTTCAATGATAGACTGCAAATATTACATTATATTATAAGGTATTTTCAAAGATACACTGCATATTACGTTATATTATAAGGTATTTTCAATGATACACTGCATATTACGTTATATTATCACGTATTTTCAATGATATACTGCATATTACGTTATATTATAAGGCATGTTCAATGATAGACTGCATATTACGTTATATTATCACGTATTTTCAATGATTGACTGCATATTACGTAATATTATAAGGTATTTGCAATGATAGACTGCATATTACGTTATATTATAAGGTATTTTGAATGATACTCTGCATATTACGTTACATTACAAGATATTTTCAATGATACACTGCTTATTACGTTACATTATAAAGTATTTTCAATGATACACTGCATATTACGTTATATTATCACGTATTTTCAATGATTGACTGCATATTACATAATATTATAAGGTATTTTGAATAATACACTGCATATTACGTTATATTATAAGGTATTTTGAATGATACTCTGCATCTTACGTTACATTACAAGATATTTTCAATGATACACTGCTTATTACGTTACATTATAAAGTATTTTCAATGATACACTGCATATTACGTTATATTATAAGGTATTTTGAATGATACTCTGCATATTACGTTACATTACAAGATATTTTCAATGATACACTGCTTATTACGTTACATTATAATGTATTTTCAATGATATACTGCATATTACGTTATATTATAAGGCATTTTCAATGATACACTGCATATTACGTTATATTATAAGGTATTTTCAATGATATACTGCATATTACGTTATATTATAAGGCATTTTCAATGATAGACTGCATATTACGTTATATTATCACGTATTTTCAATGATTGACTGCATATTACGTTATATTATAAGGTATTTTCAATGATATACTGCATATTACGTTATATTATAAGGCATTTTCAATGATAGACTGCATATTACGTTATATTATCACGTATTTTCAATGATTGACTGCATATTACGTAATATTATAAGGTATTTTCAATGATAGACTGCAAATATTACATTATATTATAAGGTATTTTCAAAGATACACAGCATATTACGTTATATTATAAGGTATTTTCAATGATACACTGCATATTACGTTATATTATCACGTATTTTCAATGATATACTGCATATTACGTTATATTATAAGGCATTTTCAATGATAGACTGCATATTACGTTATATTATCACGTATTTTCAATGATTGACTGCATATTACGTAATATTATAAGGTATTTGCAATGATAGACTGCATATTACGTTATATTATAAGGTATTTTGAATGATACACTGCATATTACGTTACATTACAAGATATTTTCAATGATACACTGCTTATTACGTTACATTATAAAGTATTTTCAATGATACACTGCATATTACGTTATATTATAAGGTATTTTCAATGATATACTGCATATTACGTTATATTATAAGGCATTTTCAATGATAGACTGCATATTACGTTATATTATCACGTATTTTCAATGATTGACTGCATATTACGTAATATCATAAGGTATTTTCAATGATAGACTGCAAATATTACATTATATTATAAGGTATTTTCAATGATATACTGCATATTACGTTATATTATAAGGCATTTTCACTGATACACTGCATATTACGTTATATTATCACGTATTTTCAATGATATACTGCATATTACGTTATATTTATAAGGCATTTTCAATGATAGACTGCATATTACGTTATATTATCACGTATTTTCAATGATTGACTGCATATTACGTAATATTATAAGGTATTTGCAATGATAGACTGCAAATATTACATTATATTATAAGGTATTTTCAATGATACACTGCATATTACATTATATTATAGGGTATTTTCAATGATACACTGCATATTACGTTATATTATAAGGTATTTTCAATGATAGACTGCATATTACATTACGTTATAATGTATTTTCAATAATACACTGCATATTACGTTACATTATAAGGTATTTTCAATGATACACTGCATATTACGTTATATTATAAGGTATTTTCAATGATATACTGCATATTACGTTATATTATAAGGCATTTTCAATGATAGACTGCATATTACGTTATATTATCACGTATTTTCAATGATTGACTGCATATTACGTAATATTATAAGGTATTTTCAATGATAGACTGCAAATATTACATTATATTATAAGGTATTTTCAAAGATACACTGCATATTACGATATATTATAAGGTATTTTCAATGATACACTGCATATTACGTTATATTATCACGTATTTTCAATGATATACTGCATATTACGTTATATTATAAGGCATTTTCAATGATACTCTGCATATTACGTTATATTATCACGTATTTTCAATGATTGACTGCATATTACGTAATATTATAAGGTATTTGCAATGATAGACTGCAAATATTACATTATATTATAAGGTATTTTCAATGATACACTGCATATTACGTTATATTATCACGTATTTTCAATGATATACTGCATATTACGTTATATTATAAGGCATTTTCAATGATACTCTGCATATTACGTTACATTATAAGGTATTTTCAATGATATACTGCATATCACGTTGTATTATAAGGTATTTTCAATGATACTCTGCATATTACGTTATATTATGAGGTATTATCAATGATAGACTGCATATTACATTATATTATAAGGTATTTTCTATGATACAGTGCATATTACGTTATATTATGAGGTATTTTCAATGATACACTGCATATTACGTTATATTATCACGTATTTTCAATGATATACTGCATATTACGTTATATTATAAGGCATTTTCAATGATACTCTGCATATTACGTTATATTATCACGTATTTTCAATGATTGACTGCATATTACGTAATATTATAAGGTATTTGCAATGATAGACTGCAAATATTACATTATATTATAAGGTATTTTCAATGATACACTGCATATTACATTATATTATAGGGTATTTTCAATGATACACTGCATATTACGTTATATTATAAGGTATTTTCAATGATAGACTGCATATTACGTTATATTATCACGTATTTTCAATGATTGACTGCATATTACGTAATATTATAAGGTATTTTCAATGATAGACTGCAAATATTACATTATATTATAAGGTATTTTCAAAGATACACTGCATATTACGTTATATTATAAGGTATTTTCAATGATACACTGCATATTACGTTATATTATCACGTATTTTCAATGATATACTGCATATTACGTTATATTATAAGGCATTTTCAATGATAGACTGCAAATATTACATTATATTATAAGGTATTTTCAATGATACACTGCATATTACGTTACATTATAAGGTATTTTCAATGATACACTGCATATTACGTTATATTATAAGGTATTTTCAATGATATACTGCATATTACGTTATATTATAAGGCATTTTCAATGATAGACTGCATATTACGTTATATTATCACGTATTTTCAATGATTGACTGCATATTACGTAATATTATAAGGTATTTTCAATGATAGACTGCAAATATTACATTATATTATAAGGTATTTTCAAAGATACACTGCATATTACGATATATTATAAGGTATTTTCAATGATACACTGCATATTACGTTATATTATAAGGTATTTTCAATGATACACTGCATATTACGTTATATTATAAGGTATTTTCAATGATACACTGCATATTACGTTATATTATCACGTATTTTCAATGATATACTGCATATTACGTTATATTATAAGGTATTTTCAATGATTGACTGCATATTACGTAATATTATAAGGTATTTGCAATGATAGACTGCAAATATTACATTATATTATAAGGTATTTTCAATGATACACTGCATATTACATTATATTATAGGGTATTTTCAATGATACACTGCATATTACGTTATATTATAAGGTATTTTCAATGATAGACTGCATATTACATTACGTTATAATGTATTTTCAATAATACACTGCATATCACGTTGTATTATAAGGTATTTTCAATGATACTCTGCATATTACGTTATATTATGAGGTATTATCAATGATAGACTGCATATTACATTATATTATAAGGTATTTTCTATGATACAGTGCATATTACGTTATATTATGAGGTATTTTCAATGATACACTGCATATTACGTTATATTATCACGTATTTTCAATGATATACTGCATATTACGTTATATTATAAGGCATTTTCAATGATACTCTGCATATTACGTTATATTATCACGTATTTTCAATGATTGACTGCATATTACGTAATATTATAAGGTATTTGCAATGATAGACTGCAAATATTACATTATATTATAAGGTATTTTCAATGATACACTGCATATTACGTTATATTATCACGTATTTTCAATGATTGACTGCATATTACGTTATATTATAAGGTATTTTCAATGATAGACTGCATATTACGTTATATTATCACGTATTTTCAATGATTGACTGCATATTACGTAATATTATAAGGTATTTTCAATGATAGACTGCAAATATTACATTATATTATAAGGTATTTTCAAAGATACACTGCATATTACGTTACATTATAAGGTATTTTCAATGATATACTGCATATCACGTTGTATTATAAGGTATTTTCAATGATATACTGCATATTACGTTATATTATAAGGTATTTTCAATGATACACTGCATATTACGTTATATTATCACGTATTTTCAATGATATACTGCATATTACGTTATATTATCACGTATTTTCAATGATTGACTGCATATTACGTAATATTATAAGGTATTTTCAATGATAGACTGCAAATATTACATTATATTATAAGGTATTTTCAAAGATACACAGCATATTACGTTATATTATAAGGTATTTTCAATGATACACTGCATATTACGTTATATTATCACGTATTTTCAATGATATACTGCATATTACGTTATATTATAAGGCATTTTCAATGATAGACTGCATATTACGTTATATTATCACGTATTTTCAATGATTGACTGCATATTACGTAATATTATAAGGTATTTTCAATGATAGACTGCAAATATTACATTATATTATAAGGTATTTTCAATGATATACTGCATATTACGTTATATTATAAGGCATTTTCACTGATACACTGCATATTACGTTATATTATCACGTATTTTCAATGATATACTGCATATTACGTTATATTTATAAGGCATTTTCAATGATAGACTGCATATTACGTTATATTATCACGTATTTTCAATGATTGACTGCATATTACGTAATATTATAAGGTATTTGCAATGATAGACTGCAAATATTACATTATATTATAAGGTATTTTCAATGATACACTGCATATTACATTATATTATAGGGTATTTTCAATGATACACTGCATATTACGTTATATTATAAGGTATTTTCAATGATAGACTGCATATTACGTTATATTATCACGTATTTTCAATGATTGACTGCATATTACGTAATATTATAAGGTATTTTCAATGATAGACTGCAAATATTACATTATATTATAAGGTATTTTCAAAGATACACTGCATATTACGTTACATTATAAGGTATTTTCAATGATATACTGCATATCACGTTGTATTATAAGGTATTTTCAATGATATACTGCATATTACGTTATATTATAAGGTATTTTCAATGATACACTGCATATTACGTTATATTATCACGTATTTTCAATGATATACTGCATATTACGTTATATTATAAGGCATTTTCAATGATAGACTGCATATTACGTTATATTATCACGTATTTTCAATGATTGACTGCATATTACGTTATATTATAAGGTATTTTCAATGATATACTGCATATTACGTTATATTATAAGGCATTTTCAATGATAGACTGCATATTACGTTATATTATCACGTATTTTCAATGATTGACTGCATATTACGTAATATTATAAGGTATTTTCAATGATAGACTGCAAATATTACATTATATTATAAGGTATTTTCAAAGATACACTGCATATTACGTTATATTATAAGGTATTTTCAATGATACACTGCATATTACGTTATATTATCACGTATTTTCAATGATATACTGCATATTACGTTATATTATAAGGCATTTTCAATGATACTCTGCATATTACGTTATATTATCACGTATTTTCAATGATTGACTGCATATTACGTAATATTATAAGGTATTTGCAATGATAGACTGCAAATATTACATTATATTATAAGGTATTTTCAATGATACACTGCATATTACATTATATTATAGGGTATTTTCAATGATACACTGCATATTACGTTATATTATAAGGTATTTTCAATGATAGACTGCATATTACATTACGTTATAATGTATTTTCAATAATACACTGCATATTACGTTACATTATAAGGTATTTTCAATGATACACTGCATATTACGTTATATTATAAGGTATTTTCAATGATATACTGCATATTACGTTATATTATAAGGCATTTTCAATGATATACTGCATATTACGTTATATTATAAGGCATTTTCAATGATAGACTGCATATTACGTTATATTATCACGTATTTTCAATGATTGACTGCATATTACGTAATATTATAAGGTATTTGCAATGATAGACTGCAAATATTACATTATATTATAAGGTATTTTCAATGATACACTGCATATTACGTTATATTATCACGTATTTTCAATGATATACTGCATATTACGTTATATTATAAGGCATTTTCAATGATACTCTGCATATTACGTTACATTATAAGGTATTTTCAATGATATACTGCATATCACGTTGTATTATAAGGTATTTTCAATGATACTCTGCATATTACGTTATATTATGAGGTATTATCAATGATAGACTGCATATCACGTTGTATTATAAGGTATTTTCTATGATACAGTGCATATTACGTTATATTATGAGGTATTTTCAATGATACACTGCATATTACGTTATATTATCACGTATTTTCAATGATATACTGCATATTACGTTATATTATAAGGCATTTTCAATGATACTCTGCATATTACGTTATATTATCACGTATTTTCAATGATTGACTGCATATTACGTTATATTATAAGGTATTTGCAATGATATACTGCATATTACGTTATATTATAAGGCATTTTCAATGATAGACTGCATATTACGTTATATTATCACGTATTTTCAATGATTGACTGCATATTACGTAATATTATAAGGTATTTTCAATGATAGACTGCAAATATTACATTATATTATAAGGTATTTTCAAAGATACACTGCATATTACGTTATATTATAAGGTATTTTCAATGATACACTGCATATTACGTTATATTATCACGTATTTTCAATGATATACTGCATATTACGTTATATTATAAGGCATGTTCAATGATAGACTGCATATTACGTTATATTATCACGTATTTTCAATGATTGACTGCATATTACGTAATATTATAAGGTATTTGCAATGATAGACTGCATATTACGTTATATTATAAGGTATTTTGAATGATACTCTGCATATTACGTTACATTACAAGATATTTTCAATGATACACTGCTTATTACGTTACATTATAAAGTATTTTCAATGATACACTGCATATTACGTTATATTATAAGGTATTTTGAATGATACTCTGCATATTACGTTACATTACAAGATATTTTCAATGATACACTGCTTATTACGTTACATTATAAGGTATTTTCAATGATATACTGCATATTACGTTATATTATACGGCATTTTCAATGATACACTGCATATTACGTTATATTATAAGGTATTTTCAATGATATACTGCATATTACGTTATATTATAAGGCATTTTCAATGATAGACTGCATATTACGTTATATTATCACGTATTTTCAATGATTGACTGCATATTACGTAATATTATAAGGTATTTTCAATGATAGACTGCAAATATTACATTATATTATAAGGTATTTTCAAAGATACACTGCATATTACGTTATATTATAAGGTATTTTCAATGATACACTGCATATTACGTTATATTATCACGTATTTTCAATGATATACTGCATATTACGTTATATTATAAGGCATTTTCAATGATAGACTGCATATTACGTTATATTATCACGTATTTTCAATGATTGACTGCATATTACGTTATATTATAAGGTATTTTCAATGATATACTGCATATTACGTTATATTATAAGGCATTTTCAATGATAGACTGCATATTACGTTATATTATCACGTATTTTCAATGATTGACTGCATATTACGTAATATTATAAGGTATTTTCAATGATAGACTGCAAATATTACATTATATTATAAGGTATTTTCAAAGATACACAGCATATTACGTTATATTATAAGGTATTTTCAATGATACACTGCATATTACGTTATATTATCACGTATTTTCAATGATATACTGCATATTACGTTATATTTATAAGGCATTTTCAATGATAGACTGCATATTACGTTATATTATCACGTATTTTCAATGATTGACTGCATATTACGTAATATTATAAGGTATTTGCAATGATAGACTGCAAATATTACATTATATTATAAGGTATTTTCAATGATACACTGCATATTACATTATATTATAGGGTATTTTCAATGATACACTGCATATTACGTTATATTATAAGGTATTTTCAATGATAGACTGCATATTACATTACGTTATAATGTATTTTCAATAATACACTGCATATTACGTTACATTATAAGGTATTTTCAATGATACACTGCATATTACGTTATATTATAAGGTATTTTCAATGATATACTGCATATTACGTTATATTATAATGCATTTTCAATGATAGACTGCATATTACGTTATATTATCACGTATTTTCAATGATTGACTGCATATTACGTAATATTATAAGGTATTTTCAATGATAGACTGCAAATATTACATTATATTATAAGGTATTTTCAAAGATACACTGCATATTACGATATATTATAAGGTATTTTCAATGATACACTGCATATTACGTTATATTATCACGTATTTTCAATGATATACTGCATATTACGTTATATTATAAGGCATTTTCAATGATACTCTGCATATTACGTTATATTATCACGTATTTTCAATGATTGACTGCATATTACGTAATATTATAAGGTATTTGCAATGATAGACTGCAAATATTACATTATATTATAAGGTATTTTCAATGATACACTGCATATTACATTATATTATAGGGTATTTTCAATGATACACTGCATATTACGTTATATTATAAGGTATTTTCAATGATAGACTGCATATTACATTACGTTATAATGTATTTTCAATAATACACTGCATATTACGTTACATTATAAGGTATTTTCAATGATACACTGCATATTACGTTATATTATAAGGTATTTTCAATGATATACTGCATATTACGTTATATTATAAGGCATTTTCAATGATATACTGCATATTACGTTATATTATAAGGCATTTTCAATGATAGACTGCATATTACGTTATATTATAACGTATTTTCAATGATTGACTGCATATTACGTAATATTATAAGGTATTTGCAATGATAGACTGCAAATATTACATTATATTATAAGGTATTTTCAATGATACACTGCATATTACGTTATATTATCACGTATTTTCAATGATATACTGCATATTACGTTATATTATAAGGCATTTTCAATGATACTCTGCATATTACGTTACATTATAAGGTATTTTCAATGATATACTGCATATCACGTTGTATTATAAGGTATTTTCAATGATACTCTGCATATTACGTTATATTATGAGGTATTATCAATGATAGACTGCATATTACATGATATTATAAGGTATTTTCTATGATACAGTGCATATTACGTTATATTATGAGGTATTTTCAATGATACTCTGCATATTACGTTATATTATCACGTATTTTCAATGATATACTGCATATTACGTTATATTATAAGGTATTTTCAATGATACTCTGCATATTACGTTATATTATCACGTATTTTCAATGATTGACTGCATATTACGTAATATTATAAGGTATTTGCAATGATAGACTGCAAATATTACATTATATTATAAGGTATTTTCAATGATACACTGCATATTACATTATATTATAGGGTATTTTCAATGATACACTGCATATTACGTTATATTATAAGGTATTTTCAATGATAGACTGCATATTACATTACGTTATAATGTATTTTCAATAATACACTGCATATTACGTTACATTATAAGGTATTTTCAATGATACACTGCATATTACGTTATATTATAAGGTATTTTCAATGATATACTGCATATTACGTTATATTATAAGGCATTTTCAATGATAGACTGCATATTACGTTATATTATCACGTATTTTCAATGATATACTGCATATTACGTTACATTATAAGGTATTTTCAATGATAGACTGCATATTACGTTATATTATCACGTATTTTCAATGATTGACTGCATATTACGTAATATTATAAGGTATTTTCAATGATAGACTGCAAATATTACATTATATTATAAGGTATTTTCAAAGATACACTGCATATTACGTTATATTATAAGGTATTTTCAATGATACACTGCATATTACGTTATATTATCACGTATTTTCAATGATTGACTGCATATTACGTAATATTATAAGGTATTTTCAATGATAGACTGCAAATATTACATTATATTATAAGGTATTTTCAAAGATACACTGCATATTACGTTATATTATAAGGTATTTTCAATGATACACTGCATATTACGTTATATTATCACGTATTTTCAATGATATACTGCATATTACGTTATATTATAAGGCATTTTCAATGATAGACTGCATATTACGTTATATTATCACGTATTTTCAATGATTGACTGCATATTACGTTATATTATAAGGTATTTTCAATGATATACTGCATATTACGTTATATTATAAGGCATTTTCAATGATAGACTGCATATTACGTTATATTATCACGTATTTTCAATGATTGACTGCATATTACGTAATATTATAAGGTATTTTCAATGATAGACTGCAAATATTACATTATATTATAAGGTATTTTCAAAGATACACTGCATATTACGTTATATTATAAGGTATTTTCAATGATACACTGCATATTACGTTATATTATCACGTATTTTCAATGATATACTGCATATTACGTTATATTATAAGGCATGTTCAATGATTGACTGCATATTACGTAATATTATAAGGTATTTGCAATGATAGACTGCATATTACGTTATATTATAAGGTATTTTGAATGATACTCTGCATATTACGTTACATTACAAGATATTTTCAATGATACACTGCTTATTACGTTACATTATAAAGTATTTTCAATGATACACTGCATATTACGTTATATTATAAGGTATTTTGAATGATACTCTGCATATTACGTTACATTACAAGATATTTTCAATGATACACTGCTTATTACGTTACATTATAAGGTATTTTCAATGATATACTGCATATTACGTTATATTATAAGGCATTTTCAATGATACACTGCATATTACGTTATATTATAAGGTATTTTCAATGATATACTGCATATTACGTTATATTATAAGGCATTTTCAATGATAGACTGCATATTACGTTATATTATCACGTATTTTCAATGATTGACTGCATATTACGTAATATTATAAGGTATTTTCAATGATAGACTGCAAATATTACATTATATTATAAGGTATTTTCAAAGATACACAGCATATTACGTTATATTATAAGGTATTTTCAATGATACACTGCATATTACGTTATATTATCACGTATTTTCAATGATATACTGCATATTACGTTATATTATAAGGCATTTTCAATGATAGACTGCATATTACGTTATATTATCACGTATTTTCAATGATTGACTGCATATTACGTAATATTATAAGGTATTTGCAATGATAGACTGCATATTACGTTATATTATAAGGTATTTTGAATGATACACTGCATATTACGTTACATTACAAGATATTTTCAATGATACACTGCTTATTACGTTACATTATAAGGTATTTTCAATGATACACTGCATATTACGTTATATTATAAGGTATTTTCAATGATATACTGCATATTACGTTATATTATAAGGCATTTTCAATGATAGACTGCATATTACGTTATATTATCACGTATTTTCAATGATTGACTGCATATTACGTAATATCATAAGGTATTTTCAATGATAGACTGCAAATATTACATTATATTATAAGGTATTTTCAATGATATACTGCATATTACGTTATATTATAAGGCATTTTCACTGATACACTGCATATTACGTTATATTATCACGTATTTTCAATGATATACTGCATATTACGTTATATTTATAAGGCATTTTCAATGATAGACTGCATATTACGTTATATTATCACGTATTTTCAATGATTGACTGCATATTACGTAATATTATAAGGTATTTGCAATGATAGACTGCAAATATTACATTATATTATAAGGTATTTTCAATGATACACTGCATATTACATTATATTATAGGGTATTTTCAATGATACACTGCATATTACGTTATATTATAAGGTATTTTCAATGATAGACTGCATATTACATTACGTTATAATGTATTTTCAATAATACACTGCATATTACGTTACATTATAAGGTATTTTCAATGATACACTGCATATTACGTTATATTATAAGGTATTTTCAATGATATACTGCATATTACGTTATATTATAAGGCATTTTCAATGATAGACTGCATATTACGTTATATTATCACGTATTTTCAATGATTGACTGCATATTACGTAATATTATAAGGTATTTTCAATGATAGACTGCAAATATTACATTATATTATAAGGTATTTTCAAAGATACACTGCATATTACGATATATTATAAGGTATTTTCAATGATACACTGCATATTACGTTATATTATCACGTATTTTCAATGATATACTGCATATTACGTTATATTATAAGGCATTTTCAATGATACTCTGCATATTACGTTATATTATCACGTATTTTCAATGATTGACTGCATATTACGTAATATTATAAGGTATTTGCAATGATAGACTGCAAATATTACATTATATTATAAGGTATTTTCAATGATACACTGCATATTACATTATATTATAGGGTATTTTCAATGATACACTGCATATTACGTTATATTATAAGGTATTTTCAATGATAGACTGCATATTACATTACGTTATAATGTATTTTCAATAATACACTGCATATTACGTTACATTATAAGGTATTTTCAATGATACACTGCATATTACGTTATATTATAAGGTATTTTCAATGATATACTGCATATTACGTTATATTATAAGGCATTTTCAATGATATACTGCATATTACGTTATATTATAAGGCATTTTCAATGATAGACTGCATATTACGTTATATTATCACGTATTTTCAATGATTGACTGCATATTACGTAATATTATAAGGTATTTTCAATGATAGACTGCAAATATTACATTATATTATAAGGTATTTTCAATGATACACTGCATATTACGTTATATTATCACGTATTTTCAATGATATACTGCATATTACGTTATATTATAAGGCATTTTCAATGATACTCTGCATATTACGTTACATTATAAGGTATTTTCAATGATACACTGCATATTACATTATATTATAGGGTATTTTCAATGATACACTGCATATTACGTTATATTATAAGGTATTTTCAATGATAGACTGCAAATATTACATTATATTATAAGGTATTTTCAATAATACACTGCATATTACGTTACATTATAAGGTATTTTCAATGATACACTGCATATTACGTTATATTATCACGTATTTTCAATGATATACTGCATATTACGTTATATTATAAGGCATTTTCAATGATAGACTGCATATTACGTTATATTATCACGTATTTTCAATGATTGACTGCATATTACGTTATATTATAAGGTATTTTCAATGATATACTGCATATTACGTTATATTATAAGGCATTTTCAATGATAGACTGCATATTACGTTATATTATCACGTATTTTCAATGATTGACTGCATATTACGTAATATTATAAGGTATTTTCAATGATAGACTGCAAATATTACATTATATTATAAGGTATTTTCAAAGATACACAGCATATTACGTTATATTATAAGGTATTTTCAATGATACACTGCATATTACGTTATATTATCACGTATTTTCAATGATATACTGCATATTACGTTATATTATAAGGCATTTTCAATGATAGACTGCATATTACGTTATATTATCACGTATTTTCAATGATTGACTGCATATTACGTAATATTATAAGGTATTTGCAATGATAGACTGCATATTACGTTATATTATAAGGTATTTTGAATGATACACTGCATATTACGTTACATTACAAGATATTTTCAATGATACACTGCATATTACGTTACATTATAAAGTATTTTCAATGATACACTGCATATTACGTTATATTATAAGGTATTTTCAATGATATACTGCATATTACGTTATATTATAAGGCATTTTCAATGATAGACTGCATATTACGTTATATTATCACGTATTTTCAATGATTGACTGCATATTACGTAATATCATAAGGTATTTTCAATGATAGACTGCAAATATTACATTATATTATAAGGTATTTTCAATGATATACTGCATATTACGTTATATTATAAGGCATTTTCACTGATACACTGCATATTACGTTATATTATCACGTATTTTCAATGATATACTGCATATTACGTTATATTTATAAGGCATTTTCAATGATAGACTGCATATTACGTTATATTATCACGTATTTTCAATGATTGACTGCATATTACGTAATATTATAAGGTATTTGCAATGATAGACTGCAAATATTACATTATATTATAAGGTATTTTCAATGATACACTGCATATTACATTATATTATAGGGTATTTTCAATGATACACTGCATATTACGTTATATTATAAGGTATTTTCAATGATAGACTGCATATTACATTACGTTATAATGTATTTTCAATAATACACTGCATATTACGTTACATTATAAGGTATTTTCAATGATACACTGCATATTACGTTATATTATAAGGTATTTTCAATGATATACTGCATATTACGTTATATTATAAGGCATTTTCAATGATAGACTGCATATTACGTTATATTATCACGTATTTTCAATGATTGACTGCATATTACGTAATATTATAAGGTATTTTCAATGATAGACTGCAAATATTACATTATATTATAAGGTATTTTCAAAGATACACTGCATATTACGATATATTATAAGGTATTTTCAATGATACACTGCATATTACGTTATATTATCACGTATTTTCAATGATATACTGCATATTACGTTATATTATAAGGCATTTTCAATGATACTCTGCATATTACGTTATATTATCACGTATTTTCAATGATTGACTGCATATTACGTAATATTATAAGGTATTTGCAATGATAGACTGCAAATATTACATTATATTATAAGGTATTTTCAATGATACACTGCATATTACATTATATTATAGGGTATTTTCAATGATACACTGCATATTACGTTATATTATAAGGTATTTTCAATGATAGACTGCATATTACATTACGTTATAATGTATTTTCAATAATACACTGCATATTACGTTACATTATAAGGTATTTTCAATGATACACTGCATATTACGTTATATTATAAGGTATTTTCAATGATATACTGCATATTACGTTATATTATAAGGCATTTTCAATGATATACTGCATATTACGTTATATTATAAGGCATTTTCAATGATAGACTGCATATTACGTTATATTATCACGTATTTTCAATGATTGACTGCATATTACGTAATATTATAAGGTATTTGCAATGATAGACTGCAAATATTACATTATATTATAAGGTATTTTCAATGATACACTGCATATTACGTTATATTATCACGTATTTTCAATGATATACTGCATATTACGTTATATTATAAGGCATTTTCAATGATACTCTGCATATTACGTTACATTATAAGGTATTTTCAATGATACACTGCATATTACATTATATTATAGGGTATTTTCAATGATACACTGCATATTACGTTATATTATAAGGTATTTTCAATGATAGACTGCATATTACATTACGTTATAATGTATTTTCAATAATACACTGCATATTACGTTACATTATAAGGTATTTTCAATGATACACTGCATATTACGTTATATTATAAGGTATTTTCAATGATATACTGCATATTACGTTATATTATAAGGCATTTTCAATGATAGACTGCATATTACGTTATATTATCACGTATTTTCAATGATTGACTGCATATTACGTAATATCATAAGGTATTTTCAATGATAGACTGCAAATATTACATTATATTATAAGGTATTTTCAATGATATACTGCATATTACGTTATATTATAAGGCATTTTCACTGATACACTGCATATTACGTTATATTATCACGTATTTTCAATGATATACTGCATATTACGTTATATTTATAAGGCATTTTCAATGATAGACTGCATATTACGTTATATTATCACGTATTTTCAATGATTGACTGCATATTACGTAATATTATAAGGTATTTGCAATGATAGACTGCAAATATTACATTATATTATAAGGTATTTTCAATGATACACTGCATATTACATTATATTATAGGGTATTTTCAATGATACACTGCATATTACGTTATATTATAAGGTATTTTCAATGATAGACTGCATATTACATTACGTTATAATGTATTTTCAATAATACACTGCATATTACGTTACATTATAAGGTATTTTCAATGATACACTGCATATTACGTTATATTATAAGGCATTTTCACTGATACACTGCATATTACGTTATATTATCACGTATTTTCAATGATATACTGCATATTACGTTATATTTATAAGGCATTTTCAATGATAGACTGCATATTACGTTATATTATCACGTATTTTCAATGATTGACTGCATATTACGTAATATTATAAGGTATTTGCAATGATAGACTGCAAATATTACATTATATTATAAGGTATTTTCAATGATACACTGCATATTACATTATATTATAGGGTATTTTCAATGATACACTGCATATTACGTTATATTATAAGGTATTTTCAATGATAGACTGCATATTACATTACGTTATAATGTATTTTCAATAATACACTGCATATTACGTTACATTATAAGGTATTTTCAATGATACACTGCATATTACGTTATATTATAAGGTATTTTCAATGATATACTGCATATTACGTTATATTATAAGGCATTTTCAATGATAGACTGCATATTACGTTATATTATCACGTATTTTCAATGATTGACTGCATATTACGTAATATTATAAGGTATTTTCAATGATAGACTGCAAATATTACATTATATTATAAGGTATTTTCAAAGATACACTGCATATTACGATATATTATAAGGTATTTTCAATGATACACTGCATATTACGTTATATTATCACGTATTTTCAATGATATACTGCATATTACGTTATATTATAAGGCATTTTCAATGATACTCTGCATATTACGTTATATTATCACGTATTTTCAATGATTGACTGCATATTACGTAATATTATAAGGTATTTGCAATGATAGACTGCAAATATTACATTATATTATAAGGTATTTTCAATGATACACTGCATATTACATTATATTATAGGGTATTTTCAATGATACACTGCATATTACGTTATATTATAAGGTATTTTCAATGATAGACTGCATATTACATTACGTTATAATGTATTTTCAATAATACACTGCATATTACGTTACATTATAAGGTATTTTCAATGATACACTGCATATTACGTTATATTATAAGGTATTTTCAATGATATACTGCATATTACGTTATATTATAAGGCATTTTCAATGATATACTGCATATTACGTTATATTATAAGGCATTTTCAATGATAGACTGCATATTACGTTATATTATCACGTATTTTCAATGATTGACTGCATATTACGTAATATTATAAGGTATTTGCAATGATAGACTGCAAATATTACATTATATTATAAGGTATTTTCAATGATACACTGCATATTACGTTATATTATCACGTATTTTCAATGATATACTGCATATTACGTTATATTATAAGGCATTTTCAATGATACTCTGCATATTACGTTACATTATAAGGTATTTTCAATGATACACTGCATATTACATTATATTATAGGGTATTTTCAATGATACACTGCATATTACGTTATATTATAAGGTATTTTCAATGATAGACTGCATATTACATTACGTTATAATGTATTTTCAATAATACACTGCATATTACGTTACATTATAAGGTATTTTCAATGATACACTGCATATTACGTTATATTATAAGGTATTTTCAATGATATACTGCATATTACGTTATATTATAAGGCATTTTCAATGATAGACTGCATATTACGTTATATTATCACGTATTTTCAATGATATACTGCATATTACGTTATATTATAAGGCATGTTCAATGATAGACTGCATATTACGTTATATTATCACGTATTTTCAATGATTGACTGCATATTACGTAATATTATAAGGTATTTGCAATGATAGACTGCATATTACGTTATATTATAAGGTATTTTGAATGATACTCTGCATATTACGTTACATTACAAGATATTTTCAATGATACACTGCTTATTACGTTACATTATAAAGTATTTTCAATGATATACTGCATATTACGTTATATTATAAGGTATTTTGAATGATACTCTGCATATTACGTTACATTACAAGATATTTTCAATGATACACTGCTTATTACGTTACATTATAAGGTATTTTCAATGATATACTGCATATTACGTTATATTATAAGGCATTTTCAATGATACACTGCATATTACGTTATATTATAAGGTATTTTCAATGATATACTGCATATTACGTTATATTATAAGGCATTTTCAATGATAGACTGCATATTACGTTATATTATCACGTATTTTCAATGATTGACTGCATATTACGTAATATTATAAGGTATTTTCAATGATAGACTGCAAATATTACATTATATTATAAGGTATTTTCAAAGATACACTGCATATTACGTTATATTATAAGGTATTTTCAATGATACACTGCATATTACGTTATATTATCACGTATTTTCAATGATATACTGCATATTACGTTATATTATAAGGCATTTTCAATGATAGACTGCATATTACGTTATATTATCACGTATTTTCAATGATTGACTGCATATTACGTTATATTATAAGGTATTTTCAATGATATACTGCATATTACGTTATATTATAAGGCATTTTCAATGATAGACTGCATATTACGTTATATTATCACGTATTTTCAATGATTGACTGCATATTACGTAATATTATAAGGTATTTTCAATGATAGACTGCAAATATTACATTATATTATAAGGTATTTTCAAAGATACACAGCATATTACGTTATATTATAAGGTATTTTCAATGATACACTGCATATTACGTTATATTATCACGTATTTTCAATGATATACTGCATATTACGTTATATTATAAGGCATTTTCAATGATAGACTGCATATTACGTTATATTATCACGTATTTTCAATGATTGACTGCATATTACGTAATATTATAAGGTATTTGCAATGATAGACTGCATATTACGTTATATTATAAGGTATTTTGAATGATACACTGCATATTACGTTACATTACAAGATATTTTCAATGATACACTGCTTATTACGTTACATTATAAAGTATTTTCAATGATACACTGCATATTACGTTATATTATAAGGTATTTTCAATGATATACTGCATATTACGTTATATTATAAGGCATTTTCAATGATAGACTGCATATTACGTTATATTATCACGTATTTTCAATGATTGACTGCATATTACGTAATATCATAAGGTATTTTCAATGATAGACTGCAAATATTACATTATATTATAAGGTATTTTCAATGATATACTGCATATTACGTTATATTATAAGGCATTTTCACTGATACACTGCATATTACGTTATATTATCACGTATTTTCAATGATATACTGCATATTACGTTATATTTATAAGGCATTTTCAATGATAGACTGCAAATATTACATTATATTATAAGGTATTTTCAATGATACACTGCATATTACATTATATTATAAGGTATTTTCAATGATACACTGCATATTACGTTATATTATCACGTATTTTCAATGATATACTGCATATTACGTTATATTATAAGGCATTTTCAATGATACTCTGCATATTACGTTATATTATCACGTATTTTCAATGATTGACTGCATATTACGTAATATTATAAGGTATTTGCAATGATAGACTGCAAATATTACATTATATTATAAGGTATTTTCAATGATACACTGCATATTACATTATATTATAGGGTATTTTCAATGATACACTGCATATTACGTTATATTATAAGGTATTTTCAATGATAGACTGCATATTACATTACGTTATAATGTATTTTCAATAATACACTGCATATTACGTTACATTATAAGGTATTTTCAATGATACACTGCATATTACGTTATATTATAAGGTATTTTCAATGATATACTGCATATTACGTTATATTATAAGGCATTTTCAATGATATACTGCATATTACGTTATATTATAAGGCATTTTCAATGATAGACTGCATATTACGTTATATTATCACGTATTTTCAATGATTGACTGCATATTACGTAATATTATAAGGTATTTTCAATGATAGACTGCAAATATTACATTATATTATAAGGTATTTTCAAAGATACACTGCATATTACGATATATTATAAGGTATTTTCAATGATACACTGCATATTACGTTATATTATCACGTATTTTCAATGATATACTGCATATTACGTTATATTATAAGGCATTTTCAATGATACTCTGCATATTACGTTATATTATCACGTATTTTCAATGATTGACTGCATATTACGTAATATTATAAGGTATTTGCAATGATAGACTGCAAATATTACATTATATTATAAGGTATTTTCAATGATACACTGCATATTACATTATATTATAGGGTATTTTCAATGATACACTGCATATTACGTTATATTATAAGGTATTTTCAATGATAGACTGCATATTACATTACGTTACAATGTATTTTCAATAATACACTGCATATTACGTTACATTATAAGGTATTTTCAATGATACACTGCATATTACGTTATATTATAAGGTATTTTCAATGATATACTGCATATTACGTTATATTATAAGGCATTTTCAATGATATACTGCATATTACGTTATATTATAAGGCATTTTCAATGATAGACTGCATATTACGTTATATTATCACGTATTTTCAATGATTGACTGCATATTACGTAATATTATAAGGTATTTGCAATGATAGACTGCAAATATTACATTATATTATAAGGTATTTTCAATGATACACTGCATATTACGTTATATTATCACGTATTTTCAATGATATACTGCATATTACGTTATATTATAAGGCATTTTCAATGATACTCTGCATATTACGTTACATTATAAGGTATTTTCAATGATATACTGCATATCACGTTGTATTATAAGGTATTTTCAATGATACTCTGCATATTACGTTATATTATGAGGTATTATCAATGATAGACTGCATATTACATGATATTATAAGGTATTTTCTATGATACAGTGCATATTACGTTATATTATGAGGTATTTTCAATGATACACTGCATATTACGTTATATTATCACGTATTTTCAATGATATACTGCATATTACGTTATATTATAAGGCATTTTCAATGATACTCTGCATATTACGTTATATTATCACGTATTTTCAATGATTGACTGCATATTACGTAATATTATAAGGTATTTGCAATGATAGACTGCAAATATTACATTATATTATAAGGTATTTTCAATGATACACTGCATATTACGTTATATTATCACGTATTTTCAATGATATACTGCATATTACGTTATATTATAAGGCATTTTCAATGATAGACTGCATATTACGTTATATTATCACGTATTTTCAATGATTGACTGCATATTACGTTATATTATAAGGTATTTTCAATGATATACTGCATATTACGTTATATTATAAGGCATTTTCAATGATAGACTGCATATTACGTTATATTATCACGTATTTTCAATGATTGACTGCATATTACGTAATATTATAAGGTATTTGCAATGATAGACTGCATATTACGTTATATTATAAGGTATTTTGAATGATACACTGCATATTACGTTACATTACAAGATATTTTCAATGATACACTGCTTATTACGTTACATTATAAAGTATTTTCAATGATACACTGCATATTACGTTATATTATAAGGTATTTTCAATGATATACTGCATATTACGTTATATTATAAGGCATTTTCAATGATAGACTGCATATTACGTTATATTATCACGTATTTTCAATGATTGACTGCATATTACGTAATATCATAAGGTATTTTCAATGATAGACTGCAAATATTACAGTATATTATAAGGTATTTTCAATGATATACTGCATATTACGTTATATTATAAGGCATTTTCACTGATACACTGCATATTACGTTATATTATCACGTATTTTCAATGATATACTGCATATTACGTTATATTTATAAGGCATTTTCAATGATAGACTGCATATTACGTTATATTATCACGTATTTTCAATGATTGACTGCATATTACGTAATATTATAAGGTATTTGCAATGATAGACTGCAAATATTACATTATATTATAAGGTATTTTCAATGATACACTGCATATTACATTATATTATAGGGTATTTTCAATGATACACTGCATATTACGTTATATTATAAGGTATTTTCAATGATAGACTGCATATTACATTACGTTATAATGTATTTTCAATAATACACTGCATATTACGTTACATTATAAGGTATTTTCAATGATACACTGCATATTACGTTATATTATAAGGTATTTTCAATGATATACTGCATATTACGTTATATTATAAGGCATTTTCAATGATAGACTGCATATTACGTTATATTATCACGTATTTTCAATGATTGACTGCATATTACGTAATATTATAAGGTATTTTCAATGATAGACTGCAAATATTACATTATATTATAAGGTATTTTCAAAGATACACTGCATATTACGATATATTATAAGGTATTTTCAATGATACACTGCATATTACGTTATATTATCACGTATTTTCAATGATATACTGCATATTACGTTATATTATAAGGCATTTTCAATGATACTCTGCATATTACGTTATATTATCACGTATTTTCAATGATTGACTGCATATTACGTAATATTATAAGGTATTTGCAATGATAGACTGCAAATATTACATTATATTATAAGGTATTTTCAATGATACACTGCATATTACATTATATTATAGGGTATTTTCAATGATACACTGCATATTACGTTATATTATAAGGTATTTTCAATGATAGACTGCATATTACATTACGTTATAATGTATTTTCAATAATACACTGCATATTACGTTACATTATAAGGTATTTTCAATGATACACTGCATATTACGTTATATTATAAGGTATTTTCAATGATATACTGCATATTACGTTATATTATAAGGCATTTTCAATGATATACTGCATATTACGTTATATTATAAGGCATTTTCAATGATAGACTGCATATTACGTTATATTATCACGTATTTTCAATGATTGACTGCATATTACGTAATATTATAAGGTATTTGCAATGATAGACTGCAAATATTACATTATATTATAAGGTATTTTCAATGATACACTGCATATTACGTTATATTATCACGTATTTTCAATGATATACTGCATATTACGTTATATTATAAGGCATTTTCAATGATACACTGCATATTACGTTACATTATAAGGTATTTTCAATGATATACTGCATATCACGTTGTATTATAAGGTATTTTCAATGATACTCTGCATATTACGTTATATTATGAGGTATTATCAATGATAGACTGCATATTACATGATATTATAAGGTATTTTCTATGATACAGTGCATATTACGTTATATTATGAGGTATTTTCAATGATACACTGCATATTACGTTATATTATCACGTATTTTCAATGATATACTGCATATTACGTTATATTATAAGGCATTTTCAATGATACTCTGCATATTACGTTATATTATCACGTATTTTCAATGATTGACTGCATATTACGTAATATTATAAGGTATTTGCAATGATAGACTGCAAATATTACATTATATTATAAGGTATTTTCAATGATACACTGCATATTACATTATATTATAGGGTATTTTCAATGATACACTGCATATTACGTTATATTATAAGGTATTTTCAATGATAGACTGCATATTACATTACGTTATAATGTATTTTCAATAATACACTGCATATTACGTTACATTATAAGGTATTTTCAATGATACACTGCATATTACGTTATATTATAAGGTATTTTCAATGATATACTGCATATTACGTTATATTATAAGGCATTTTCAATGATAGACTGCATATTACGTTATATTATCACGTATTTTCAATGATATACTGCATATTACGTTACATTATAAGGTATTTTCAATGATAGACTGCATATTACGTTATATTATCACGTATTTTCAATGATTGACTGCATATTACGTAATATTATAAGGTATTTTCAATGATAGACTGCAAATATTACATTATATTATAAGGTATTTTCAAAGATACACTGCATATTACGTTATATTATAAGGTATTTTCAATGATACACTGCATATTACGTTACATTATCACGTATTTTCAATGATTGACTGCATATTACGTAATATTATAAGGTATTTTCAATGATAGACTGCAAATATTACATTATATTATAAGGTATTTTCAAAGATACACTGCATATTACGTTATATTATAAGGTATTTTCAATGATACACTGCATATTACGTTATATTATCACGTATTTTCAATGATATACTGCATATTACGTTATATTATAAGGCATTTTCAATGATAGACTGCATATTACGTTATATTATCACGTATTTTCAATGATTGACTGCATATTACGTTATATTATAAGGTATTTTCAATGATATACTGCATATTACGTTATATTATAAGGCATTTTCAATGATAGACTGCATATTACGTTATATTATCACGTATTTTCAATGATTGACTGCATATTACGTAATATTATAAGGTATTTTCAATGATAGACTGCAAATATTACATTATATTATAAGGTATTTTCAAAGATACACTGCATATTACGTTATATTATAAGGTATTTTCAATGATACACTGCATATTACGTTATATTATCACGTATTTTCAATGATATACTGCATATTACGTTATATTATAAGGCATGTTCAATGATAGACTGCATATTACGTTATATTATCACGTATTTTCAATGATTGACTGCATATTACGTAATATTATAAGGTATTTGCAATGTTAGACTGCATATTACGTTATATTATAAGGTATTTTGAATGATACTCTGCATATTACGTTACATTACAAGATATTTTCAATGATACACTGCTTATTACGTTACATTATAAAGTATTTTCAATGATACACTGCATATTACGTTATATTATAAGGTATTTTGAATGATACTCTGCATATTACGTTACATTACAAGATATTTTCAATGATACACTGCTTATTACGTTACATTATAAGGTATTTTCAATGATATACTGCATATTACGTTATATTATAAGGCATTTTCAATGATACACTGCATATTACGTTATATTATAAGGTATTTTCAATGATATACTGCATATTACGTTATATTATAAGGCATTTTCAATGATAGACTGCATATTACGTTATATTATCACGTATTTTCAATGATTGACTGCATATTACGTAATATTATAAGGTATTTTCAATGATAGACTGCAAATATTACATTATATTATAAGGTATTTTCAAAGATATACTGCATATTACGTTATATTATAAGGCATTTTCAATGATAGACTGCATATTACGTTATATTATCACGTATTTTCAATGATTGACTGCATATTACGTAATATTATAAGGTATTTTCAATGATAGACTGCAAATATTACATTATATTATAAGGTATTTTCAAAGATACACAGCATATTACGTTATATTATAAGGTATTTTCAATGATACACTGCATATTACGTTATATTATCACGTATTTTCAATGATATACTGCATATTACGTTATATTATAAGGCATTTTCAATGATAGACTGCATATTACGTTATATTATCACGTATTTTCAATGATAGACTGCATATTACGTAATATCATAAGGTATTTTCAATGATAGACTGCAAATATTACATTATATTATAAGGTATTTTCAATGATATACTGCATATTACGTTATATTATAAGGCATTTTCACTGATACACTGCATATTACGTTATATTATCACGTATTTTCAATGATATACTGCATATTACGTTATATTTATAAGGCATTTTCAATGATAGACTGCATATTACGTTATATTATCACGTATTTTCAATGATTGACTGCATATTACGTAATATTATAAGGTATTTGCAATGATAGACTGCAAATATTACATTATATTATAAGGTATTTTCAATGATACACTGCATATTACATTATATTATAGGGTATTTTCAATGATACACTGCATATTACGTTATATTATAAGGTATTTTCAATGATAGACTGCATATTACATTACGTTATAATGTATTTTCAATAATACACTGCATATTACGTTACATTATAAGGTATTTTCAATGATACACTGCATATTACGTTATATTATAAGGTATTTTCAATGATATACTGCATATTACGTTATATTATAAGGCATTTTCAATGATAGACTGCATATTACGTTATATTATCACGTATTTTCAATGATTGACTGCATATTACGTAATATTATAAGGTATTTTCAATGATAGACTGCAAATATTACATTATATTATAAGGTATTTTCAAAGATACACTGCATATTACGATATATTATAAGGTATTTTCAATGATACACTGCATATTACGTTATATTATCACGTATTTTCAATGATATACTGCATATTACGTTATATTATAAGGCATTTTCAATGATACTCTGCATATTACGTTATATTATCACGTATTTTCAATGATTGACTGCATATTACGTAATATTATAAGGTATTTGCAATGATAGACTGCAAATATTACATTATATTATAAGGTATTTTCAATGATACACTGCATATTACATTATATTATAGGGTATTTTCAATGATACACTGCATATTACGTTATATTATAAGGTATTTTCAATGATAGACTGCATATTACATTACGTTATAATGTATTTTCAATAATACACTGCATATTACGTTACATTATAAGGTATTTTCAATGATACACTGCATATTACGTTATATTATAAGGTATTTTCAATGATATACTGCATATTACGTTATATTATAAGGCATTTTCAATGATATACTGCATATTACGTTATATTATAAGGCATTTTCAATGATAGACTGCATATTACGTTATATTATCACGTATTTTCAATGATTGACTGCATATTACGTAATATTATAAGGTATTTGCAATGATAGACTGCAAATATTACATTATATTATAAGGTATTTTCAATGATACACTGCATATTACGTTATATTATCACGTATTTTCAATGATATACTGCATATTACGTTATATTATAAGGCATTTTCAATGATACTCTGCATATTACGTTACATTATAAGGTATTTTCAATGATATACTGCATATCACGTTGTATTATAAGGTATTTTCAATGATACTCTGCATATTACGTTATATTATGAGGTATTATCAATGATAGACTGCATATTACATTATATTATAAGGTATTTTCTATGATACAGTGCATATTACGTTATATTATGAGGTATTTTCAATGATACACTGCATATTACGTTATATTATCACGTATTTTCAATGATATACTGCATATTACGTTATATTATAAGGCATTTTCAATGATACTCTGCATATTACGTTATATTATCACGTATTTTCAATGATTGACTGCATATTACGTAATATTATAAGGTATTTGCAATGATAGACTGCAAATATTACATTATATTATAAGGTATTTTCAATGATACACTGCATATTACATTATATTATAGGGTATTTTCAATGATACACTGCATATTACGTTATATTATAAGGTATTTTCAATGATAGACTGCATATTACATTACGTTATAATGTATTTTCAATAATACACTGCATATTACGTTACATTATAAGGTATTTTCAATGATACACTGCATATTACGTTATATTATAAGGTATTTTCAATGATATACTGCATATTACGTTATATTATAAGGCATTTTCAATGATAGACTGCATATTACGTTATATTATCACGTATTTTCAATGATTGACTGCATATTACGTAATATTATAAGGTATTTTCAATGATAGACTGCAAATATTACATTATATTATAAGGTATTTTCAAAGATACACTGCATATTACGTTATATTATAAGGTATTTTCAATGATACACTGCATATTACGTTATATTATCACGTATTTTCAATGATATACTGCATATTACGTTATATTATAAGGCATTTTCAATGATACTCTGCATATTACGTTACATTATAAGGTATTTTCAAAGATATACTGCATATCACGTTGTATTATAAGGTATTTTCAATGATACTCTGCATATTACGTTATATTATGAGGTATTATCAATGATAGACTGCATATTACATTATATTATAAGGTATTTTCTATGATACAGTGCATATTACGTTATATTATGAGGTATTTTCAATGATACACTGCATATTACGTTATATTATAAGGTATTTTGAAGGATACTCTGCATATTACGTTACATTACAAGATATTTTCAATGATACACTGCTTATTACGTTACATTATAAGGTATTTTCAATGATATACTGCATATTACGTTATATTATAAGGCATTTTCACTGATACACTGCATATTACGTTATATTATCACGTATTTTCAATGATATACTGCATATTACGTTATATTATAAGGCATTTTCAATGATAGACTGCATATTACGTTATATTATCACGTATTTTCAATGATTGACTGCATATTACGTAATATTATAAGGTATTTTCAATGATAGACTGCAAATATTACATTATATTATAAGGTATTTTCAAAGATACACTGCATATTACGTTATATTATAAGGCATTTTCAATGATAGACTGCATATTACGTTATATTATCACGTATTTTCAATGATTGACTGCATATTACGTTATATTATAAGGTATTTTCAATGATATACTGCATATTACGTTATATTATAAGGCATTTTCAATGATAGACTGCATATTACGTTATATTATCACGTATTTTCAATGATTGACTGCATATTACGTAATATTATAAGGTATTTTCAATGATAGACTGCAAATATTACATTATATTATAAGGTATTTTCAAAGATACACAGCATATTACGTTATATTATAAGGTATTTTCAATGATACACTGCATATTACGTTATATTATCACGTATTTTCAATGATATACTGCATATTACGTTATATTATAAGGCATTTTCAATGATAGACTGCATATTACGTTATATTATCACGTATTTTCAATGATTGACTGCATATTACGTAATATTATAAGGTATTTGCAATGATAGACTGCATATTACGTTATATTATGAGGTATTTTGAATGATACACTGCATATTACGTTACATTACAAGATATTTTCAATGATACACTGCTTATTACGTTACATTATAAAGTATTTTCAATGATACACTGCATATTACGTTATATTATCACGTATTTTCAATGATATACTGCATATTACGTTATATTTATAAGGCATTTTCAATGATAGACTGCATATTACGTTATATTATCACGTATTTTCAATGATTGACTGCATATTACGTAATATTATAAGGTATTTGCAATGATAGACTGCAAATATTACATTATATTATAAGGTATTTTCAATGATACACTGCATATTACATTATATTATAGGGTATTTTCAATGATACACTGCATATTACGTTATATTATAAGGTATTTTCAATGATAGACTGCATATTACATTACGTTATAATGTATTTTCAATAATACACTGCATATTACGTTACATTATAAGGTATTTTCAATGATACACTGCATATTACGTTATATTATAAGGTATTTTCAATGATATACTGCATATTACGTTATATTATAAGGCATTTTCAATGATATACTGCATATTACGTTATATTATAAGGCATTTTCAATGATAGACTGCATATTACGTTATATTATCACGTATTTTCAATGATTGACTGCATATTACGTAATATTATAAGGTATTTTCAATGATAGACTGCAAATATTA
Source organism: Lasioglossum lativentre (assembly GCA_916610255.1). Classification (NCBI taxonomy): domain Eukaryota; kingdom Metazoa; phylum Arthropoda; class Insecta; order Hymenoptera; family Halictidae; genus Lasioglossum; species Lasioglossum lativentre. The sequence continues at coordinate 80,229 of CAKAJI010000439.1, forward strand.
CATTATATTATAAGGTATTTTCAATGATACACTGCATATTACGTTATATTATCACGTATTTTCAATGATATACTGCATATTACGTTATATTATAAGGCATTTTCAATGATACTCTGCATATTACGTTACATTATAAGGTATTTTCAATGATATACTGCATATCACGTTGTATTATAAGGTATTTTCAATGATACTCTGCATATTACGTTATATTATGAGGTATTATCAATGATAGACTGCATATTACATTATATTATAAGGTATTTTCTATGATACAGTGCATATTACGTTATATTATGAGGTATTTTCAATGATACACTGCATATTACGTTATATTATCACGTATTTTCAATGATATACTGCATATTACGTTATATTATAAGGCATTTTCAATGATACTCTGCATATTACGTTATATTATCACGTATTTTCAATGATTGACTGCATATTACGTAATATTATAAGGTATTTGCAATGATAGACTGCAAATATTACATTATATTATAAGGTATTTTCAATGATACACTGCATATTACATTATATTATAGGGTATTTTCAATGATACACTGCATATTACGTTATATTATAAGGTATTTTCAATGATAGACTGCATATTACATTACGTTATAATGTATTTTCAATAATACACTGCATATTACGTTACATTATAAGGTATTTTCAATGATACACTGCATATTACGTTATATTATAAGGTATTTTCAATGATATACTGCATATTACGTTATATTATAAGGCATTTTCAATGATAGACTGCATATTACGTTATATTATCACGTATTTTCAATGATTGACTGCATATTACGTAATATTATAAGGTATTTTCAATGATAGACTGCAAATATTACATTATATTATAAGGTATTTTCAAAGATACACTGCATATTACGTTATATTATAAGGTATTTTCAATGATACACTGCATATTACGTTATATTATCACGTATTTTCAATGATATACTGCATATTACGTTATATTATAAGGCATTTTCAATGATACTCTGCATATTACGTTACATTATAAGGTATTTTCAAAGATATACTGCATATCACGTTGTATTATAAGGTATTTTCAATGATACTCTGCATATTACGTTATATTATGAGGTATTATCAATGATAGACTGCATATTACATTATATTATAAGGTATTTTCTATGATACAGTGCATATTACGTTATATTATGAGGTATTTTCAATGATACACTGCATATTACGTTATATTATAAGGTATTTTGAAGGATACTCTGCATATTACGTTACATTACAAGATATTTTCAATGATACACTGCTTATTACGTTACATTATAAGGTATTTTCAATGATATACTGCATATTACGTTATATTATAAGGCATTTTCACTGATACACTGCATATTACGTTATATTATCACGTATTTTCAATGATATACTGCATATTACGTTATATTATAAGGCATTTTCAATGATAGACTGCATATTACGTTATATTATCACGTATTTTCAATGATTGACTGCATATTACGTAATATTATAAGGTATTTTCAATGATAGACTGCAAATATTACATTATATTATAAGGTATTTTCAAAGATACACTGCATATTACGTTATATTATAAGGCATTTTCAATGATAGACTGCATATTACGTTATATTATCACGTATTTTCAATGATTGACTGCATATTACGTTATATTATAAGGTATTTTCAATGATATACTGCATATTACGTTATATTATAAGGCATTTTCAATGATAGACTGCATATTACGTTATATTATCACGTATTTTCAATGATTGACTGCATATTACGTAATATTATAAGGTATTTTCAATGATAGACTGCAAATATTACATTATATTATAAGGTATTTTCAAAGATACACAGCATATTACGTTATATTATAAGGTATTTTCAATGATATACTGCATATTACGTTATATTATAAGGCATTTTCAATGATAGACTGCATATTACGTTATATTATCACGTATTTTCAATGATTGACTGCATATTACGTAATATTATAAGGTATTTTCAATGATAGACTGCAAATATTACATTATATTATAAGGTATTTTCAAAGATACACAGCATATTACGTTATATTATAAGGTATTTTCAATGATACACTGCATATTACGTTATATTATCACGTATTTTCAATGATATACTGCATATTACGTTATATTATAAGGCATTTTCAATGATAGACTGCATATTACGTTATATTATCACGTATTTTCAATGATTGACTGCATATTACGTAATATTATAAGGTATTTGCAATGATAGACTGCATATTACGTTATATTATAAGGTATTTTCAATGATACACTGCATATTACGTTACATTACAAGATATTTTCAATGATACACTGCATATTACGTTACATTATAAGGTATTTTCAATGATACACTGCATATTACGTTATATTATCACGTATTTTCAATGATATACTGCATATTACGTTATATTTATAAGGCATTTTCAATGATAGACTGCATATTACGTTATATTATCACGTATTTTCAATGATTGACTGCATATTACGTAATATTATAAGGTATTTGCAATGATAGACTGCAAATATTACATTATATTATAAGGTATTTTCAATGATACACTGCATATTACATTATATTATAGGGTATTTTCAATGATACACTGCATATTACGTTATATTATAAGGTATTTTCAATGATAGACTGCATATTACATTACGTTATAATGTATTTTCAATAATACACTGCATATTACGTTACATTATAAGGTATTTTCAATGATACACTGCATATTACGTTATATTATAAGGTATTTTCAATGATATACTGCATATTACGTTATATTATAAGGCATTTTCAATGATATACTGCATATTACGTTATATTATAAGGCATTTTCAATGATAGACTGCATATTACGTTATATTATCACGTATTTTCAATGATTGACTGCATATTACGTAATATTATAAGGTATTTGCAATGATAGACTGCAAATATTACATTATATTATAAGGTATTTTCAATGATACACTGCATATTACGTTATATTATCACGTATTTTCAATGATATACTGCATATTACGTTATATTATAAGGCATTTTCAATGATACTCTGCATATTACGTTACATTATAAGGTATTTTCAATGATATACTGCATATCACGTTGTATTATAAGGTATTTTCAATGATACTCTGCATATTACGTTATATTATGAGGTATTATCAATGATAGACTGCATATTACATTATATTATAAGGTATTTTCTATGATACAGTGCATATTACGTTATATTATGAGGTATTTTCAATGATACACTGCATATTACGTTATATTATCACGTATTTTCAATGATAGACTGCATATTACGTTATATTATAAGGCATTTTCAATGATACTCTGCATATTACGTTATATTATCACGTATTTTCAATGATTGACTGCATATTACGTAATATTATAAGGTATTTGCAATGATAGACTGCAAATATTACATTATATTATAAGGTATTTTCAATGATACACTGCATATTACATTATATTATAGGGTATTTTCAATGATACACTGCATATTACGTTATATTATAAGGTATTTTCAATGATAGACTGCATATTACATTACGTTATAATGTATTTTCAATAATACACTGCATATTACGTTACATTATAAGGTATTTTCAATGATACACTGCATATTACGTTATATTATAAGGTATTTTCAATGATATACTGCATATTACGTTATATTATAAGGCATTTTCAATGATAGACTGCATATTACGTTATATTATCACGTATTTTCAATGATTGACTGCATATTACGTAATATTATAAGGTATTTTCAATGATAGACTGCAAATATTACATTATATTATAAGGTATTTTCAAAGATACACTGCATATTACGTTATATTATAAGGTATTTTCAATGATACACTGCATATTACGTTATATTATCACGTATTTTCAATGATATACTGCATATTACGTTATATTATAAGGCATTTTCAATGATACTCTGCATATTACGTTACATTATAAGGTATTTTCAAAGATATACTGCATATCACGTTGTATTATAAGGTATTTTCAATGATACTCTGCATATTACGTTATATTATGAGGTATTATCAATGATAGACTGCATATTACATTATATTATAAGGTATTTTCTATGATACAGTGCATATTACGTTATATTATGAGGTATTTTCAATGATACACTGCATATTACGTTATATTATAAGGTATTTTGAAGGATACTCTGCATATTACGTTACATTACAAGATATTTTCAATGATACACTGCTTATTACGTTACATTATAAGGTATTTTCAATGATATACTGCATATTACGTTATATTATAAGGCATTTTCACTGATACACTGCATATTACGTTATATTATCACGTATTTTCAATGATATACTGCATATTACGTTATATTATAAGGCATTTTCAATGATAGACTGCATATTACGTTATATTATCACGTATTTTCAATGATTGACTGCATATTACGTAATATTATAAGGTATTTTCAATGATAGACTGCAAATATTACATTATATTATAAGGTATTTTCAAAGATACACTGCATATTACGTTATATTATAAGGCATTTTCAATGATAGACTGCATATTACGTTATATTATCACGTATTTTCAATGATTGACTGCATATTACGTTATATTATAAGGTATTTTCAATGATATACTGCATATTACGTTATATTATAAGGCATTTTCAATGATAGACTGCATATTACGTTATATTATCACGTATTTTCAATGATTGACTGCATATTACGTAATATTATAAGGTATTTTCAATGATAGACTGCAAATATTACATTATATTATAAGGTATTTTCAAAGATACACAGCATATTACGTTATATTATAAGGTATTTTCAATGATACACTGCATATTACGTTATATTATCACGTATTTTCAATGATATACTGCATATTACGTTATATTATAAGGCATTTTCAATGATAGACTGCATATTACGTTATATTATCACGTATTTTCAATGATTGACTGCATATTACGTAATATTATAAGGTATTTTCAATGATAGACTGCATATTACGTTATATTATAAGGTATTTTGAATGATACACTGCATATTACGTTACATTACAAGATATTTTCAATGATACACTGCTTATTACGTTACATTATAAAGTATTTTCAATGATACACTGCATATTACGTTATATTATCACGTATTTTCAATGATATACTGCATATTACGTTATATTTATAAGGCATTTTCAATGATAGACTGCATATTACGTTATATTATCACGTATTTTCAATGATTGACTGCATATTACGTAATATTATAAGGTATTTGCAATGATAGACTGCAAATATTACATTATATTATAAGGTATTTTCAATGATACACTGCATATTACATTATATTATAGGGTATTTTCAATGATACACTGCATATTACGTTATATTATAAGGTATTTTCAATGATAGACTGCATATTACATTACGTTATAATGTATTTTCAATAATACACTGCATATTACGTTACATTATAAGGTATTTTCAATGATACACTGCATATTACGTTATATTATAAGCTATTTTCAATGATATACTGCATATTACGTTATATTATAAGGCATTTTCAATGATAGACTGCATATTACGTTATATTATCACGTATTTTCAATGATTGACTGCATATTACGTAATATTATAAGGTATTTTCAATGATAGACTGCAAATATTACATTATATTATAAGGTATTTTCTATGATACAGTGCATATTACGTTATATTATGAGGTATTTTCAATGATACACTGCATATTACGTTATATTATAAGGTATTTTGAAGGATACTCTGCATATTACGTTACATTACAAGATATTTTCAATGATACACTGCTTATTACGTTACATTATAAGGTATTTTCAATGTTATACTGCATATTACGTTATATTATAAGGCATTTTCACTGATACACTGCATATTACGTTATATTATCACGTATTTTCAATGATATACTGCATATTACGTTATATTATAAGGCATTTTCAATGATAGACTGCATATTACGTTATATTATCACGTATTTTCAATGATTGACTGCATATTACGTAATATTATAAGGTATTTTCAATGATAGACTGCAAATATTACATTATATTATAAGGTATTTTCAAAGATACACTGCATATTACGTTATATTATAAGGTATTTTCAATGATACACTGCATATTACGTTATATTATCACGTATTTTCAATGATATACTGCATATTACGTTATATTATAAGGCATTTTCAATGATAGACTGCATATTACGTTATATTATCACGTATTTTCAATGATTGACTGCATATTACGTAATATTATAAGGTATTTGCAATGATAGACTGCATATTACGTTATATTATAAGGTATTTTGAATGATACTCTGCATATTACGTTACATTACAAGATATTTTCAATGATACACTGCTTATTACGTTACATTATAAGGTATTTTCAATGGTATACTGCATATTACGTTACGTTATAATGTATTTTCAATAATACACTACATATTCCGTTACATTATAAGGTATTTTCAATGATACACTGCATATTACGTTATATTATAAGGTATTTTCAATGATATACTGCATATTACGTTATATTATAAGGCATTTTCAATGATAGACTGCATATTACGTTATATTATCACGTATTTTCAATGATTGACTGCATATTACGTAATATTATAAGGTATTTTCAATGATAGACTGCAAATATTACATTATATTATAAGGTATTTTCAAAGATACACTGCATATTACGTTATATTATAAGGTATTTTCAATGATACACTGCATATTACGTTATATTATCACGTATTTTCAATGATATACTGCATATTACGTTATATTATAAGGCATTTTCAATGATACTCTGCATATTACGTTACATTATAAGGTATTTTCAATGATATACTGCATATCACGTTGTATTATAAGGTATTTTCAATGATACTCTGCATATTACGTTATATTATGAGGTATTATCAATGATAGACTGCATATTACATTATATTATAAGGTATTTTCTATGATACAGTGCATATTACGTTATATTATGAGGTATTTTCAATGATACACTGCATATTACGTTATATTATAAGGTATTTTGAATGATACTCTGCATATTACGTTACATTACAAGATATTTTCAATGATACACTGCTTATTACGTTACATTATAAGGTATTTTCAATGATATACTGCATATTACGTTATATTATAAGGCATTTTCACTGATACACTGCATATTACGTTATATTATCACGTATTTTCAATGATATACTGCATATTACGTTATATTATAAGGCATTTTCAATGATACTCTGCATATTACGTTATATTATCACGTATTTTCAATGATTGACTGCATATTACGTAATATTATAAGGTATTTGCAATGATAGACTGCAAATATTACATTATATTATAAGGTATTTTCAATGATACACTGCATATTACGTTATATTATAAGGTATTTTCAATGATATACTGCATATTACGTTATATTATAAGGTATTTTCAATGATATACAGCATATTACGTTATATTATAAGGCATTTTCAATGATAGACTGCATATTACGTTATATTATCACGTATTTTCAATGATTGACTGCATATTACGTAATATTATAAGGTATTTTCAATGATATACTGCAAATATTACATTATATTATAAGGTATTTTCAAAGATACACTGCATATTACGTTATATTATAAGGTATTTTCAATGATACACTGCATATTACGTAATATTATAAGGTATTTTCAATGATATACTGCAAATATTACATTATATTATAAGGTATTTTCAAAGATACACTGCATATTACGTTATATTATAAGGTATTTTCAATGATACACTGCATATTACGTTATATTATCACGTATTTTCAATGATATACTGCATATTACGTTATATTATAAGGCATTTTCAATGATAGACTGCATATTACGTTATATTATCACGTATTTTCAATGATTGACTGCATATTACGTAATATTATAAGGTATTTGCAATGATAGACTGCATATTACGTTATATTATAAGGTATTTTGAATGATACTCTGCATATTACGTTACATTACAAGATATTTTCAATGATACACTGCTTATTACGTTACATTATAAAGTATTTTCAATGATACACTGCATATTACGTTATATTATAAGGTATTTTGAATGATACTCTGCATATTACGTTACATTACAAGATATTTTCAATGATACACTGCTTATTACGTTACATTATAAGGTATTTTCAATGATATACTGCATATTACGTTATATTATAAGGCATTTTCAATGATACACTGCATATTACGTTATATTATAAGGTATTTTCAATGATATACTGCATATTACGTTATATTATAAGGCATTTTCAATGGTAGACTGCATATTACGTTATATTATAAGGTATTTTCAATGATATACTGCATATTACGTTATATTATAAGGCATTTTCAATGATAGACTGCATATTACGTTATATTATCACGTATTTTCAATGATTGACTGCATATTACGTAATATTATAAGGTATTTTCAATGATAGACTGCAAATATTACATTATATTATAAGGTATTTTCAAAGATACACTGCATATTACGTTATATTATAAGGTATTTTCAATGATACACTGCATATTACGTTATATTATAAGGTATTTTCAATGATAGACTGCATATTACATTACGTTATAATGTATTTTCAATAATACACTGCATATTACGTTACATTATAAGGTATTTTCAATGATACACTGCATATTACGTTATATTATAAGGTATTTTCAATGATATACTGCATATTACGTTATATTATAAGGCATTTTCAATGATAGACTGCATATTACGTTATATTATCACGTATTTTCAATGATTGACTGCATATTACGTAATATTATAAGGTATTTTCAATGATAGACTGCAAATATTACATTATATTATAAGGTATTTTCAAAGATACACTGCATATTACGATATATTATAAGGTATTTTCAATGATACACTGCATATTACGTTATATTATCACGTATTTTCAATGATACACTGCATATTACGTTATATTATAAGGCATTTTCAATGATAGACTGCATATTACGTTATATTATCACGTATTTTCAATGATTGACTGCATATTACGTTATATTATAAGGTATTTTCAATGATATACTGCATATTACGTTATATTATAAGGTATTTTCAATGATAGACTGCATATTACGTTATATTATCACGTATTTTCAATGATTGACTGCATATTACGTAATATTATAAGGTATTTTCAATGATAGACTGCAAATATTACATTATATTATAAGGTATTTTCAAAGATACACAGCATATTACGTTATATTATAAGGTATTTTCAATGATACACTGCATATTACGTTATATTATCATGTATTTTCAATGATATACTGCATATTACGTTATATTATAAGGCATTTTCAATGATAGACTGCATATTACGTTATATTATCACGTATTTTCAATGATTGACTGCATATTACGTAATATTATAAGGTATTTGCAATGATAGACTGCATATTACGTTATATTATAAGGTATTTTGAATGATACTCTGCATATTACGTTACATTACAAGATATTTTCAATGATACACTGCTTATTACGTTACATTATAAAGTATTTTCAATGATACACTGCATATTACGTTATATTATAAGGTATTTTCAATGATATACTGCATATTACGTTATATTATAAGGCATTTTCACTGATACACTGCATATTACGTTATATTATCACGTATTTTCAATGATATACTGCATATTACGTTATATTATAAGGCATTTTCAATGATAGACTGCATATTACGTTATATTATCACGTATTTTCAATGATTGACTGCATATTACGTAATATTATAAGGTATTTGCAATGATAGACTGCAAATATTACATTATATTATAAGGTATTTTCAATGATACACTGCATATTACATTATATTATAGGGTATTTTCAATGATACACTGCATATTACGTTATATTATAAGGTATTTTCAATGATAGACTGCATATTACATTACGTTATAATGTATTTTCAATAATACACTGCATATTACGTTACATTATAAGGTATTTTCAATGATACACTGCATATTACGTTATATTATAAGGTATTTTCAATGATATACTGCATATTACGTTATATTATAAGGCATTTTCAATGATAGACTGCATATTACGTTATATTATCACGTATTTTCAATGATTGACTGCATATTACGTAATATTATAAGGTATTTTCAATGATAGACTGCAAATATTACATTATATTATAAGGTATTTTCAAAGATACACTGCATATTACGATATATTATAAGGTATTTTCAATGATACACTGCATATTACGTTATATTATCACGTATTTTCAATGATATACTGCATATTACGTTATATTATAAGGCATTTTCAATGATACTCTGCATATTACGTTATATTATCACGTATTTTCAATGATTGACTGCATATTACGTAATATTATAAGGTATTTGCAATGATAGACTGCAAATATTACATTATATTATAAGGTATTTTCAATGATACACTGCATATTACATTATATTATAGGGTATTTTCAATGATACACTGCATATTACGTTATATTATAAGGTATTTTCAATGATAGACTGCATATTACATTACGTTATAATGTATTTTCAATAATACACTGCATATTACGTTACATTATAAGGTATTTTCAATGATACACTGCATATTACGTTATATTATAAGGCATTTTCAATGATACTCTGCATATTACGTTATATTATCACGTATTTTCAATGATATACTGCATATTACGTTATATGATAAGGTATTTTCAATGATACTCTGCATATTACGTTATATTATGAGGTATTATCAATGATAGACTGCATATTACATTATATTATAAGGTATTTTCTATGATACAGTGCATATTACGTTATATTATGAGGTATTTTCAATGATACACTGCATATTACGTTATATTATAAGGTATTTTGAATGATACTCTGCATATTACGTTTCATTACAAGATATTTTCAATGATACACTGCTTATTACGTTACATTATAAGGCATTTTCAATGATAGACTGCATATTACGTTATATTATCACGTATTTTCAATGATTGACTGCATATTACGTAATATTATAAGGTATTTGCAATGATAGACTGCATATTACGTTATATTATAAGGTATTTTGAATGATACTCTGCATATTACGTTACATTACAAGATATTTTCAATGATACACTGCTTATTACGTTACATTATAAAGTATTTTCAATGATACACTGCATATTACGTTATATTATAAGGTATTTTCAATGATATACTGCATATTACGTTATATTATAAGGCATTTTCAATGATAGACTGCATATTACGTTATATTATCACGTATTTTCAATGATTGACTGCATATTACGTAATATCATAAGGTATTTTCAATGATAGACTGCAAATATTACATTATATTATAAGGTATTTTCAATGATATACTGCATATTACGTTATATTATAAGGCATTTTCACTGATACACTGCATATTACGTTATATTATCACGTATTTTCAATGATATACTGCATATTACGGTATATTATAAGGCATTTTCAATGATAGACTGCATATTACGTTATATTATCACGTATTTTCAATGATTGACTGCATATTACGTAATATTATAAGGTATTTGCAATGATAGACTGCAAATATTACATTATATTATAAGGTATTTTCAATGATACACTGCATATTACATTATATTATAGGGTATTTTCAATGATACACTGCATATTACGTTATATTATAAGGTATTTTCAATGATAGACTGCATATTACATTACGTTATAATGTATTTTCAATAATACACTGCATATTACGTTACATTATAAGGTATTTTCAATGATACACTGCATATTACGTTATATTATAAGGTATTTTCAATGATATACTGCATATTACGTTATATTATAAGGCATTTTCAATGATAGACTGCATATTACGTTATATTATCACGTATTTTCAATGATTGACTGCATATTACGTAATATTATAAGGTATTTTCAATGATAGACTGCAAATATTACATTATATTATAAGGTATTTTCAAAGATACACTGCATATTACGATATATTATAAGGTATTTTCAATGATACACTGCATATTACGTTATATTATCACGTATTTTCAATGATATACTGCATATTACGTTATATTATAAGGCATTTTCAATGATACTCTGCATATTACGTTATATTATCACGTATTTTCAATGATTGACTGCATATTACGTAATATTATAAGGTATTTGCAATGATAGACTGCAAATATTACATTATATTATAAGGTATTTTCAATGATACACTGCATATTACATTATATTATAGGGTATTTTCAATGATACACTGCATATTACGTTATATTATAAGGTATTTTCAATGATAGACTGCATATTACATTACGTTATAATGTATTTTCAATAATACACTGCATATTACGTTACATTATAAGGTATTTTCAATGATACACTGCATATTACGTTATATTATAAGGCATTTTCAATGATACTCTGCATATTACGTTATATTATCACGTATTTTCAATGATATACTGCATATTACGTTATATTATAAGGTATTTTCAATGATACTCTGCATATTACGTTATATTATGAGGTATTATCAATGATAGACTGCATATTACATTATATTATAAGGTATTTTCTATGATACAGTGCATATTACGTTATATTATGAGGTATTTTCAATGATACACTGCATATTACGTTATATTATAAGGTATTTTGAATGATACTCTGCATATTACGTTTCATTACAAGATATTTTCAATGATACACTGCTTATTACGTTACATTATAAGGCATTTTCAATGATAGACTGCATATTACGTTATATTATCACGTATTTTCAATGATTGACTGCATATTACGTAATATTATAAGGTATTTGCAATGATAGACTGCAAATATTACATTATATTATAAGGTATTTTCAATGATACACTGCATATTACATTATATTATAGGGTATTTTCAATGATACACTGCATATTACGTTATATTATAAGGTATTTTCAATGATAGACTGCATATTACATTACGTTATAATGTATTTTCAATAATACACTGCATATTACGTTACATTATAAGGTATTTTCAATGATACACTGCATATTACGTTATATTATAAGGTATTTTCAATGATATACTGCATATTACGTTATATTATAAGGCATTTTCAATGATACACTGCATATTACGTTATATTATCACGTATTTTCAATGATATACTGCATATTACGTTATATTATAAGGCATTTTCAATGATACTCTGCATATTACGTTATATTATCACGTATTTTCAATGATTGACTGCATATTACGTAATATTATAAGGTATTTGCAATGATAGACTGCAAATATTACATTATATTATAAGGTATTTTCAATGATACACTGCATATTACATTATATTATAGGGTATTTTCAATGATACACTGCATATTACGTTATATTATAAGGTATTTTCAATGATAGACTGCATATTACGTTATATTATCACGTATTTTCAATGATACACTGCATATTACGTTATATTATAAGGTATTTTCAATGATATACTGCATATTACGTTATATTATAAGGCATTTTCAATGATAGACTGCATATTACGTTATATTATCACGTATTTTCAATGATTGACTGCATATTACGTAATATTATAAGGTATTTTCAATGATAGACTGCAAATATTACATTATATTATAAGGTATTTTCAATGATACACTGCATATTACGTTATATTATAAGGTATTTTCAATGATACACTGCATATTACGTTATATTATCACGTATTTTCAATGATATACTGCATATTACGTTATATTATAAGGCATTTTCAATGATAGACTGCATATTACGTTATATTATCACGTATTTTCAATGATTGACTGCATATTACGTAATATTATAAGGTATTTGCAATGATAGACTGCAAATATTACATTATATTATAAGGTATTTTCAATGATACACTGCATATTACATTATATTATAGGGTATTTTCAATGATACACTGCATATTACGTTATATTATAAGGTATTTTCAATGATAGACTGCATATTACATTACGTTATAATGTATTTTCAATAATACACTGCATATTACGTTACATTATAAGGTATTTTCAATGATACACTGCATATTACGTTATATTATAAGGTATTTTCAATGATATACTGCATATTACGTTATATTATAAGGCATTTTCAATGATACACTGCATATTACGTTATATTATCACGTATTTTCAATGATATACTGCATATTACGTTATATTATAAGGCATTTTCAATGATACTCTGCATATTACGTTATATTATCACGTATTTTCAATGATTGACTGCATATTACGTAATATTATAAGGTATTTTCAATGATAGACTGCAAATATTACATTATATTATAAGGTATTTTCAATGATACACTGCATATTACTATATATTATAAGGCATTTTCAATGATACACTGCATATTACGTTATATTATAAGGCATTTTCAATGATACTCTGCATATTACGTTATATTATGAGGTATTATCAATGATAGACTGCATATTACATTATATTATAAGGTATTTTCTATGATACAGTGCATATTACGTTATATTATGAGGTATTTTCAATGATACACTGCATATTACGTTATATTATAAGGTATTTTCAATGATATACTGCATATTACGTTATATTATAAGGCATTTTCAATGATAGACTGCATATTACGTTATATTATCACGTATTTTCAATGATTGACTGCATATTACGTAATATTATAAGATATTTTCAATGATAGACTGCAAATATTACATTATATTATAAGGTATTTTCAATGATATACTGCATATTACGTTATATTATAAGGCATTTTCACTGATACACTGCATATTACGTTATATTATCACGTATTTTCAATGATATACTGCATATTACGTTATATTATAAGGCATTTTCAATGATAGACTGCATATTACGTTATATTATCACGTATTTTCAATGATTGACTGCATATTACGTAATATTATAAGGTATTTGCAATGATAGACTGCAAATATTACATTATATTATAAGGTATTTTCAATGATACACTGCATATTACATTATATTATAGGGTATTTTCAATGATACACTGCATATTACGTTATATTATAAGGTATTTTCAATGATAGACTGCATATTACGTTATATTATCACGTATTTTCAATGATTGACTGCATATTACGTAATATTATAAGGTATTTGCAATGATAGACTGCAAATATTACATTATATTGTAAGGTATTTTCAATGATACACTGCATATTATATTATATTATAGGGTATTTTCAATGATACACTGCATATTACGTTATATTATAAGGTATTTTCAATGATAGACTGCATATTACATTACGTTATAATGTATTTTCAATAATACACTGCATATTACGTTACATTATAAGGTATTTTCAATGATACACTGCATATTACGTTATATTATAAGGCATTTTCAATGATACTCTGCATATTACGTTATATTATCACGTATTTTCAATGATATACTGCATATTACGTTATATTATAAGGTATTTTCAATGATACTCTGCATATTACGTTATATTATGAGGTATTATCAATGATAGACTGCATATTACATTATATTATAAGGTATTTTCTATGATACAGTGCATATTACGTTATATTATGAGGTATTTTCAATGATACACTGCATATTACGTTATATTATAAGGTATTTTGAATGATACTCTGCATATTACGTTACATTACAAGATATTTTCAATGATACACTGCTTATTACGTTACATTATAAAGTATTTTCAATGATACACTGCATATTACGTTATATTATAAGGTATTTTCAATGATATACTGCATATTACGTTATATTATAAGGCATTTTCAATGATAGACTGCATATTACGTTATATTATCACGTATTTTCAATGATTGACTGCATATTACGTAATATCATAAGGTATTTTCAATGATAGACTGCAAATATTACATTATATTATAAGGTATTTTCAATGATATACTGCATATTACGTTATATTATAAGGCATTTTCACTGATACACTGCATATTACGTTATATTATCACGTATTTTCAATGATATACTGCATATTACGTTATATTATAAGGCATTTTCAATGATAGACTGCATATTACGTTATATTATCACGTATTTTCAATGATTGACTGCATATTACGTAATATTATAAGGTATTTGCAATGATAGACTGCATATTACGTTATATTATAAGGTATTTTGAATGATACTCTGCATATTACGTTACATTACAAGATATTTTCAATGATACACTGCTTATTACGTTACATTATAAAGTATTTTCAATGATACACTGCATATTACGTTATATTATAAGGTATTTTCAATGATATACTGCATATTACGTTATATTATAAGGCATTTTCAATGATAGACTGCATATTACGTTATATTATCACGTATTTTCAATGATTGACTGCATATTACGTAATATCATAAGGTATTTTCAATGATAGACTGCAAATATTACATTATATTATAAGGTATTTTCAATGATATACTGCATATTACGTTATATTATAAGGCATTTTCACTGATACACTGCATATTACGTTATATTATCACGTATTTTCAATGATATACTGCATATTACGTTATATTATAAGGCATTTTCAATGATAGACTGCATATTACGTTATATTATCACGTATTTTCAATGATTGACTGCATATTACGTAATATTATAAGGTATTTGCAATGATAGACTGCATATTACGTTATATTATAAGGTATTTTGAATGATACTCTGCATATTACGTTACATTACAAGATATTTTCAATGATACACTGCTTATTACGTTACATTATAAAGTATTTTCAATGATACACTGCATATTACGTTATATTATAAGGTATTTTCAATGATATACTGCATATTACGTTATATTATAAGGTATTTTCAATGATAGACTGCATATTACGTTATATTATCACGTATTTTCAATGATTGACTGCATATTACGTAATATCATAAGGTATTTTCAATGATAGACTGCAAATATTACATTATATTATAAGGTATTTTCAATGATATACTGCATATTACGTTATATTATAAGGCATTTTCACTGATACACTGCATATTACGTTATATTATCACGTATTTTCAATGATATACTGCATATTACGTTATATTATAAGGCATTTTCAATGATAGACTGCATATTACGTTATATTATCACGTATTTTCAATGATTGACTGCATATTACGTAATATTATAAGGTATTTGCAATGATAGACTGCAAATATTACATTATATTATAAGGTATTTTCAATGATACACTGCATATTACATTATATTATAGGGTATTTTCAATGATACACTGCATATTACGTTATATTATAAGGTATTTTCAATGATAGACTGCATATTACATTACGTTATAATGTATTTTCAATAATACACTGCATATTACGTTACATTATAAGGTATTTTCAATGATACACTGCATATTACGTTATATTATAAGGTATTTTCAATGATATACTGCATATTACGTTATATTATAAGGCATTTTCAATGATAGACTGCATATTACGTTATATTATCACGTATTTTCAATGATTGACTGCATATTACGTAATATTATAAGGTATTTGCAATGATAGACTGCAAATATTACATTATATTATAAGGTATTTTCAATGATACACTGCATATTACATTATATTATAGGGTATTTTCAATGATACACTGCTTATTACGTTACATTATAAGGCATTTTCAATGATAGACTGCATATTACGTTATATTATCACGTATTTTCAATGATTGACTGCATATTACGTAATATTATAAGGTATTTGCAATGATAGACTGCAAATATTACATTATATTATAAGGTATTTTCAATGATACACTGCATATTACATTATATTATAGGGTATTTTCAATGATACACTGCATATTACGTTATATTATAAGGTATTTTCAATGATAGACTGCATATTACATTACGTTATAATGTATTTTCAATAATACACTGCATATTACGTTACATTATAAGGTATTTTCAATGATACACTGCATATTACGTTATATTATAAGGTATTTTCAATGATATACTGCATATTACGTTATATTATAAGGCATTTTCAATGATACACTGCATATTACGTTATATTATCACGTATTTTCAATGATATACTGCATATTACGTTATATTATAAGGCATTTTCAATGATACTCTGCATATTACGTTATATTATCACGTATTTTCAATGATTGACTGCATATTACGTAATATTATAAGGTATTTGCAATGATAGACTGCAAATATTACATTATATTATAAGGTATTTTCAATGATACACTGCATATTACATTATATTATAGGGTATTTTCAATGATACACTGCATATTACGTTATATTATAAGGTATTTTCAATGATAGACTGCATATTACGTTATATTATCACGTATTTTCAATGATACACTGCATATTACGTTATATTATAAGGTATTTTCAATGATATACTGCATATTACGTTATATTATAAGGCATTTTCAATGATAGACTGCATATTACGTTATATTATCACGTATTTTCAATGATTGACTGCATATTACGTAATATTATAAGGTATTTTCAATGATAGACTGCAAATATTACATTATATTATAAGGTATTTTCAATGATACACTGCATATTACGTTATATTATAAGGTATTTTCAATGATACACTGCATATTACGTTATATTATAAGGTATTTTCAATGATATACTGCATATTACGTTATATTATAAGGCATTTTCAATGATAGACTGCATATTACGTTATATTATCACGTATTTTCAATGATTGACTGCATATTACGTAATATTATAAGGTATTTGCAATGATAGACTGCAAATATTACATTATATTATAAGGTATTTTCAATGATACACTGCATATTACATTATATTATAGGGTATTTTCAATGATACACTGCATATTACGTTACATTATAAGGTATTTTCAATGATACACTGCATATTACGTTATATTATAAGGTATTTTCAATGATATACTGCATATTACGTTATATTATAAGGCATTTTCAATGATACACTGCATATTACGTTATATTATCACGTATTTTCAATGATATACTGCATATTACGTTATATTATAAGGCATTTTCAATGATACTCTGCATATTACGTTATATTATCACGTATTTTCAATGATTGACTGCATATTACGTAATATTATAAGGTATTTTCAATGATAGACTGCAAATATTACATTATATTATAAGGTATTTTCAATGATACACTGCATATTACTATATATTATAAGGCATTTTCAATGATACACTGCATATTACGTTATATTATAAGGCATTTTCAATGATACTCTGCATATTACGTTATATTATGAGGTATTATCAATGATAGACTGCATATTACATTATATTATAAGGTATTTTCTATGATACAGTGCATATTACGTTATATTATGAGGTATTTTCAATGATACACTGCATATTACGTTATATTATAAGGTATTTTCAATGATATACTGCATATTACGTTATATTATAAGGCATTTTCAATGATAGACTGCATATTACGTTATATTATCACGTATTTTCAATGATTGACTGCATATTACGTAATATTATAAGGTATTTTCAATGATAGACTGCAAATATTACATTATATTATAAGGTATTTTCAATGATACACTGCATATTACGTTATATTATAAGGTATTTTCAATGATACACTGCATATTACGTTATATTATCACGTATTTTCAATGATATACTGCATATTACGTTATATTATAAGGCATTTTCAATGATAGACTGCATATTACGTTATATTATCACGTATTTTCAATGATTGACTGCATATTACGTAATATTATAAGGTATTTGCAATGATAGACTGCAAATATTACATTATATTATAAGGTATTTTCAATGATACACTGCATATTACATTATATTATAGGGTATTTTCAATGATACACTGCATATTACGTTATATTATAAGGTATTTTCAATGATAGACTGCATATTACATTACGTTATAATGTATTTTCAATAATACACTGCATATTACGTTACATTATAAGGTATTTTCAATGATACACTGCATATTACGTTATATTATAAGGTATTTTCAATGATATACTGCATATTACGTTATATTATAAGGCATTTTCAATGATACACTGCATATTACGTTATATTATCACGTATTTTCAATGATATACTGCATATTACGTTATATTATAAGGCATTTTCAATGATACTCTGCATATTACGTTATATTATCACGTATTTTCAATGATTGACTGCATATTACGTAATATTATAAGGTATTTTCAATGATAGACTGCAAATATTACATTATATTATAAGGTATTTTCAATGATACACTGCATATTACTATATATTATAAGGCATTTTCAATGATACACTGCATATTACGTTATATTATAAGGCATTTTCAATGATACTCTG
Source organism: Lasioglossum lativentre (assembly GCA_916610255.1). NCBI lineage: Eukaryota > Metazoa > Arthropoda > Insecta > Hymenoptera > Halictidae > Lasioglossum > Lasioglossum lativentre. The sequence continues at coordinate 100,945 of CAKAJI010000439.1, forward strand.
CATATTACGTTATATTATGAGGTATTATCAATGATAGACTGCATATTACATTATATTATAAGGTATTTTCTATGATACAGTGCATATTACGTTATATTATGAGGTATTTTCAATGATACACTGCATATTACGTTATATTATAAGGTATTTTCAATGATATACTGCATATTACGTTATATTATAAGGCATTTTCAATGATAGACTGCATATTACGTTATATTATCACGTATTTTCAATGATTGACTGCATATTACGTAATATTATAAGGTATTTTCAATGATAGACTGCAAATATTACATTATATTATAAGGTATTTTCAATGATATACTGCATATTACGTTATATTATAAGGCATTTTCACTGATACACTGCATATTACGTTATATTATCACGTATTTTCAATGATATACTGCATATTACGTTATATTATAAGGCATTTTCAATGATAGACTGCATATTACGTTATATTATCACGTATTTTCAATGATTGACTGCATATTACGTAATATTATAAGGTATTTGCAATGATAGACTGCAAATATTACATTATATTATAAGGTATTTTCAATGATACACTGCATATTACATTATATTATAGGGTATTTTCAATGATACACTGCATATTACGTTATATTATAAGGTATTTTCAATGATAGACTGCATATTACATTACGTTATAATGTATTTTCAATAATACACTGCATATTACGTTACATTATAAGGTATTTTCAATGATACACTGCATATTACGTTATATTATAAGGTATTTTCAATGATATACTGCATATTACGTTATATTATAAGGCATTTTCAATGATACACTGCATATTACGTTATATTATCACGTATTTTCAATGATATACTGCATATTACGTTATATTATAAGGCATTTTCAATGATACTCTGCATATTACGTTATATTATCACGTATTTTCAATGATTGACTGCATATTACGTAATATTATAAGGTATTTGCAATGATAGACTGCAAATATTACATTATATTATAAGGTATTTTCAATGATACACTGCATATTACATTATATTATAGGATATTTTCAATGATACACTGCATATTACGTTATATTATAAGGTATTTTCAATGATAGACTGCATATTACGTTATATTATCACGTATTTTCAATGATTGACTGCATATTACGTAATATTATAATGTATTTGCAATGATAGACTGCAAATATTACATTATATTGTAAGGTATTTTCAATGATACACTGCATATTACATTGTATTATAGGGTATTTTCAATGATACACTGCATATTACGTTATATTATAAGGTATTTTCAATGATAGACTGCATATTACTATATATTATAAGGCATTTTCAATGATAGACTGTATACTACATTACGTTATAATGTATTTTCAATAATACACTGCATATTACGTTACATTATAAGGTATTTTCAATGATACACTGCATATTACGTTATATTATAAGGCATTTTCAATGATACTCTGCATATTAGGTTATATTATCACGTATTTTCAATGATATACTGCATATTACGTTATATTATAAGGTATTTTCAATGATACTCTGCATATTACGTTATATTATGAGGTATTATCAATGATAGACTGCATATTACATTATATTATAAGGTATTTTCTATGATACAGTGCATATTACGTTATATTATGAGGTATTTTCAATGATACACTGCATATTACGTTATATTATAAGGTATTTTGAATGATACTCTGCATATTACGTTTCATTACAAGATATTTTCAATGATACACTGCTTATTACGTTACATTATAAGGCATTTTCAATGATAGACTGCATATTACGTTATATTATCACGTATTTTCAATGATTGACTGCATATTACGTAATATTATAAGGTATTTGCAGTGATAGACTGCAAATATTACATTATATTATAAGGTATTTTCAATGATACACTGCATATTACATTATATTATAGGGTATTTTCAATGATACACTGCATATTACGTTATATTATAAGGTATTTTCAATGATAGACTGCATATTACATTACGTTATAATGTATTTTCAATAATACACTGCATATTACGTTACATTATAAGGTATTTTCAATGATACACTGCATATTACGTTATATTATAAGGTATTTTCAATGATATACTGCATATTACGTTACGTTATAATGTATTTTCAATAATACACTACATATTCCGTTACATTATAAGGTATTTTCAATGATACACTGCATATTACGTTATATTATAAGGTATTTTCAATGATATACTGCATATTACGTTATATTATAAGGCATTTTCAATGATAGACTGCATATTACGTTATATTATCACGTATTTTCAATGATTGACTGCATATTACGTAATATTATAAGGTATTTTCAATGATAGACTGCAAATATTACATTATATTATAAGGTATTTTCAATGATATACTGCATATTACGTTATATTATAAGGCATTTTCACTGATACACTGCATATTACGTTATATTATCACGTATTTTCAATGATATACTGCATATTACGTTATATTATAAGGCATTTTCAATGATACACTGCATATTACGTTATATTATAAGCTATTTTCAATGATTGACTGCATATTACATTACGTTATAATGTATTTTCAATAATACACTGCATATTACGTTACATTATAAGGTATTTTCAATGATACACTGCATATTACGTTATATTATAAGGTATTTTCAATGATATACTGCATATTACGTTATATTATAAGGCATTTTCAATGATACACTGCATATTACGTTATATTATCACGTATTTTCAATGATATACTGCATATTACGTTATATTATAAGGCATTTTCAATGATACTCTGCATATTACGTTATATTATCACGTATTTTCAATGATTGACTGCATATTACGTAATATTATAAGGTATTTGCAATGATAGACTGCAAATATTACATTGTATTATAAGGTATTTTCAATGATACACTGCATATTACATTATATTATAGGGTATTTTCAATGATACACTGCATATTACGTTATATTATAAGGTATTTTCAATGATAGACTGCATATTACATTACGTTATAATGTATTTTCAATAATACACTGCATATTACGTTACATTATAAGGTATTTTCAATGATACACTGCATATTACGTTATATTATAAGGTATTTTCAATGATATACTGCATATTACGTTATATTATAAGGCATTTTCAATGATAGACTGCATATTACGTTATATTATCACGTATTTTCAATGATTGACTGCATATTACGTAATATTATAAGGTATTTTCAATGATAGACTGCAAATATTACATTATATTATAAGGTATTTTCAAAGATACACTGCATATTACGTTATATTATAAGGTATTTTCAATGATACACTGCATATTACGTTATATTATCACGTATTTTCAATGAGATACTGCATATTACGTTATATTATAAGGCATTTTCAATGATACTCTGCATATTACGTTACATTATAAGGTATTTTCAATGATATACTGCATATCACGTTGTATTATAAGGTATTTTCAATGATACTCTGCATATTACGTTATATTATGAGGTATTATCAATGATAGACTGCATATTACATTATATTATAAGGTATTTTCTATGATACAGTGCATATTACGTTATATTATGAGGTATTTTCAATGATACACTGCATATTACGTTATATTATAAGGTATTTTGAATGATACTCTGCATATTACGTTACATTACAAGATATTTTCAATGATACACTGCTTATTACGTTACATTATAAGGTATTTTCAATGATATACTGCATATTACGTTATATTATAAGGCATTTTCACTGATACACTGCATATTACGTTATATTATCACGTATTTTCAATGATATACTGCATATTACGTTATATTATAAGGCATTTTCAATGATAGACTGCATATTACGTTATATTATCACGTATTTTCAATGATTGACTGCATATTACGTAATATTATAAGGTATTTGCAATGATAGACTGCAAATATTACATTATATTATAAGGTATTTTCAATGATACACTGCATATTACATTATATTATAGGGTATTTTCAATGATACACTGCATATTACGTTATATTATAAGGTATTTTCAATGATAGACTGCATATTACGTTATATTATAAGGTATTTTCAATGATACACTGCATATTACGTTATATTATAAGGTATTTTCAATGATATACTGCATATTACGTTATATTATAAGGCATTTTCAATGATAGACTGCATATTACGTTATATTATCACGTATTTTCAATGATTGACTGCATATTACGTAATATTATAAGGTATTTTCAATGATAGACTGCAAATATTACATTATATTATAAGGTATTTTCAATGATACACTGCATATTACGTTATATTATAAGGTATTTTCAATGATACACTGCATATTACGTTATATTATCACGTATTTTCAATGATATACTGCATATTACGTTATATTATAAGGCATTTTCAATGATAGACTGCATATTACGTTATATTATCACGTATTTTCAATGATTGACTGCATATTACGTAATATTATAAGGTATTTGCAATGATAGACTGCAAATATTACATTATATTATAAGGTATTTTCAATGATACACTGCATATTACATTATATTATAGGGTATTTTCAATGATACACTGCATATTACGTTATATTATAAGGTATTTTCAATGATAGACTGCATATTACATTACGTTATAATGTATTTTCAATAATACACTGCATATTACGTTACATTATAAGGTATTTTCAATGATACACTGCATATTACGTTATATTATAAGGTATTTTCAATGATATACTGCATATTACGTTATATTATAAGGCATTTTCAATGATAGACTGCATATTACGTTATATTATAAGGCATTTTCACTGATACACTGCATATTACGTTATATTATCACGTATTTTCAATGATATACTGCATATTACGTTATATTATAAGGCATTTTCAATGATAGACTGCATATTACGTTATATTATCACGTATTTTCAATGATTGACTGCATATTACGTAATATTATAAGGTATTTGCAATGATAGACTGCAAATATTACATTATATTATAAGGTATTTTCAATGATACACTGCATATTACATTATATTATAGGGTATTTTCAATGATACACTGCATATTACGTTATATTATAAGGTATTTTCAATGATAGACTGCATATTACGTTATATTATAAGGTATTTTCAATGATACACTGCATATTACGTTATATTATAAGGTATTTTCAATGATATACTGCATATTACGTTATATTATAAGGCATTTTCAATGATAGACTGCATATTACGTTATATTATCACGTATTTTCAATGATTGACTGCATATTACGTAATATTATAAGGTATTTTCAATGATAGACTGCAAATATTACATTATATTATAAGGTATTTTCAATGATACACTGCATATTACGTTATATTATAAGGTATTTTCAATGATACACTGCATATTACGTTATATTATCACGTATTTTCAATGATATACTGCATATTACGTTATATTATAAGGCATTTTCAATGATAGACTGCATATTACGTTATATTATCACGTATTTTCAATGATTGACTGCATATTACGTAATATTATAAGGTATTTGCAATGATAGACTGCAAATATTACATTATATTATAAGGTATTTTCAATGATACACTGCATATTACATTATATTATAGGGTATTTTCAATGATACACTGCATATTACGTTATATTATAAGGTATTTTCAATGATAGACTGCATATTACATTACGTTATAATGTATTTTCAATAATACACTGCATATTACGTTACATTATAAGGTATTTTCAATGATACACTGCATATTACGTTATATTATAAGGTATTTTCAATGATATACTGCATATTACGTTATATTATAAGGCATTTTCAATGATAGACTGCATATTACGTTATATTATCACGTATTTTCAATGATTGACTGCATATTACGTTATATTATAAGGTATTTTGAATGATACTCTGCATATTACGTTACATTACAAGATATTTTCAATGATACACTGCTTATTACGTTACATTATAAGGTATTTTCAATGATATACTGCATATTACGTTATATTATAAGGCATTTTCACTGATACACTGCATATTACGTAATATTATCACGTATTTTCAATGATATACTGCATATTACGTTATATTATAAGGCATTTTCAATGATAGACTGCATATTACGTTATATTATAAGGCATTTTCAATGATAGACTGCATATTACGTTATATTATCACGTATTTTCAATGATTGACTGCATATTACGTTATATTATAAGGTATTTTGAATGATACTCTGCATATTACGTTACATTACAAGATATTTTCAATGATACACTGCTTATTACGTTACATTATAAGGTATTTTCAATGATATACTGCATATTACGTTATATTATAAGGCATTTTCACTGATACACTGCATATTACGTTATATTATCACGTATTTTCAATGATATACTGCATATTACGTTATATTATAAGGCATTTTCAATGATAGACTGCATATTACGTTATATTATCACGTATTTTCAATGATAGACTGCATATTACGTTATATTATCACGTATTTTCAATGATTGACTGCATATTACGTTACATTATAAGGTATTTTCAATAATACACTGCATATTACGTTACATTATAAGGTATTTTCAATGACACACTGCATATTACATTATATTATAGTGTATTTTCAATGATACACTGCATATTACGTTATATTATCACGTATTTTTAATGATAGACTGCATATTACTATATATTATAAGGCATTTTCAATGATACACTGCATATTACGTTACATTATAAGGTATTGTCAATGATACACTGCATATTACATTATATTATAAGATATTTTCAATGATAGACTGTATACTACATTACGTTATAATGTATTTTCAATAATACACTGCATATTACGTTACATTATAAGGTATTTTCAATGATACACTGCATATTACGTTACATTATCACGTATTTTCAATGATTGACTGCATATTACGTAATATTATAAGGTATTTGCAATGATAGACTGCAAATATTACATTATATTGTAAGGTATTTTCAATGATACACTGCATATTACATTGTATTATAGGGTATTTTCAATGATACACTGCATATTACGTTATATTATAAGGTATTTTCAATGATAGACTGTATACTACATTACGTTATAATGTATTTTCAATAATACACTGCATATTACGTTACATTATAAGGTATTTTCAATAATACACTGCATATTACGTTACATTATAAGGTATTTTCAATGACACACTGCATATTACATTATATTATAAGGCATTTTCAATGATACACTGCATATTACGTTATATTATCACGTATTTTTAATGATAGACTGCATATTACTATATATTATAAGGCATTTTCAATGATACACTGCATATTACGTTACATTATAAGGTATTGTCAATGATACACTGCATATTACATTATATTATAAGATATTTTCTATGATACAGTGCATATTACGTTATATTATGAGGTATTTTCAATGATACACTGCATATTACGTTATATTATAAGGTATTTTGAATGATACTCTGCATATTACGTTTCATTACAAGATATTTTCAATGATACACTGCTTATTACGTTACATTATAAGGTATTTTCAATGATATACTGCATATTACGTTATATTATAAGGCATTTTCACTGATACACTGCATATTACGTTATATTATCACGTATTTTCAATGATATACTGCATATTACGTTATATTATAAGGCATTTTCAATGATAGACTGCATATTACGTTATATTATCACGTATTTTCAATGATTGACTGCATATTACGTAATATTATAAGGTATTTGCAATGATAGACTGCAAATATTACATTATATTATAAGGTATTTTCAATGATACACTGCATATTACATTATATTATAGGGTATTTTCAATGATACACTGCATATTACGTTATATTATAAGGTATTTTCAATGATAGACTGCATATTACATTACGTTATAATGTATTTTCAATAATACACTGCATATTACGTTACATTATAAGGTATTTTCAATGATAGACTGCAAATATTACATTATATTATAAGGTATTTTCAATGATATACTGCATATTACGTTATATTATAAGGCATTTTCAATGATACACTGCATATTACGTTATATTATCACGTATTTTCAATGATATACTGCATATTACGTTATATTATAAGGCATTTTCAATGATAGACTGCATATTACGTTACATTACAAGATATTTTCAATGATACACTGCTTATTACGTTACATTATAAGGTATTTTCAATGATACACTGCATATTACATTATATTATAAGATATTTTCAATGATAGACTGTATACTACATTACGTTATAATGTATTTTCAATAATACACTGCATATTACGTTACATTATAAGGTATTTTCAATGATACACTGCATATTACGTTATATTATAAGGCATTTTCAATGATACTCTGCATATTACGTTATATTATCACGTATTTTCAATGATATACTGCATATTACGTTATATTATAAGGCATTTTCAATGATAGACTGCATATTACGTTATATTATCACGTATTTTCAATGATAGACTGCATATTACGTTATATTATCACGTATTTTCAATGATTGACTGCATATTACGTTACATTATAAGGTATTTTCAATGATACACTGCATATTACGTTACATTATAAGGTATTTTCAATGACACACTGCATATTACATTATATTATAGGGTATTTTCAATGATACACTGCATATTACGTTATATTATCACGTATTTTTAATGATAGACTGCATATTACTATATATTATAAGGCATTTTCAATGATACACTGCATATTACGTTATATTATAAGGTATTGTCAATGATACACTGCATATTACATTATATTATAAGATATTTTCAATGATAGACTGTATACTACATTACGTTATAATGTATTTTCAATAATACACTGCATATTACGTTACATTATAAGGTATTTTCAATGATACACTGCATATTACGTTACATTATCACGTATTTTCAATGATTGACTGCATATTACGTAATATTATAAGGTATTTGCAATGATAGACTGCAAATATTACATTATATTGTAAGGTATTTTCAATGATACACTGCATATTACATTGTATTATAGGGTATTTTCAATGATACACTGCATATTACGTTATATTATAAGGTATTTTCAATGATAGACTGTATACTACATTACGTTATAATGTATTTTCAATAATACACTGCATATTACGTTACATTATAAGGTATTTTCAATAATACACTGCATATTACGTTACATTATAAGGTATTTTTAATGATAGACTGCATATTACTATATATTATAAGGCATTTTCAATGATACACTGCATATTACGTTATATTATCACGTATTTTTAATGATAGACTGCATATTACTATATATTATAAGGCATTTTCAATGATACACTGCATATTACGTTACATTATAAGGTATTGTCAATGATACACTGCATATTACATTATATTATAATATATTTTCTATGATACAGTGCATATTACGTTATATTATGAGGTATTTTCAATGATACACTGCATATTACGTTATATTATAAGGTATTTTGAATGATACTCTGCATATTACGTTTCATTACAAGATATTTTCAATGATACACTGCTTATTACGTTACATTATAAGGTATTTTCAATGATATACTGCATATTACGTTATATTATAAGGCATTTTCACTGATACACTGCATATTACGTTATATTATCACGTATTTTCAATGATATACTGCATATTACGTTATATTATAAGGCATTTTCAATGATAGACTGCATATTACGTTATATTATCACGTATTTTCAATGATTGACTGCATATTACGTAATATTATAAGGTATTTGCAATGATAGACTGCAAATATTACATTATATTATAAGGTATTTTCAATGATACACTGCATATTACATTATATTATAGGGTATTTTCAATGATACACTGCATATTACGTTATATTATAAGGTATTTTCAATGATAGACTGCATATTACATTACGTTATAATGTATTTTCAATAATACACTGCATATTACGTTACATTATAAGGTATTTTCAATGATAGACTGCAAATATTACATTATATTATAAGGTATTTTCAATGATATACTGCATATTACGTTATATTATAAGGCATTTTCAATGATACACTGCATATTACGTTATATTATAAGGTATTTTCAATGATATACTGCATATTACGTTATATTATAAGGCATTTTCAATGATAGACTGCATATTACGTTACATTACAAGATATTTTCAATGATACACTGCTTATTACGTTACATTATAAGGTATTTTCAATGATACACTGCATATTACATTATATTATAAGATATTTTCAATGATAGACTGTATACTACATTACGTTATAATGTATTTTCAATAATACACTGCATATTACGTTACATTATAAGGTATTTTCAATGATACACTGCATATTACGTTATATTATAAGGCATTTTCAATGATACTCTGCATATTACGTTATATTATCACGTATTTTCAATGATATACTGCATATTACGTTATATTATAAGGTATTTTCAATGATACTCTGCATATTACGTTATATTATGAGGTATTATCAATGATAGACTGCATATTACATTATATTATAAGGTATTTTCTATGATACAGTGCATATTACGTTATATTATGAGGTATTTTCAATGATACACTGCATATTACGTTATATTATAAGGTATTTTGAATGATACTCTGCATATTACGTTTCATTACAAGATATTTTCAATGATACACTGCTTATTACGTTACATTATAAGGTATTTTCAATGATATACTGCATATTACGTTATATTATAAGGCATTTTCACTGATACACTGCATATTACGTTATATTATCACGTATTTTCAATGATATACTGCATATTACGTTATATTATAAGGCATTTTCAATGATAGACTGCATATTACGTTATATTATCACGTATTTTCAATGATTGACTGCATATTACGTAATATTATAAGGTATTTGCAATGATAGACTGCAAATATTACATTATATTATAAGGTATTTTCAATGATAGACTGCATATTACATTATATTATAAGGTATTTTCTATGATACAGTGCATATTACGTTATATTATGAGGTATTTTCAATGATACACTGCATATTACGTTATATTATCACGTATTTTCAATGATAGACTGCATATTACGTTATATTATCACGTATTTTCAATGATTGACTGCATATTACGTTACATTATAAGGTATTTTCAATAATACACTGCATATTACGTTACATTATAAGGTATTTTCAATGACACACTGCATATTACATTATATTATAGGGTATTTTCAATGATACACTGCATATTACGTTATATTATCACGTATTTTTAATGATAGACTGCATATTACTATATATTATAAGGCATTTTCAATGATACACTGCATATTACGTTACATTATAAGGTATTGTCAATGATACACTGCATATTACATTATATTATAAGATATTTTCAATGATAGACTGTATACTACATTACGTTATAATGTATTTTCAATAATACACTGCATATTACGTTACATTATAAGGTATTTTCAATGATACACTGCATATTACGTTACATTATCACGTATTTTCAATGATTGACTGCATATTACGTAATATTATAAGGTATTTGCAATGATAGACTGCAAATATTACATTATATTGTAAGGTATTTTCAATGATACACTGCATATTACATTGTATTATAGGGTATTTTCAATGATACACTGCATATTACGTTATATTATAAGGTATTTTCAATGATAGACTGTATACTACATTACGTTATAATGTATTTTCAATAATACACTGCATATTACGTTACATTATAAGGTATTTTCAATAATACACTGCATATTACGTTACATTATAAGGTATTTTCAATGACACACTGCATATTACATTATATTATAAGGCATTTTCAATGATACACTGCATATGACGTTATATTATCACGTATTTTTAATGATAGACTGCATATTACTATATATTATAAGGCATTTTCAATGATACACTGCATATTACGTTACATTATAAGGTATTGTCAATGATACACTGCATATTACATTATATTATAAGATATTTTCTATGATACAGTGCATATTACGTTATATTATGAGGTATTTTCAATGATACACTGCATATTACGTTATATTATAAGGTATTTTGAATGATACTCTGCATATTACGTTTCATTACAAGATATTTTCAATGATACACTGCTTATTACGTTACATTATAAGGTATTTTCAATGATATACTGCATATTACGTTATATTATAAGGCATTTTCACTGATACACTGCATATTACGTTATATTATCACGTATTTTCAATGATATACTGCATATTACGTTATATTATAAGGCATTTTCAATGATAGACTGCATATTACGTTATATTATCACGTATTTTCAATGATTGACTGCATATTACGTAATATTATAAGGTATTTGCAATGATAGACTGCAAATATTACATTATATTATAAGGTATTTTCAATGATACACTGCATATTACATTATATTATAGGGTATTTTCAATGATACACTGCATATTACGTTATATTATAAGGTATTTTCAATGATAGACTGCATATTACATTACGTTATAATGTATTTTCAATAATACACTGCATATTACGTTACATTATAAGGTATTTTCAATGATAGACTGCAAATATTACATTATATTATAAGGTATTTTCAATGATATACTGCATATTACGTTATATTATAAGGCATTTTCACTGATACACTGCATATTACGTTATATTATCACGTATTTTCAATGATATACTGCATATTACGTTATATTATAAGGCATTTTCAATGATAGACTGCATATTACGTTACATTACAAGATATTTTCAATGATACACTGCTTATTACGTTACATTATAAGGTATTGTCAATGATACACTGCATATTACATTATATTATAAGATATTTTCAATGATAGACTGTATACTACATTACGTTATAATGTATTTTCAATAATACACTGCATATTACGTTACATTATAAGGTATTTTCAATGATACACTGCATATTACGTTATATTATAAGGCATTTTCAATGATACTCTGCATATTACGTTATATTATCACGTATTTTCAATGATATACTGCATATTACGTTATATTATAAGGCATTTTCAATGATAGACTGCATATTACGTTATATTATCACGTATTTTCAATGATAGACTGCATATTACGTTATATTATCACGTATTTTCAATGATTGACTGCATATTACGTTACATTATAAGGTATTTTCAATAATACACTGCATATTACGTTACATTATAAGGTATTTTCAATGACACACTGCATATTACATTATATTATAGGGTATTTTCAATGATACACTGCATATTACGTTATATTATCACGTATTTTTAATGATAGACTGCATATTACTATATATTATAAGGCATTTTCAATGATACACTGCATATTACGTTACATTATAAGGTATTGTCAATGATACACTGCATATTACATTATATTATAAGATATTTTCAATGATAGACTGTATACTACATTACGTTATAAGGTATTTTCAATAATACACTGCATATTACGTTACATTATAAGGTATTTTCAATGATACACTGCATATTACGTTACATTATCTCGTATTTTCAATGATTGACTGCATATTACGTAATATTATAAGGTATTTGCAATGATAGACTGCAAATATTACATTATATTGTAAGGTATTTTCAATGATACACTGCATATTACATTGTATTATAGGGTATTTTCAATGATACACTGCATATTACGTTATATTATAAGGTATTTTCAATGATAGACTGTATACTACATTACGTTATAATGTATTTTCAATAATACACTGCATATTACGTTACATTATAAGGTATTTTCAATAATACACTGCATATTACGTTACATTATAAGGTATTTTCAATGACACACTGCATATTACATTATATTATAAGGTATTTTCAATGATACACTGCATATTACGTTATATTATCACGTATTTTTAATGATAGACTGCATATTACTATATATTATAAGGCATTTTCAATGATACACTGCATATTACGTTATATTATAAGGTATTTTCAATGATACACTGCATATTACTTTATATTATAAGATATTTTCTATGATACAGTGCATATTACGTTATATTATGAGGTATTTTCAATGATACACTGCATATTACGTTATATTATAAGGTATTTTGAATGATACTCTGCATATTACGTTTCATTACAAGATATTTTCAATGATACACTGCTTATTACGTTACATTATAAGGTATTTTCAATGATATACTGCATATTACGTTATATTATAAGGCATTTTCACTGATACACTGCATATTACGTTATATTATCACGTATTTTCAATGATATACTGCATATTACGTTATATTATAAGGCATTTTCAATGATAGACTGCATATTACGTTATATTATCACGTATTTTCAATGATTGACTGCATATTACGTAATATTATAAGGTATTTGCAATGATAGACTGCAAATATTACATTATATTATAAGGTATTTTCAATGATACACTGCATATTACATTATATTATAGGGTATTTTCAATGATACACTGCATATTACGTTATATTATAAGGTATTTTCAATGATAGACTGCATATTACATTACGTTATAATGTATTTTCAATAATACACTGCATATTACGTTACATTATAAGGTATTTTCAATGATAGACTGCAAATATTACATTATATTATAAGGTATTTTCAATGATACACTGCATATTACGTTATATTATAAGGCATTTTCAATGATACACTGCATATTACGTTATATTATCACGTATTTTCAATGATATACTGCATATTACGTTATATTATAAGGCATTTTCAATGATAGACTGCATATTACGTTACATTACAAGATATTTTCAATGATACACTGCTTATTACGTTACATTATAAGGTATTTTCAATGATACACTGCATATTACATTATATTATAAGATATTTTCAATGATAGACTGTATACTACATTACGTTATAATGTATTTTCAATAATACACTGCATATTACGTTACATTATAAGGTATTTTCAATGATACACTGCATATTACGTTATATTATAAGGCATTTTCAATGATACTCTGCATATTACGTTATATTATCACGTATTTTCAATGATATACTGCATATTACGTTATATTATAAGGTATTTTCAATGATACTCTGCATATTACGTTATATTATGAGGTATTATCAATGATAGACTGCATATTACATTATATTATAAGGTATTTTCTATGATACAGTGCATGTTACGTTATATTATGAGGTATTTTCAATGATACACTGCATATTACGTTATATTATAAGGTATTTTGAATGATACTCTGCATATTACGTTTCATTACAAGATATTTTCAATGATACACTGCTTATTACGTTACATTATAAGGTATTTTCAATGATATACTGCATATTACGTTATATTATAAGGCATTTTCACTGATACACTGCATATTACGTTATATTATCACGTATTTTCAATGATATACTGCATATTACGTTATATTATAAGGCATTTTCAATGATAGACTGCATATTACGTTATATTATCACGTATTTTCAATGATTGACTGCATATTACGTAATATTATAAGGTATTTGCAATGATAGACTGCAAATATTACATTATATTATAAGGTATTTTCAATGATACACTGCATATTACATTATATTATAGGGTATTTTCAATGATACACTGCATATTACGTTATATTATAAGGTATTTTCAATGATAGACTGCATATTACATTACGTTATAATGTATTTTCAATAATACACTGCATATTACGTTACATTATAAGGTATTTTCAATGATACACTGCATATTACGTTATATTATAAGGTATTTTCAATGATATACTGCATATTACGTTACGTTATAATGTATTTTCAATAATACACTACATATTCCGTTACATTATAAGGTATTTTCAATGATACACTGCATATTACGTTATATTATAAGGTATTTTCAATGATATACTGCATATTACGTTATATTATAAGGCATTTTCAATGATAGACTGTATATTACGTTATATTATCACGTATTTTCAATGATTGACTGCATATTACGTAATATTATAAGGTACTTGCAATGATAGACTGCAAATATTACATTATATTATAAGGTATTTTCAATGATACACTGCATATTACATTATATTATAGGGTATTTTCAATGATACACTGCATATTACGTTATATTATAAGGTATTTTCAATGATAGACTGCATATTACATTACGTTATAATGTATTTTCAATAATACACTGCATATTACGTTACATTATAAGGTATTTTCAATGATACACTGCATATTACGTTATATTATAAGGTATTTTCAATGATATACTGCATATTACGTTATATTATAAGGCATTTTCAATGATAGACTGCATATTACGTTATATTATCACGTATTTTCAATGATTGACTGCATATTACGTAATATTATAAGGTATTTTCAATGATAGACTGCAAATATTACATTATATTATAAGGTATTTTCAAAGATACACTGCATATTACGTTATATTATAAGGTATTTTCAATGATAGACTGCAAATATTACATTATATTATAAGGTATTTTCAATGATACACTGCATATTACGTTATATTATAAGGTATTTTCAATGATACACTGCATATTACGTTATATTATCACGTATTTTCAATGATATACTGCATATTACGTTATATTATCACGTATTTTCAATGATTGACTGCATATTACGTAATATTATAAGGTATTTTCAATGATAGACTGCAAATATTACATTATATTATAAGGTATTTTCAATGATACATTGCATATTACGTTATATTATAAGGTATTTTCAATGATACACTGCATATTACGTTATATTATCACGTATTTTCAATGATATACTGCATATTACGTTATATTATAAGGCATTTTCAATGATAGACTGCATATTACGTTATATTATCACGTATTTTCAATGATTGACTGCATATTACGTAATATTATAAGGTATTTGCAATGATAGACTGCAAATATTACATTATATTGTAAGGTATTTTCAATGATACACTGCATATTACATTGTATGATAGGGTATTTTCAATGATACACTGCATATTACGTTATATTATAAGGTATTTTCAATGATAGACTGCATATTACTATATATTATAAGGCATTTTCAATGATACACTGCATATTACGTTACATTATAAGGTATTTTCAATGATACACTGCATATTACGTTATATTATAAGGTATTTTCAATGATATACTGCATATTACGTTACGTTATAATGTATTTTCAATAATACACTACATATTCCGTTACATTATAAGGTATTTTCAATGATACACTGCATATTACGTTATATTATAAGGTATTTTCAATGATATACTGCATATTACGTTATATTATAAGGCATTTTCAATGATAGACTGCATATTACGTTATATTATCACGTATTTTCAATGATTGACTGCATATTACGTAATATTATAAGGTATTTTCAATGATAGACTGCAAATATTACATTATATTATAAGGTATTTTCAATGATATACTGCATATTACGTTATATTATAAGGCATTTTCACTGATACACTGCATATTACGTTATATTATCACGTATTTTCAATGATATACTGCATATTACGTTATATTATAAGGCATTTTCAATGATAGACTGCATATTACGTTATATTATCACGTATTTTCAATGATTGACTGCATATTACGTAATATTATAAGGTATTTGCAATGATAGACTGCAAATATTACATTATATTATAAGGTATTTTCAATGATACACTGCATATTACATTATATTATAGGGTATTTTCAATGATACACTGCATATTACGCTATATTATAAGGTATTTTCAATGATAGACTGCATATTACATTACGTTATAATGTATTTTCAATAATACACTGCATATTACGTTACATTATAAGGTATTTTCAATGATACACTGCATATTACGTTATATTATAAGGTATTTTCAATGATATACTGCATATTACGTTATATTATAAGGCATTTTCAATGATACACTGCATATTACGTTATATTATCACGTATTTTCAATGATATACTGCATATTACGTTATATTATAAGGCATTTTCAATGATACTCTGCATATTACGTTATATTATCACGTATTTTCAATGATTGACTGCATATTACGTAATATTATAAGGTATTTGCAATGATAGACTGCAAATATTACATTATATTATAAGGTATTTTCAATGATACACTGCATATTACATTATATTATAGGGTATTTTCAATGATACACTGCATATTACGTTATATTATAAGGTATTTTCAATGATATACTGCATATTACGTTATATTATAAGGCATTTTCAATGATAGACTGCATATTACGTTATATTATCACGTATTTTCAATGATTGACTGCATATTACGTAATATTATAAGGTATTTTCAATGATAGGCTGCAAATATTACATTATATTATAAGGTATTTTCAAAGATACACTGCATATTACGTTATATTATAAGGTATTTTCAATGATAGACTGCAAATATTACATTATATTATAAGGTATTTTCAATGATACACTGCATATTACGTTATATTATAAGGTATTTTCAATGATACACTGCATATTACGTTATATTATCACGTATTTTCAATGATATACTGCATATTACGTTATATTATAAGGCATTTTCAATGATAGACTGCATATTACGTTATATTATCAAGTATTTTCAATGATTGACTGCATATTACGTAATATTATAAGGTATTTGCAATGATAGACTGCAAATATTACATTATATTGTAAGGTATTTTCAATGATACACTGCATATTACATTGTATTATAGGGTATTTTCAATGATACACTGCATATTACGTTATATTATAAGGTATTTTCAATGATAGACTGCATATTACTATATATTATAAGGCATTTTCAATGATACACTGCATATTACGTTACATAATAGGTATTTTCAATGATACACTGCATATTACGTTATATTATCACGTATTTTCAATGATATAATGCATATTACGTTATATTATAAGGTATTTTCAATGATACACTGCATATTACGTTACATTATAAGGTATTTTCAATGATACACTGCATATTACGTTATATTATAAGGTATTTTCAATGATAGACTGTATACTACATTACGTTATAATGTATTTTCAATAATACACTGCATATTACGTTACATTATAAGGTATTTTCAATGATACACTGCATATTACGTTATATTATAAGGCATTTTCAATGATACTCTGCATATTACGTTATATTATCACGTATTTTCAATGATATACTGCATATTACGTTATATTATAAGGTATTTTCAATGATACTCTGCATATTACGTTATATTATGAGGTATTATCAATGATAGACTGCATATTACATTATATTATAAGGTATTTTCAATGATACACTGCATATTACGTTATATTATAAGGTATTTTCAATGATATACTGCATATTACGTTATATTATAAGGCATTTTCAATGATAGACTGCATATTACGTTATATTATCACGTATTTTCAATGATTGACTGCATATTACGTAATATTATAAGGTATTTTCAATGATAGACTGCAAATATTACATTATATTATAAGGTATTTTCAAAGATACACTGCATATTACGTTATATTATAAGGTATTTTCAATGATACACTGCATATTACGTTATATTATCACGTATTTTCAATGATATACTGCATATTACGTTATATTATAAGGCATTTTCAATGATAGACTGCATATTACGTTATATTATCACGTATTTTCAATGATTGACTGCATATTACGTAATATTATAAGGTATTTGCAATGATAGACTGCATATTACGTTATATTATAAGGTATTTTGAATGATACTCTGCATATTACGTTACATTACAAGATATTTTCAATGATACACTGCTTATTACGTTACATTATAAGGTATTTTCAATGATATGCTGCATATTACGTTATATTATAAGGTATTTTGAATGATACTCTGCATATTACGTTAGATTACAAGATATTTTCAATGATACACTGCTTATTACGTTACATTATAAGGTATTTTCAATGATATACTGCATATTACGTTATATTATAAGGCATTTTCAATGATACACTGCATATTACGTTATATTATAAGGTATTTTCAATGATAGACTGCATATTACATTACGTTATAATGTATTTTCAATAATACACTGCATATTACGTTACATTATAAGGTATTTTCAATGATACACTGCATATTACGTTATATTATAAGGTATTTTCAATGATATACTGCATATTACGTTATATTATAAGGCATTTTCAATGATACACTGCATATTACGTTATATTATCACGTATTTTCAATGATATACTGCATATTACGTTATATTATAAGGCATTTTCAATGATACTCTGCATATTACGTTATATTATCACGTATTTTCAATGATTGACTGCATATTACGTAATATTATAAGGTATTTGCAATGATAGACTGCAAATATTACATTATATTATAAGGTATTTTCAATGATATACTGCATATTACATTATATTATAGGGTATTTTCAATGATACACTGCATATTACGTTATATTATAAGGTATTTTCAATGATAGACTGCATATTACATTACGTTATAATGTATTTTCAATAATACACTGCATATTACGTTACATTATAAGGTATTTTCAATGATACACTGCATATTACGTTATATTATAAGGTATTTTCAATGATATACTGCATATTACGTTATATTATAAGGCATTTTCAATGATAGACTGCATATTACGTTATATTATCACGTATTTTCAATGATTGACTGCATATTACGTAATATTATAAGGTATTTTCAATGATAGACTGCAAATATTACATTATATTATAAGGTATTTTCAATGATATACTGCATATTACGTTATATTATAAGGCATTGTCACTGATACACTGCATATTACGTTATATTATCACGTATTTTCAATGATATACTGCATATTACGTTATATTATAAGGCATATTCAATGATAGACTGCATATTACGTTATATTATCACGTATTTTCAATGATTGACTGCATATTACGTAATATTATAAGGTATTTGCAATGATAGACTGCAAATATTACATTATATTATAAGGTATTTTCAATGATACACTGCATATTACATTATATTATAGGGTATTTTCAATGATACACTGCATATTACGTTATATTATAAGGTATTTTCAATGATAGACTGCATATTACATTACGTTATAATGTATTTTCAATAATACACTGCATATTACGTTACATTATAAGGTATTTTCAATGATACACTGCATATTACGTTATATTATAAGGTATTTTCAATGATATACTGCATATTACGTTATATTATAAGGCATTTTCACTGATACACTGCATATTACGTTATATTATCACGTATTTTCAATGATATACTGCATATTACGTTATATTATAAGGCATATTCAATGATAGACTGCATATTACGTTATATTATCACGTATTTTCAATGATTGACTGCATATTACGTAATATTATAAGGTATTTGCAATGATAGACTGCAAATATTACATTATATTATAAGGTATTTTCAATGATACACTGCATATTACATTATATTATAGGGTATTTTCAATGATACACTGCATATTACGTTATATTATAAGGTATTTTCAATGATAGACTGCATATTACATTACGTTATAATGTATTTTCAATAATACACTGCATATTACGTTACATTATAAGGTATTTTCAATGATACACTGCATATTACGTTATATTATAAGGTATTTTCAATGATATACTGCATATTACGTTATATTATAAGGCATTTTCAATGATAGACTGCATATTACGTTATATTATCACGTATTTTCAATGATTGACTGCATATTACGTAATATTATAAGGTATTTTCAATGATAGACTGCAAATATTACATTATATTATAAGGTATTTTCAAAGATACACTGCATATTACGATATATTATAAGGTATTTTCAATGATACACTGCATATTACGTTATATTATCACGTATTTTCAATGATATACTGCATATTACGTTATATTATAAGGCATTTTCAATGATACACTGCATATTACGTTATATTATCACGTATTTTCAATGATTGACTGCATATTACGTAATATTATAAGGTATTTGCAATGATAGACTGCAAATATTACATTATATTATAAGGTATTTTCAATGATACACTGCATCTTACATTATATTATAGGGTATTTTCAATGATACACTGCATATTACGTTATATTATAAGGTATTTTCAATGATAGACTGCATATTACATTACGTTATAATGTATTTTCAATAATACACTGCATATTACGTTACATTATAAGGTATTTTCAATGATACACTGCATATTACGTTATATTATAAGGTATTTTCAATGATATACTGCATATTACGTTATATTATAAGGCATTTTCAATGATAGACTGCATATTACGTTATATTATCACGTATTTTCAATGATTGACTGCATATTACGTAATATTATAAGGTATTTTCAATGATAGACTGCAAATATTACATTATATTATAAGGTATTTTCAAAGATACACTGCATATTACGTTATATTATAAGGTATTTTCAATGATACACTGCATATTACGTTATATTATCACGTATTTTCAATGATATACTGCATATTACGTTATATTATAAGGCATTTTCAATGATACTCTGCATATTACGTTACATTATAAGGTATTTTCAATGATATACTGCATATCACGTTGTATTATAAGGTATTTTCAATGATACTCTGCATATTACGTTATATTATGAGGTATTATCAATGATAGACTGCATATTACATTATATTATAAGGTATTTTCTATGATACAGTGCATATTACGTTATATTATGAGGTATTTTCAATGATACACTGCATATTACGTTATATTATCACGTATTTTCAATGATATACTGCATATTACGTTATATTATAAGGCATTTTCAATGATACTCTGCATATTACGTTATATTATCACGTATTTTCAATGATTGACTGCATATTACGTAATATTATAAGGTATTTGCAATGATAGACTGCATATTACGTTATATTATAAGGTATTTTCAATGATACACTGCATATTACGTTATATTATAAGGTATTTTCAATGATATACTGCATATTACGTTATATTATAAGGCATTTTCAATGATAGACTGCATATTACGTTATATTATCACGTATTTTCAATGATTGACTGCATATTACGTAATATTATAAGGTATTTTCAATGATAGACTGCAAATATTACATTATATTATAAGGTATTTTCAATGATACACTGCATATTACGTTATATTATAAGGTATTTTCAATGATACACTGCATATTACGTTACATTATCACGTATTTTCAATGATATACTGCATATTACGTTATATTATAAGGCATTTTCAATGATAGACTGCATATTACGTTATATTATCACGTATTTTCAATGATTGACTGCATATTACGTAATATTATAAGGTATTTGCAATGATAGACTGCAAATATTACATTATATTGTAAGGTATTTTCAATGATACACTGCATATTACATTGTATGATAGGGTATTTTCAATGATACACTGCATATTACGTTATATTATAAGGTATTTTCAATGATAGACTGCATATTACTATATATCATAAGGCATTTTCAATGATACACTGCATATTACGTTACATTATAAGGTATTGTCAATGATACACTGCATATTACATTATATTATAAGATATTTTCAATGATAGACTGCATATTACGTTATATTATAAGGCATTTTCAATGATAGACTGCATATTACGTTATATTATCACGTATTTTCAATGATTGACTGCATATTACGTAATATTATAAGGTATTTTCAATGATAGACTGCAAATATTACATTATATTATAAGGTATTTTCAATGATATACTGCATATTACGTTATATTATAAGGCATTTTCACTGATACACTGCATATTACGTTATATTATCACGTATTTTCAATGATATACTGCATATTACGTTATATTATAAGGCATTTTCAATGATAGACTGCATATTACGTTATATTATCACGTATTTTCAATGATTGACTGCATATTACGTAATATTATAAGGTATTTGCAATGATAGACTGCAAATATTACATTATATTATAAGGTATTTTCAATGATACACTGCATATTACATTATATTATAGGGTATTTTCAATGATACACTGCATATTACGCTATATTATAAGGTATTTTCAATGATAGACTGCATATTACATT
The DNA here is from genome assembly GCA_916610255.1 of Lasioglossum lativentre. NCBI lineage: Eukaryota > Metazoa > Arthropoda > Insecta > Hymenoptera > Halictidae > Lasioglossum > Lasioglossum lativentre. The sequence goes on from CAKAJI010000439.1 coordinate 125,452, forward strand.
ACGTTATAATGTATTTTCAATAATACACTGCATATTACGTTACATTATAAGGTATTTTCAATGATACACTGCATATTACGTTTTATTATAAGGTATTTTCAATGATATACTGCATATTACGTTATATTATAAGGCATTTTCAATGATACACTGCATATTACGTTATATTATCACGTATTTTCAATGATATACTGCATATTACGTTATATTATAAGGCATTTTCAATGATACTCTGCATATTACGTTATATTATCACGTATTTTCAATGATTGACTGCATATTACGTAATATTATAAGGTATTTGCAATGATAGACTGCAAATATTACATTATATTATAAGGTATTTTCAATGATACACTGCATATTACATTATATTATAGGGTATTTTCAATGATACACTGCATATTACGTTATATTATAAGGTATTTTCAATGATAGACTGCATATTACATTACGTTATAATGTATTTTCAATAATACACTGCATATTACGTTACATTATAAGGTATTTTCAATGATACACTGCATATTACGTTATATTATAAGGTATTTTCAATGATATACTGCATATTACGTTATATTATAAGGCATTTTCAATGATAGACTGCATATTACGTTATATTATCACGTATTTTCAATGATTGACTGCATATTACGTAATATTATAAGGTATTTTCAATGATAGACTGCAAATATTACATTATATTATAAGGTATTTTCAAAGATACACTGCATATTACGTTATATTATAAGGTATTTTCAATGATAGACTGCAAATATTACATTATATTATAAGGTATTTTCAATGATACACTGCATATTACGTTATATTATAAGGTATTTTCAATGATACACTGCATATTACGTTATATTATCACGTATTTTCAATGATACACTGCATATTACGTTATATTATAAGGTATTTTCAATGATAGACTGCATATTACGTTATATTATAAGGTATTTTCAATGATACACTGCATATTACGTTATATTATAAGGTATTTTCAATGATATACTGCATATTACGTTATATTATAAGGCATTTTCAATGATAGACTGCATATTACGTTATATTATCACGTATTTTCAATGATTGACTGCATATTACGTAATATTATAAGGTATTTTCAATGATAGACTGCAAATATTACATTATATTATAAGGTATTTTCAATGATACACTGCATATTACGTTATATTATAAGGTATTTTCAATGATACACTGCATATTACGTTATATTATCACGTATTTTCAATGATATACTGCATATTACGTTATATTATAAGGCATTTTCAATGATAGACTGCATATTACGTTATATTATCACGTATTTTCAATGATTGACTGCATATTACGTAATATTATAAGGTATTTGCAATGATAGACTGCAAATATTACATTATATTGTAAGGTATTTTCAATGATACACTGCATATTACATTGTATGATAGGGTATTTTCAATGATACACTGCATATTACGTTATATTATAAGGTATTTTCAATGATAGACTGCATATTACTATATATTATAAGGCATTTTCAATGATACACTGCATATTACGTTACATTATAAGGTATTGTCAATGATACACTGCATATTACATTATATTATAAGATATTTTCAATGATAGACTGTATACTACATTACGTTATAATGTATTTTCAATAATACACTGCATATTACGTTACATTATAAGGTATTTTCAATGATACACTGCATATTACGTTATATTATAAGGCATTTTCAATGATACTCTGCATATTACGTTATATTATCACGTATTTTCAATGATATACTGCATATTACGTTATATTATAAGGTATTTTCAATGATACTCTGCATATTACGTTATATTATGAGGTATTATCAATGATAGACTGCATATTACATTATATTATAAGGTATTTTCTATGATACAGTGCATATTACGTTATATTATGAGGTATTTTCAATGATACACTGCATATTACGTTATATTATAAGGTATTTTGAATGATACTCTGCATATTACGTTTCATTACAAGATATTTTCAATGATACACTGCTTATTACGTTACATTATAAGGCATTTTCAATGATAGACTGCATATTACGTTATATTATCACGTATTTTCAATGATTGACTGCATATTACGTAATATTATAAGGTATTTGCAATGATAGACTGCAAATATTACATTATATTATAAGGTATTTTCAATGATACACTGCATATTACATTATATTATAGGGTATTTTCAATGATACACTGCATATTACGTTATATTATAAGGTATTTTCAATGATAGACTGCATATTACATTACGTTATAATGTATTTTCAATAATACACTGCATATTACGTTACATTATAAGGTATTTTCAATGATACACTGCATATTACGTTATATTATAAGGTATTTTCAATGATATACTGCATATTACGTTACGTTATAATGTATTTTCAATAATACACTACATATTCCGTTACATTATAAGGTATTTTCAATGATACACTGCATATTACGTTATATTATAGGTATTTTCAATGATATACTGCATATTACGTTATATTATAAGGCATTTTCAATGATAGACTGCATATTACGTTATATTATCACGTATTTTCAATGATTGACTGCATATTACGTAATATTATAAGGTATTTTCAATGATAGACTGCAAATATTACATTATATTATAAGGTATTTTCAATGATATACTGCATATTACGTTATATTATAAGGCATTTTCACTGATACACTGCATATTACGTTATATTATCACGTATTTTCAATGATATACTGCATATTACGTTATATTATAAGGCATTTTCAATGATAGACTGCATATTACGTTATATTATCCCGTATTTTCAATGATTGACTGCATATTACGTAATATTATAAGGTATTTGCAATGATAGACTGCAAATATTACATTATATTATAAGGTATTTTCAATGATACACTGCATATTACATTATATTATAGGGTATTTTCAATGATACACTGCATATTACGCTATATTATAAGGTATTTTCAATGATAGACTGCATATTACATTACGTTATAATGTATTTTCAATAATACACTGCATATTACGTTACATTATAAGGTATTTTCAATGATACACTGCATATTACGTTATATTATAAGGTATTTTCAATGATATACTGCATATTACGTTATATTATAAGGCATTTTCAATGATACACTGCATATTACGTTATATTATCACGTATTTTCAATGATATACTACATATTACGTTATATTATAAGGCATTTTCAATGATACTCTGCATATTACGTTATATTATCACGTATTTTCAATGATATACTGCATATTACGTTATATTATAAGGTATTTTCAATGATACTCTGCATATTACGTTATATTATGAGGTATTATCAATGATAGACTGCATATTACATTATATTATAAGGTATTTTCTATGATACAGTGCATATTACGTTATATTATGAGGTATTTTCAATGATACACTGCATATTACGTTATATTATAAGGTATTTTGAATGATACTCTGCATATTACGTTTCATTACAAGATATTTTCAATGATACACTGCTTATTACGTTACATTATAAGGCATTTTCAATGATAGACTGCATATTACGTTATATTATCACGTATTTTCAATGATTGACTGCATATTACGTAATATTATAAGGTATTTGCAATGATAGACTGCAAATATTACATTATATTATAAGGTATTTTCAATGATACACTGCATATTACATTATATTATAGGGTATTTTCAATGATACACTGCATATTACGTTATATTATAAGGTATTTTCAATGATAGACTGCATATTACATTACGTTATAATGTATTTTCAATAATACACTGCATATTACGTTACATTATAAGGTATTTTCAATGATACACTGCATATTACGTTATATTATAAGGTATTTTCAATGATATACTGCATATTACGTTACGTTATAATGTATTTTCAATAATACACTACATATTCCGTTACATTATAAGGTATTTTCAATGATACACTGCATATTACGTTATATTATAAGGTATTTTCAATGATATACTGCATATTACGTTATATTATAAGGCATTTTCAATGATAGACTGCATATTACGTTATATTATCACGTATTTTCAATGATTGACTGCATATTACGTAATATTATAAGGTATTTTCAATGATAGACTGCAAATATTACATTATATTATAAGGTATTTTCAATGATATACTGCATATTACGTTATATTATAAGGCATTTTCACTGATACACTGCATATTACGTTATATTATCACGTATTTTCAATGATATACTGCATATTACGTTATATTATAAGGCATTTTCAATGATAGACTGCATATTACGTTATATTATCCCGTATTTTCAATGATTGACTGCATATTACGTAATATTATAAGGTATTTGCAATGATAGACTGCAAATATTACATTATATTATAAGGTATTTTCAATGATACACTGCATATTACATTATATTATAGGGTATTTTCAATGATACACTGCATATTACGCTATATTATAAGGTATTTTCAATGATAGACTGCATATTACATTACGTTATAATGTATTTTCAATAATACACTGCATATTACGTTACATTATAAGGTATTTTCAATGATACACTGCATATTACGTTATATTATAAGGTATTTTCAATGATATACTGCATATTACGTTATATTATAAGGCATTTTCAATGATACACTGCATATTACGTTATATTATCACGTATTTTCAATGATATACTACATATTACGTTATATTATAAGGCATTTTCAATGATACTCTGCATATTACGTTATATTATCACGTATTTTCAATGATTGACTGCATATTACGTAATATTATAAGGTATTTGCAATGATAGACTGCAAATATTACATTATATTATAAGGTATTTTCAATGATACACTGCATATTACATTATATTATAGGGTATTTTCAATGATACACTGCATATTACGTTATATTATAAGGTATTTTCAATGATAGACTGCATATTACATTACGTTATAATGTATTTTCAATAATACACTGCATATTACGTTACATTATAAGGTATTTTCAATGATACACTGCATATTACGTAATATTATAAGGTATTTTCAATGATAGACTGCAAATATTACATTATATTATAAGGTATTTTCAAAGATACACTGCATATTACGTTATATTATAAGGTATTTTCAATGATAGACTGCAAATATTACATTATATTATAAGGTATTTTCAATGATACACTGCATATTACATTATATTATAGGGTATTTTCAATGATACACTGCATATTACGTTATATTATAAGGTATTTTCAATGATAGACTGCATATTACATTACGTTATAATGTATTTTCAATAATACACTGCATATTACGTTACATTATAAGGTATTTTCAATGATACACTGCATATTACGTTATATTATAAGGTATTTTCAATGATATACTGCATATTACGTTATATTATAAGGCATTTTCAATGATAGACTGCATATTACGTTATATTATCACGTATTTTCAATGATTGACTGCATATTACGTAATATTATAAGGTATTTTCAATGATAGACTGCAAATATTACATTATATTATAAGGTATTTTCAATGATACACTGCATATTACGTTATATTATAAGGTATTTTCAATGATAGACTGCAAATATTACATTATATTATAAGGTATTTTCAATGATACACTGCATATTACGTTATATTATAAGGTATTTTCAATGATACACTGCATATTACGTTATATTATCACGTATTTTCAATGATACACTGCATATTACGTTATATTATAAGGTATTTTCAATGATAGACTGCATATTACGTTATATTATAAGGTATTTTCAATGATACACTGCATATTACGTTATATTATAAGGTATTTTCAATGATATACTGCATATTACGTTATATTATAAGGCATTTTCAATGATAGACTGCATATTACGTTATATTATCACGTATTTTCAATGATTGACTGCATATTACGTAATATTATAAGGTATTTTCAATGATAGACTGCAAATATTACATTATATTATAAGGTATTTTCAATGATACACTGCATATTACGTTATATTATAAGGTATTTTCAATGATACACTGCATATTACGTTATATTATCACGTATTTTCAATGATATACTGCATATTACGTTATATTATAAGGCATTTTCAATGATAGACTGCATATTACGTTATATTATCACGTATTTTCAATGATTGACTGCATATTACGTAATATTATAAGGTATTTGCAATGATAGACTGCAAATATTACATTATATTGTAAGGTATTTTCAATGATACACTGCATATTACATTGAATGATAGGGTATTTTCAATGATACACTGCATATTACGTTATATTATAAGGTATTTTCAATGATAGACTGCATATTACTATATATTATAAGGTATTTTCAATGATAGACTGCATATTACATTACGTTATAATGTATTTTCAATAATACACTGCATATTACGTTACATTATAAGGTATTTTCAATGATACACTGCATATTACGTTATATTATAAGGTATTTTCAATGATATACTGCATATTACGTTATATTATAAGGCATTTTCAATGATAGACTGCATATTACGTTATATTATCACGTATTTTCAATGATTGACTGCATATTACGTAATATTATAAGGTATTTTCAATGATAGACTGCAAATATTACATTATATTATAAGGTATTTTCAAAGATACACTGCATATTACGTTATATTATAAGGTATTTTCAATGATAGACTGCAAATATTACATTATATTATAAGGTATTTTCAATGATACACTGCATATTACGTTATATTATAAGGTATTTTCAATGATACACTGCATATTACGTTATATTATCACGTATTTTCAATGATATACTGCATATTACGTTATATTATAAGGCATTTTCAATGATAGACTGCATATTACGTTATATTATCAAGTATTTTCAATGATTGACTGCATATTACGTAATATTATAAGGTATTTGCAATGATAGACTGCAAATATTACATTATATTGTAAGGTATTTTCAATGATACACTGCATATTACATTGTATTATAGGGTATTTTCAATGATACACTGCATATTACGTTATATTATAAGGTATTTTCAATGATAGACTGCATATTACTATATATTATAAGGCATTTTCAATGATACACTGCATATTACGTTACATAATAGGTATTTTCAATGATACACTGCATATTACGTTATATTATCACGTATTTTCAATGATATACTGCATATTACGTTATATTATAAGGTATTTTCAATGATACACTGCATATTACGTTACATTATAAGGTATTTTCAATGATACACTGCATATTACGTTATATTATAAGGTATTTTCAATGATAGACTGTATACTACATTACGTTATAATGTATTTTCAATAATACACTGCATATTACGTTACATTATAAGGTATTTTCAATGATACACTGCATATTACGTTATATTATAAGGCATTTTCCATGATACTCTGCATATTACGTTATATTATCACGTATTTTCAATGATATACTGCATATTACGTTATATTATAAGGTATTTTCAATGATACTCTGCATATTACGTTATATTATGAGGTATTATCAATGATAGACTGCATATTACATTATATTATAAGGTATTTTCTATGATACAGTGCATATTACGTTATATTATGAGGTATTTTCAATGATACACTGCATATTACGTTATATTATCACGTATTTTCAATGATATACTGCATATTACGTTATATTATAAGGCATTTTCAATGATAGACTGCATATTACGTTATATTATCACGTATTTTCAATGATTGACTGCATATTACGTAATATTATAAGGTATTTGCAATGATAGACTGCAAATATTACATTATATTGTAAGGTATTTTCAATGATACACTGCATATTACATTATATTATAGGGTATTTTCAATGATACACTGCATATTACGTTATATTATAAGGTATTTTCAATGATAGACTGCATATTACATTACGTTATAATGTATTTTCAATAATACACTGCATATTACGTTACATTATAAGGTATTTTCAATGATACACTGCATATTACGTTATATTATAAGGTATTTTCAATGATATACTGCATATTACGTTATATTATAAGGCATTTTCAATGATAGACTGCATATTACGTTATATTATCACGTATTTTCAATGATTGACTGCATATTACGTAATATTATAAGGTATTTTCAATGATAGACTGCAAATATTACATTATATTATAAGGTATTTTCAAAGATACACTGCATATTACGTTATATTATAAGGTATTTTCAATGATAGACTGCAAATATTACATTATATTATAAGGTATTTTCAATGATACACTGCATATTACGTTATATTATAAGGTATTTTCAATGATACACTGCATATTACGTTATATTATCACGTATTTTCAATGATATACTGCATATTACGTTATATTATAAGGCATTTTCAATGATAGACTGCATATTACGTTATATTATCACGTATTTTCAATGATTGACTGCATATTACGTAATATTATAAGGTATTTGCAATGATAGACTGCAAATATTACATTATATTGTAAGGTATTTTCAATGATACACTGCATATTACGTTATATTATAAGGTATTTTCAATGATAGACTGTATACTACATTACGTTATAATGTATTTTCAATAATACACTGCATATTACGTTACATTATAAGGTATTTTCAATGATACACTGCATATTACGTTATATTATAAGGCATTTTCAATGATACTCTGCATATTACGTTATATTATCACGTATTTTCAATGATATACTGCATATTACGTTATATTATAAGGTATTTTCAATGATACTCTGCATATTACGTTATATTATGAGGTATTATCAATGATAGACTGCATATTACATTATATTATAAGGTATTTTCAATGATACACTGCATATTACGTTATATTATAAGGTATTTTCAATGATAGACTGTATACTACATTACGTTATATTGTATTTTCAATAATACACTGCATATTACGTTACATTATAAGGTATTTTCAATGATACACTGCATATTACGTTATATTATAAGGCATTTTCAATGATACTCTGCATATTACGTTATATTATCACGTATTTTCAATGATATACTGCATATTACGTTATATTATAAGATATTTTCAATGATACTCTGCATATTACGTTATATTATCACGTATTTTCAATGATTGACTGCATATTACGTAATATTATAAGGTATTTTCAATGATAGACTGCAAATATTACATTATATTATAAGGTATTTTCAAAGATACACTGCATATTACGATATATTATAAGGTATTTTCAATGATACACTGCATATTACGTTATATTATCACGTATTTTCAATGATATACTGCATATTACGTTATATTATAAGGCATTTTCAATGATACTCTGCATATTACGTTATATTATCACGTATTTTCAATGATTGACTGCATATTACGTAATATTATAAGGTATTTGCAATGATAGACTGCAAATATTACATTATATTATAAGGTATTTTCAATGATACACTGCATATTACATTATATTATAGGGTATTTTCAATGATACACTGCATATTACGTTTTATTATAAGGTATTTTCAATGATAGACTGCATATTACATTACGTTATAATGTATTTTCAATAATACACTGCATATTACGTTACATTATAAGGTATTTTCAATGATACACTGCATATTACGTAATATTATAAGGTATTTTCAATGATATACTGCATATTACGTTATATTATAAGGCATTTTCAATGATAGACTGCATATTACGTTATATTATCACGTATTTTCAATGATTGACTGCATATTACGTAATATTATAAGGTATTTTCAATGATAGACTGCAAATATTACATTATATTATAAGGTATTTTCAAAGATACACTGCATATTACGTTATATTATAAGGTATTTTCAATGATAGACTGCAAATATTACATTATATTATAAGGTATTTTCAATGATACACTGCATATTACGTTATATTATAAGGTATTTTCAATGATACACTGCATATTACGTTATATTATCACGTATTTTCAATGATATACTGCATATTACGTTATATTATAAGGCATTTTCAATGATAGACTGCATATTACGTTATATTATCAAGTATTTTCAATGATTGACTGCATATTACGTAATATTATAAGGTATTTGCAATGATAGACTGCAAATATTACATTATATTGTAAGATATTTTCAATGATACACTGCATATTACATTGTATTATAGGGTATTTTCAATGATACACTGCATATTACGTTATATTATCACGTATTTTCAATGATTGACTGCATATTACGTAATATTATAAGGTATTTTCAATGATAGACTGCAAATATTACATTATATTATAAGGTATTTTCAAAGATACACTGCATATTACGTTATATTATAAGGTATTTTCAATGATAGACTGCAAATATTACATTATATTATAAGGTATTTTCAATGATACACTGCATATTACGTTATATTATAAGGCATTTTCAATGATACTCTGCATATTACGTTATATTATCACGTATTTTCAATGATATACTGCATATTACGTTATATTATAAGGTATTTTCAATGATACTCTGCATATTACGTTATATTATGAGGTATTATCAATGATAGACTGCATATTACATTATATTATAAGGTATTTTCAATGATACACTGCATATTACGTTATATTATAAGGTATTTTCAATGATAGACTGTATACTACATTACGTTATAATGTATTTTCAATAATACACTGCATATTACGTTACATTATAAGGTATTTTCAATGATACACTGCATATTACGTTATATTATAAGGCATTTTCAATGATACTCTGCATATTACGTTATATTATCACGTATTTTCAATGATATACTGCATATTACGTTATATTATAAGGTATTTTCAATGATACTCTGCATATTACGTTATATTATCACGTATTTTCAATGATTGACTGCATATTACGTAATATTATAAGGTATTTTCAATGATAGACTGCAAATATTACATTATATTATAAGGTATTTTCAAAGATACACTGCATATTACGATATATTATAAGGTATTTTCAATGATACACTGCATATTACGTTATATTATCACGTATTTTCAATGATATACTGCATATTACGTTATATTATAAGGCATTTTCAATGATACTCTGCATATTACGTTATATTATCACGTATTTTCAATGATTGACTGCATATTACGTAATATTATAAGGTATTTGCAATGATAGACTGCAAATATTACATTATATTATAAGGTATTTTCAATGATACACTGCATATTACATTATATTATAGGGTATTTTCAATGATACACTGCATATTACGTTATATTATAAGGTATTTTCAATGATAGACTGCATATTACATTACGTTATAATGTATTTTCAATAATACACTGCATATTACGTTACATTATAAGGTATTTTCAATGATACACTGCATATTACGTTATATTATAAGGTATTTTCAATGATATACTGCATATTACGTTATATTATCACGTATTTTCAATGATTGACTGCATATTACGTAATATTATAAGGTATTTGCAATGATAGACTGCAAATATTACATTATATTGTAAGGTATTTTCAATGATACACTGCATATTACATTATATTATAGGGTATTTTCAATGATACACTGCATATTACGTTATATTATAAGGTATTTTCAATGATAGACTGCATATTACATTACGTTATAATGTATTTTCAATAATACACTGCATATTACGTTACATTATAAGGTATTTTCAATGATACACTGCATATTACGTTATATTATAAGGTATTTTCAATGATATACTGCATATTACGTTATATTATAAGGCATTTTCAATGATAGACTGCATATTACGTTATATTATCACGTATTTTCAATGATTGACTGCATATTACGTAATATTATAAGGTATTTTCAATGATAGACTGCAAATATTACATTATATTATAAGGTATTTTCAAAGATACACTGCATATTACGTTATATTATCACGTATTTTCAATGATATACTGCATATTACGTTATATTATAAGGCATTTTCAATGATAGACTGCATATTACGTTATATTATCACGTATTTTCAATGATTGACTGCATATTACGTAATATTATAAGGTATTTGCAATGATAGACTGCAAATATTACATTATATTATAAGGTATTTTCAATGATACACTGCATATTACATTATATTATAGGGAATTTTCAATGATACTCTGCATATTACGTTATATTATGAGGTATTATCAATGATAGACTGCATATTACATTATATTATAAGGTATTTTCAATGATACACTGCATATTACGTTATATTATAAGGTATTTTCAATGATACTCTGCATATTACGTTATATTATCACGTATTTTCAATGATTGACTGCATATTACGTAATATTATAAGGTATTTGCAATGATAGACTGCAAATATTACATTATATTATAAGGTATTTTCAATGATACACTGCATATTACATTATATTATAGGGTATTTTCAATGATACACTGCATATTACGTTATATTATAAGGTATTTTCAATGATAGACTGCATATTACATTACGTTATAATGTATTTTCAATAATACACTGCATATTACGTTACATTATAAGGTATTTTCAATGATACACTGCATATTACGTTATATTATAAGGTATTTTCAATGATATACTGCATATTACGTTATATTATCACGTATTTTCAATGATTGACTGCATATTACGTAATATTATAAGGTATTTGCAATGATAGACTGCAAATATTACATTATATTGTAAGGTATTTTCAATGATACACTGCATATTACATTATATTATAGGGTATTTTCAATGATACACTGCATATTACGTTATATTATAAGGTATTTTCAATGATAGACTGCATATTACATTACGTTATAATGTATTTTCATTAATACACTGCATATTACGTTACATTATAAGGTATTTTCAATGATACACTGCATATTACGTTATATTATAAGGTATTTTCAATGATATACTGCATATTACGTTACGTTATAATGTATTTTCAATAATACACTACATATTCCGTTACATTATAAGGTATTTTCAATGATACACTGCATATTACGTTATATTATAGGGAATTTTCAATGATACACTGCATATTACGTTATATTATAAGGTATTTTCAATGATAGACTGCATATTACATTACGTTATAATGTATTTTCAATAATACACTGCATATTACGTTACATTATAAGGTATTTTCAATGATACACTGCATATTACGTTATATTATAAGGTATTTTCAATGATATACTGCATATTACGTTACGTTATAATGTATTTTCAATAATACACTACATATTCCGTTACATTATAAGGTATTTTCAATGATACACTGCATATTACGTTATATTATAAGGTATTTTCAATGATATACTGCATATTACGTTATATTATAAGGCATTTTCAATGATAGACTGCATATTACGTTATATTATCACGTATTTTCAATGATTGACTGCATATTACGTAATATTATAAGGTATTTTCAATGATAGACTGCAAATATTACATTATATTATAAGGTATTTTCAATGATATACTGCATATTACGTTATATTATAAGGCATTTTCACTGATACACTGCATATTACGTTATATTATCACGTATTTTCAATGATATACTGCATATTACGTTATATTATAAGGCATTTTCAATGATAGACTGCATATTACGTTATATTATCACGTATTTTCAATGATTGACTGCATATTACGTAATATTATAAGGTATTTGCAATGATAGACTGCAAATATTACATTATATTATAAGGTATTTTCAATGATACACTGCATATTACATTATATTATAGGGTATTTTCAATGATACACTGCATATTACGCTATATTATAAGGTATTTTCAATGATAGACTGCATATTACATTACGTTATAATGTATTTTCAATAATACACTGCATATTACGTTACATTATAAGGTATTTTCAATGATACACTGCATATTACGTTATATTATAAGGTATTTTCAATGATATACTGCATATTACGTTATATTATAAGGCATTTTCAATGATACACTGCATATTACGTTATATTATCACGTATTTTCAATGATATACTGCATATTACGTTATATTATAAGGCATTTTCAATGATACTCTGCATATTACGTTATATTATCACGTATTTTCAATGATTGACTGCATATTACGTAATATTATAAGGTATTTGCAATGATAGACTGCAAATATTACATTATATTATAAGGTATTTTCAATGATACACTGCATATTACATTATATTATAGGGAATTTTCAATGATACTCTGCATATTACGTTATATTATGAGGTATTATCAATGATAGACTGCATATTACATTATATTATAAGGTATTTTCAATGATACACTGCATATTACGTTATATTATAAGGTATTTTCAATGATACTCTGCATATTACGTTATATTATCACGTATTTTCAATGATTGACTGCATATTACGTAATATTATAAGGTATTTTCAATGATAGACTGCAAATATTACATTATATTATAAGGTATTTTCAAAGATACACTGCATATTACGTTATATTATAAGGTATTTTCAATGATACACTGCATATTACGTTATATTATCACGTATTTTCAATGATATACTGCATATTACGTTATATTATAAGGCATTTTCAATGATACTCTGCATATTACGTTATATTATCACGTATTTTCAATGATTGACTGCATATTACGTAATATTATAAGGTATTTGCAATGATAGACTGCAAATATTACATTATATTATAAGGTATTTTCAATGATACACTGCATATTACATTATATTATAGGGTATTTTCAATGATACACTGCATATTACGTTATATTATAAGGTATTTTCAATGATAGACTGCATATTACATTACGTTATAATGTATTTTCAATAATACACTGCATATTACGTTACATTATAAGGTATTTTCAATGATACACTGCATATTACGTTATATTATAAGGTATTTTCAATGATATACTGCATATTACGTTATATTATAAGGCATTTTCAATGATAGACTGCATATTACGTTATATTATCACGTATTTTCAATGATTGACTGCATATTACGTAATATTATAAGGTATTTTCAATGATAGACTGCAAATATTACATTATATTATAAGGTATTTTCAAAGATACACTGCATATTACGTTATATTATAAGGTATTTTCAATGATAGACTGCAAATATTACATTATATTATAAGGTATTTTCAATGATACACTGCATATTACGTTATATTATAAGGTATTTTCAATGATACACTGCATATTACGTTATATTATCACGTATTTTCAATGATATACTGCATATTACGTTATATTATAAGGCATTTTCAATGATAGACTGCATATTACGTTATATTATCAAGTATTTTCAATGATTGACTGCATATTACGTTATATTATAAGGTATTTTCAATGATAGACTGCATATTACTATATATTATAAGGCATTTTCAATGATACACTGCATATTACGTTACATAATAGGTATTTTCAATGATACACTGCATATTACGTTATATTATCACGTATTTTCAATGATATACTGCATATTACGTTATATTATAAGGTATTTTCAATGATAGACTGCATATTACGTTATATTATCACGTATTTTCAATGATTGACTGCATATTACGTAATATTATAAGGTATTTGCAATGATAGACTGCAAATATTACATTATATTGTAAGGTATTTTCAATGATACACTGCATATTACATTGTATTATAGGGTATTTTCAATGATACACTGCATATTACGTTATATTATAAGGTATTTTCAATGATAGACTGCATATTACTATATATTATAAGGCATTTTCAATGATACACTGCATATTACATTATATTATAAGGTATTTTCAATGATACACTGCATATTACGTTATATTATAAGGTATTTTCAATGATAGACTGTATACTACATTACGTTATAATGTATTTTCAATAATACACTGCATATTACGTTACATTATAAGGTATTTTCAATGATACACTGCATATTACGTTATATTATAAGGCATTTTCAATGATACTCTGCATATTACGTTATATTATCACGTATTTTCAATGATATACTGCATATTACGTTATATTATAAGGTATTTTCAATGATACTCTGCATATTACGTTATATTATGAGGTATTATCAATGATAGACTGCATATTACATTATATTATAAGGTATTTTCAATGATACACTGCATATTACGTTATATTATAAGGTATTTTCAATGATAGACTGTATACTACATTACGTTATAATGTATTTTCAATAATACACTGCATATTACGTTACATTATAAGGTATTTTCAATGATACACTGCATATTACGTTATATTATAAGGCATTTTCAATGATACTCTGCATATTACGTTATATTATCACGTATTTTCAATGATATACTGCATATTACGTTATATTATAAGGTATTTTCAATGATACTCTGCATATTACGTTATATTATCACGTATTTTCAATGATTGACTGCATATTACGTAATATTATAAGGTATTTTCAATGATAGACTGCAAATATTACATTATATTATAAGGTATTTTCAAAGATACACTGCATATTACGATATATTATAAGGTATTTTCAATGATACACTGCATATTACGTTATATTATCACGTATTTTCAATGATATACTGCATATTACGTTATATTATAAGGCATTTTCAATGATACTCTGCATATTACGTTATATTATCACGTATTTTCAATGATTGACTGCATATTACGTAATATTATAAGGTATTTGCAATGATAGACTGCAAATATTACATTATATTATAAGGTATTTTCAATGATACACTGCATATTACATTATATTATAGGGTATTTTCAATGATACACTGCATATTACGTTATATTATAAGGTATTTTCAATGATAGACTGCATATTACATTACGTTATAATGTATTTTCAATAATACACTGCATATTACGTTACATTATAAGGTATTTTCAATGATACACTGCATATTACGTTATATTATAAGGTATTTTCAATGATATACTGCATATTACGTTATATTATAAGGCATTTTCAATGATAGACTGCATATTACGTTATATTATCACGTATTTTCAATGATTGACTGCATATTACGTAATATTATAAGGTATTTTCAATGATAGACTGCAAATATTACATTATATTATAAGGTATTTTCAAAGATATACTGCATATTACGTTATATTATAAGGTATTTTCAATGATAGACTGCAAATATTACATTATATTATAAGGTATTTTCAATGATACACTGCATATTACGTTATATTATAAGGTATTTTCAATGATACACTGCATATTACGTTATATTATCACGTATTTTCAATGATATACTGCATATTACGTTATATTATAAGGCATTTTCAATGATAGACTGCATATTACGTTATATTATCACGTATTTTCAATGATTGACTGCATATTACGTAATATTATAAGGTATTTGCAATGATAGACTGCAAATATTACATTATATTGTAAGGTATTTTCAATGATACACTGCATATTACATTGTATTATAGGGTATTTTCAATGATACACTGCATATTACGTTATATTATAAGGTATTTTCAATGATAGACTGCATATTACTATATATTATAAGGCATTTTCAATGATACACTGCATATTACGTTACATAATAGGTATTTTCAATGATACACTGCATATTACGTTATATTATCACGTATTTTCAATGATATACTGCATATTACGTTATATTATAAGGTATTTTCAATGATAGACTGCATATTACGTTATATTATCACGTATTTTCAATGATTGACTGCATATTACGTAATATTATAAGGTATTTGCAATGATAGACTGCAAATATTACATTATATTGTAAGGTATTTTCAATGATACACTGCATATTACATTGTATTATAGGGTATTTTCAATGATACACTGCATATTACGTTATATTATAAGGTATTTTCAATGATAGACTGCATATTACTATATATTATAAGGCATTTTCAATGATACACTGCATATTACGTTACATTATAAGGTATTTTCAATGATACACTGCATATTACGTTATATTATAAGGTATTTTCAATGATAGACTGTATACTACATTACGTTATAATGTATTTTCAATAATACACTGCATATTACGTTACATTATAAGGTATTTTCAATGATACACTGCATATTACGTTATATTATAAGGCATTTTCAATGATACTCTGCATATTACGTTATATTATCACGTATTTTCAATGATATACTGCATATTACGTTATATTATAAGGTATTTTCAATGATACTCTGCATATTACGTTATATTATGAGGTATTATCAATGATAGACTGCATATTACATTATATTATAAGGTATTTTCTATGATACAGTGCATATTACGTTATATTATGAGGTATTTTCAATGATACACTGCATATTACGTTATATTATCACGTATTTTCAATGATATACTGCATATTACGTTATATTATAAGGCATTTTCAATGATAGACTGCATATTACGTTATATTATCACGTATTTTCAATGATTGACTGCATATTACGTAATATTATAAGGTATTTGCAATGATAGACTGCAAATATTACATTATATTGTAAGGTATTTTCAATGATACACTGCATATTACATTATATTATAGGGTATTTTCAATGATACACTGCATATTACGTTATATTATAAGGTATTTTCAATGATAGACTGCATATTACATTACGTTATAATGTATTTTCATTAATACACTGCATATTACGTTACATTATAAGGTATTTTCAATGATACACTGCATATTACGTTATATTATAAGGTATTTTCAATGATATACTGCATATTACGTTACGTTATAATGTATTTTCAATAATACACTACATATTCCGTTACATTATAAGGTATTTTCAATGATACACTGCATATTACGTTATATTATAAGGTATTTTCAATGATATACTGCATATTACGTTATATTATAAGGCATTTTCAATGATAGACTGCATATTACGTTATATTATCACGTATTTTCAATGATTGACTGCATATTACGTAATATTATAAGGTATTTTCAATGATAGACTGCAAATATTACATTATATTGTAAGGTATTTTCAATGATACACTGCATATTACATTGTATTATAGGGTATTTTCAATGATACACTGCATATTACGTTATATTATAAGGTATTTTCAATGATAGACTGCATATTACTATATATTATAAGGCATTTTCAATGATACACTGCATATTACGTTACATAATAGGTATTTCAATGATACACTGCATATTACGTTATATTATCACGTATTTTCAATGATATACTGCATATTACGTTATATTATAAGGTATTTTCAATGATAGACTGCATATTACGTTATATTATCACGTATTTTCAATGATTGACTGCATATTACGTAATATTATAAGGTATTTGCAATGATAGACTGCAAATATTACATTATATTGTAAGGTATTTTCAATGATACACTGCATATTACATTGTATTATAGGGTATTTTCAATGATACACTGCATATTACGTTATATTATAAGGTATTTTCAATGATAGACTGCATATTACTATATATTATAAGGCATTTTCAATGATACACTGCATATTACATTATATTATAAGGTATTTTCAATGATACACTGCATATTACGTTATATTATAAGGTATTTTCAATGATAGACTGTATACTACATTACGTTATAATGTATTTTCAATAATACACTGCATATTACGTTACATTATAAGGTATTTTCAATGATACACTGCATATTACGTTATATTATAAGGCATTTTCAATGATACTCTGCATATTACGTTATATTATCACGTATTTTCAATGATATACTGCATATTACGTTATATTATAAGGTATTTTCAATGATACTCTGCATATTACGTTATATTATGAGGTATTATCAATGATAGACTGCATATTACATTATATTATAAGGTATTTTCAATGATACACTGCATATTACGTTATATTATAAGGTATTTTCAATGATAGACTGTATACTACATTACGTTATATTGTATTTTCAATAATACACTGCATATTACGTTACATTATAAGGTATTTTCAATGATACACTGCATATTACGTTATATTATAAGGCATTTTCAATGATACTCTGCATATTACGTTATATTATCACGTATTTTCAATGATATACTGCATATTACGTTATATTATAAGATATTTTCAATGATACTCTGCATATTACGTTATATTATCACGTATTTTCAATGATTGACTGCATATTACGTAATATTATAAGGTATTTTCAATGATAGACTGCAAATATTACATTATATTATAAGGTATTTTCAAAGATACACTGCATATTACGATATATTATAAGGTATTTTCAATGATACACTGCATATTACGTTATATTATCACGTATTTTCAATGATATACTGCATATTACGTTATATTATAAGGCATTTTCAATGATACTCTGCATATTACGTTATATTATCACGTATTTTCAATGATTGACTGCATATTACGTAATATTATAAGGTATTTGCAATGATAGACTGCAAATATTACATTATATTATAAGGTATTTTCAATGATACACTGCATATTACATTATATTATAGGGTATTTTCAATGATACACTGCATATTACGTTATATTATAAGGTATTTTCAATGATAGACTGCATATTACATTACGTTATAATGTATTTTCAATAATACACTGCATATTACGTTACATTATTAGGTATTTTCAATGATACACTGCATATTACGTTATATTATAAGGTATTTTCAATGATATACTGCATATTACGTTATATTATAAGGCATTTTCAATGATAGACTGCATATTACGTTATATTATCACGTATTTTCAATGATTGACTGCATATTACGTAATATTATAAGGTATTTTCAATGATAGACTGCAAATATTACATTATATTATAAGGTATTTTCAAAGATACACTGCATATTACGTTATATTATAAGGTATTTTCAATGATAGACTGCAAATATTACATTATATTATAAGGTATTTTCAATGATACACTGCATATTACGTTATATTATAAGGTATTTTCAATGATACACTGCATATTACGTTATATTATCACGTATTTTCAATGATATACTGCATATTACGTTATATTATAAGGCATTTTCAATGATAGACTGCATATTACGTTATATTATCAAGTATTTTCAATGATTGACTGCATATTACGTAATATTATAAGGTATTTGCAATGATAGACTGCAAATATTACATTATAATGTAAGGTATTTTCAATGATACACTGCATATTACATTGTATTATAGGGTATTTTCAATGATACACTGCATATTACGTTATATTATAAGGTATTTTCAATGATAGACTGCATATTACTATATATTATAAGGTATTTTCAATGATACACTGCATATTACGTTACATAATAGGTATTTTCAATGATACACTGCATATTACGTTATATTATCACGTATTTTCAATGATATACTGCATATTACGTTATATTATAAGGTATTTTCAATGATAGACTGCATATTACGTTATATTATCACGTATTTTCAATGATTGACTGCATATTACGTAATATTATAAGGTATTTGCAATGATAGACTGCAAATATTACATTATATTGTAAGGTATTTTCAATGATACACTGCATATTACATTATATTATAGGGTATTTTCAATGATACACTGCATATTACGTTATATTATAAGGTATTTTCAATGATAGACTGCATATTACTATATATTATAAGGCATTTTCAATGATACACTGCATATTACATTATATTATAAGGTATTTTCAATGATACACTGCATATTACGTTATATTATAAGGTATTTTCAATGATAGACTGTATACTACATTACGTTATAATGTATTTTCAATAATACACTGCATATTACGTTACATTATAAGGTATTTTCAATGATACACTGCATATTACGTTATATTATAAGGCATTTTCAATGATACTCTGCATATTACGTTATATTATCACGTATTTTCAATGATATACTGCATATTACGTTATATTATAAGGTATTTTCAATGATACTCTGCATATTACGTTATATTATGAGGTATTATCAATGATAGACTGCATATTACATTATATTATAAGGTATTTTCAATGATACACTGCATATTACGTTATATTATAAGGTATTTTCAATGATAGACTGTATACTACATTACGTTATAATGTATTTTCAATAATACACTGCATATTACGTTACATTATAAGGTATTTTCAATGATACACTGCATATTACGTTATATTATAAGGCATTTTCAATGATACTCTGCATATTACGTTATATTATCACGTATTTTCAATGATATACTGCATATTACGTTATATTATAAGGTATTTTCAATGATACTCTGCATATTACGTTATATTATCACGTATTTTCAATGATTGACTGCATATTACGTAATATTATAAGGTATTTTCAATGATAGACTGCAAATATTACATTATATTATAAGGTATTTTCAAAGATACACTGCATATTACGATATATTATAAGGTATTTTCAATGATACACTGCATATTACGTTATATTATCACGTATTTTCAATGATATACTGCATATTACGTTATATTATAAGGCATTTTCAATGATACTCTGCATATTACGTTATATTATCACGTATTTTCAATGATTGACTGCATATTACGTAATATTATAAGGTATTTGCAATGATAGACTGCAAATATTACATTATATTATAAGGTATTTTCAATGATACACTGCATATTACATTATATTATAGGGTATTTTCAATGATACACTGCATATTACGTTATATTATAAGGTATTTTCAATGATAGACTGCATATTACATTACGTTATAATGTATTTTCAATAATACACTGCATATTACGTTACATTATAAGGTATTTTCAATGATACACTGCATATTACGTTATATTATAAGGTATTTTCAATGATATACTGCATATTACGTTATATTATAAGGCATTTTCAATGATAGACTGCATATTACGTTATATTATCACGTATTTTCAATGATTGACTGCATATTACGTAATATTATAAGGTATTTTCAATGATAGACTGCAAATATTACATTATATTATAAGGTATTTTCAAAGATACACTGCATATTACGTTATATTATAAGGTATTTTCAATGATAGACTGCAAATATTACATTATATTATAAGGTATTTTCAATGATACACTGCATATTACGTTATATTATAAGGTATTTTCAATGATACACTGCATATTACGTTATATTATCACGTATTTTCAATGATATACTGCATATTACGTTATATTATAAGGCATTTTCAATGATAGACTGCATATTACGTTATATTATCAAGTATTTTCAATGATTGACTGCATATTACGTAATATTATAAGGTATTTGCAATGATAGACTGCAAATATTACATTATAATGTAAGGTATTTTCAATGATACACTGCATATTACATTGTATTATAGGGTATTTTCAATGATACACTGCATATTACGTTATATTATAAGGTATTTTCAATGATAGACTGCATATTACTATATATTATAAGGCATTTTCAATGATACACTGCATATTACGTTACATAATAGGTATTTTCAATGATACACTGCATATTACGTTATATTATCACGTATTTTCAATGATATACTGCATATTACGTTATATTATAAGGTATTTTCAATGATAGACTGCATATTACGTTATATTATCACGTATTTTCAATGATTGACTGCATATTACGTAATATTATAAGGTATTTGCAATGATAGACTGCAAATATTACATTATATTGTAAGGTATTTTCAATAATACACTGCATATTACATTGTATTATAGGGTATTTTCAATGATACACTGCATATTACGTTATATTATAAGGTATTTTCAATGATAGACTGCATATTACTATATATTATAAGGCATTTTCAATGATACACTGCATATTACATTATATTATAAGGTATTTTCAATGATACACTGCATATTACGTTATATTATAAGGTATTTTCAATGATAGACTGTATACTACATTACGTTATAATGTATTTTCAATAATACACTGCATATTACGTTACATTATAAGGTATTTTCAATGATACACTGCATATTACGTTATATTATAAGGCATTTTCAATGATACTCTGCATATTACGTTATATTATCACGTATTTTCAATGATATACTGCATATTACGTTATATTATAAGGTATTTTCAATGATACTCTGCATATTACGTTATATTATGAGGTATTATC
Source organism: Lasioglossum lativentre (assembly GCA_916610255.1). NCBI lineage: Eukaryota > Metazoa > Arthropoda > Insecta > Hymenoptera > Halictidae > Lasioglossum > Lasioglossum lativentre. The sequence continues at coordinate 149,911 of CAKAJI010000439.1, forward strand.
AATGATAGACTGCATATTACATTATATTATAAGGTATTTTCAATGATACACTGCATATTACGTTATATTATAAGGTATTTTCAATGATAGACTGTATACTACATTACGTTATAATGTATTTTCAATAATACACTGCATATTACGTTACATTATAAGGTATTTTCAATGATACACTGCTTATTACGTTATATTATAAGGCATTTTCAATGATACTCTGCATATTACGTTATATTATCACGTATTTTCAATGATATACTGCTATTACGTTATATTATAAGGTATTTTCAATGATACACTGCATATTACGTTATATTATCACGTATTTTCAATGATTGACTGCATATTACGTAATATTATAAGGTATTTTCAATGATAGACTGCAAATATTACATTATATTATAAGGTATTTTCAAAGATACACTGCATATTACGATATATTATAAGGTATTTTCAATGATACACTGCATATTACGTTATATTATCACGTATTTTCAATGATATACTGCATATTACGTTATATTATAAGGCATTTTCAATGATACTCTGCATATTACGTTATATTATAAGGCATTTTCAATGATACTCTGCATATTACGTTATATTATCACGTATTTTCAATGATTGACTGCATATTACGTAATATTATAAGGTATTTGCAATGATAGACTGCAAATATTACATTATATTATAAGGTATTTTCAATGATACACTGCATATTACATTATATTATAGGGTATTTTCAATGATACACTGCATATTACGTTATATTATAAGGTATTTTCAATGATAGACTGCATATTACATTACGTTATAATGTATTTTCAATAATACACTGCATATTACGTTACATTATAAGGTATTTTCAATGATCACACTGCATATTACGTTATATTATAAGGTATTTTCAATGATATACTGCATATTACGTTATATTATAAGGCATTTTCAATGATAGACTGCATATTACGTTATATTATCACGTATTTTCAATGATTGACTGCATATTACGTAATATTATAAGGTATTTTCAATGATAGACTGCAAATATTACATTATATTGTAAGGTATTTTCAATGATACACTGCATATTACATTGTATTATAGGGTATTTTCAATGATACACTGCATATTACGTTATATTATAAGGTATTTTCAATGATAGACTGCATATTACTATATATTATAAGGCATTTTCAATGATACACTGCATATTACGTTACATAATAGGTATTTTCAATGATACACTGCATATTACGTTATATTATCACGTATTTTCAATGATATACTGCATATTACGTTATATTATAAGGTATTTTCAATGATAGACTGCATATTACGTTATATTATCACGTATTTTCAATGATTGACTGCATATTACGTAATATTATAAGGTATTTGCAATGATAGACTGCAAATATTACATTATATTGTAAGGTATTTTCAATGATACACTGCATATTACATTGTATTATAGGGTATTTTCAATGATACACTGCATATTACGTTATATTATAAGGTATTTTCAATGATAGACTGCATATTACTATATATTATAAGGCATTTTCAATGATACACTGCATATTACGTTACATTATAAGGTATTTTCAATGATACACTGCATATTACGTTATATTATAAGGTATTTTCAATGATAGACTGTATACTACATTACGTTATAATGTATTTTCAATAATACACTGCATATTACGTTACATTATAAGGTATTTTCAATGATACACTGCATATTACGTTATATTATAAGGCATTTTCAATGATACTCTGCATATTACGTTATATTATCACGTATTTTCAATGATATACTGCATATTACGTTATATTATAAGGTATTTTCAATGATACTCTGCATATTACGTTATATTATGAGGTATTATCAATGATAGACTGCATATTACATTATATTATAAGGTATTTTCTATGATACAGTGCATATTACGTTATATTATGAGGTATTTTCAATGATACACTGCATATTACGTTATATTATCACGTATTTTCAATGATATACTGCATATTACGTTATATTATAAGGCATTTTCAATGATAGACTGCATATTACGTTATATTATCACGTATTTTCAATGATTGACTGCATATTACGTAATATTATAAGGTATTTGCAATGATAGACTGCAAATATTACATTATATTGTAAGGTATTTTCAATGATACACCGCATATTACATTATATTATAGGGTATTTTCAATGATACACTGCATATTACGTTATATTATAAGGTATTTTCAATGATAGACTGCATATTACATTACGTTATAATGTATTTTCATTAATACACTGCATATTACGTTACATTATAAGGTATTTTCAATGATACACTGCATATTACGTTATATTATAAGGTATTTTCAATGATATACTGCATATTACGTTACGTTATAATGTATTTTCAATAATACACTACATATTCCGTTACATTATAAGGTATTTTCAATGATACACTGCATATTACGTTATATTATAAGGTATTTTCAATGATATACTGCATATTACGTTACGTTATAATGTATTTTCATTAATACACTGCATATTACGTTACATTATAAGGTATTTTCAATGATACACTGCATATTACGTTATATTATAAGGTATTTTCAATGATATACTGCATATTACGTTACGTTATAATGTATTTTCAATAATACACTACATATTCCGTTACATTATAAGGTATTTTCAATGATACACTGCATATTACGTTATAATTATAAGGTATTTTCAATGATATACTGCATATTACGTTATATTATAAGGCATTTTCAATGATAGACTGCATATTACGTTATATTATCACGTATTTTCAATGATTGACTGCATATTACGTTATATTATAAGGTATTTTCAATGATAGACTGCAAATATTACATTATATTATAAGGTATTTTCAATGATATACTGCATATTACGTTATATTATAAGGCATTTTCACTGATACACTGCATATTACGTTATATTATCACGTATTTTCAATGATATACTGCATATTACGTTATATTATAAGGCATTTTCAATGATAGACTGCATATTACGTTATATTATCACGTATTTTCAATGATTGACTGCATATTACGTAATATTATAAGGTATTTGCAATGATAGACTGCAAATATTACATTATATTATAAGGTATTTTCAATGATACACAGCATATTACATTATATTATAGGGTATTTTCAATGATACACTGCATATTACGTTATATTATAAGGTATTTTCAATGATAGACTGCATATTACATTACGTTATAATGTATTTTCAATAATACACTGCATATTACGTTACATTATAAGGTATTTTCAATGATACACTGCATATTACGTTATATTATAAGGTATTTTCAATGATATACTGCATATTACGTTATATTATAAGGCATTTCAATGATTGACTGCATATTACGTAATATTATAAGGTATTTTCAATGATAGACTGCAAATATTACATTATATTATAAGGTATTTTCAAAGATACACTGCATATTACGTTATATTGTAAGGTATTTTCAATGATACACTGCATATTACGTTATATTATCACGTATTTTCAATGATATACTGCATATTACGTTATATTATAAGGCATTTTCAATGATACTCTGCATATTACGTTATATTATCACGTATTTTCAATGATTGACTGCATATTACGTAATATTATAAGGTATATGCAATGATAGACTGCAAATATTACATTATATTATAAGGTATTTTCAATGATACACTGCATATTACATTATATTATAGGGAATTTTCAATGATACACTGCATATTGCATAATTTTATAAGGTATTTTCAATGATAGACTGCATATTACATTACGTTATAATGTATTTTCAATAATAACACTGCATATTACGTTACATTATAAGGTATTTTCAATGATACACTGCATATTACGTTATATTATAAGGTATTTTCAATGATATACTGCATATTACGTTACGTTATATGTATTTTCAATAATACACTACATATTCCGGTTACATTATAAGGTATTTTCAATGATACACTGCATATTACGTTATATTATAAGGTATTTTCAATGATATACTGCATATTACGTTATATTATAAGGCATTTTCAATGATAGACTGCATATTACGTTATATTATCACGTATTTTCAATGATTGACTGCATATTACGTAATATTATAAGGTATTTTCAATGATAGACTGCAAATATTACATTATATTATAAGGTATTTTCAATGATATACTGCATATTACGTTATATTATAAGGCATTTTCACTGATACACTGCATATTACGTTATATTATCACGTATTTTCAATGATATACTGCATATTACGTTATATTATAAGGCATTTTCAATGATAGACTGCATAGTACGTTATATTATCACGTATTTTCAATGATTGACTGCATATTACGTAATATTATAAGGTATTTGCAATGATAGACTGCAAATATTACATTATATTATAAGGTATTTTCAATGATACACTGCATATTACATTATATTATAGGGTATTTTCAATGATACACTGCATATTACGCTATATTATAAGGTATTTTCAATGATAGACTGCATATTACATTACGTTATAATGTATTTTCAATAATACACTGCATATTACGTTACATTATAAGGTATTTTCAATGATACACTGCATATTACGTTATATTATAAGGTATTTTCAATGATATACTGCATATTACGTTATATTATAAGGCATTTTCAATGATACACTGCATATTACGTTATATTATCACGTATTTTCAATGATATACTGCATATTACGTTATATTATAAGGCATTTTCAATGATACTCTGCATATTACGTTATATTATCACGTATTTTCAATGATTGACTGCATATTACGTAATATTATAAGGTATTTGCAATGATAGACTGCAAATATTACATTATATTATAAGGTATTTTCAATGATACACTGCATATTACATTATATTATAGGGTATTTTCAATGATACACTGCATATTACGTTATATTATAAGGTATTTTCAATGATAGACTGCATATTACATTACGTTATAATGTATTTTCAATAATACACTGCATATTACGTTACATTATAAGGTATTTTCAATGATACACTGCATATTACGTTATATTATAAGGTATTTTCAATGATATACTGCATATTACGTTATATTATAAGGCATTTTCAATGATAGACTGCATATTACGTTATATTATCACGTATTTTCAATGATTGACTGCATATTACGTAATATTATAAGGTATTTGCAATGATAGACTGCAAATATTACATTATATTGTAAGGTATTTTCAATGATACACTGCATATTACATTGTATTATAGGGTATTTTCAATGATACACTGCATATTACGTTATATTATAAGGTATTTTCAATGATAGACTGCATATTACTATATATTATAAGGCATTTTCAATGATACACTGCATATTACGTTACATTATAAGGTATTTTCAATGATACACTGCATATTACGTTATATTATAAGGTATTTTCAATGATAGACTGTATACTACATTACGTTATAATGTATTTTCAATAATACACTGCATATTACGTTACATTATAAGGTATTTTCAATGATACACTGCATATTACGTTATATTATAAGGCATTTTCAATGATACTCTGCATATTACGTTATATTATCACGTATTTTCAATGATATACTGCATATTACGTTATATTATAAGGTATTTTCAATGATACTCTGCATATTACGTTATATTATGAGGTATTATCAATGATAGACTGCATATTACATTATATTATAAGGTATTTTCTATGATACAGTGCATATTACGTTATATTATGAGGTATTTTCAATGATACACTGCATATTACGTTATATTATCACGTATTTTCAATGATATACTGCATATTACGTTATATTATAAGGCATTTTCAATGATAGACTGCATATTACGTTATATTATCACGTATTTTCAATGATTGACTGCATATTACGTAATATTATAAGGTATTTGCAATGATAGACTGCAAATATTACATTATATTGTAAGGTATTTTCAATGATACACTGCATATTACATTATATTATAGGGTATTTTCAATGATACACTGCATATTACGTTATATTATAAGGTATTTTCAATGATAGACTGCATATTACATTACGTTATAATGTATTTTCATTAATACACTGCATATTACGTTACATTATAAGGTATTTTCAATGATACACTGCATATTACGTTATATTATAAGGTATTTTCAATGATATACTGCATATTACGTTACGTTATAATGTATTTTCAATAATACACTACATATTCCGTTACATTATAAGGTATTTTCAATGATACACTGCATATTACGTTATATTATAAGGTATTTTCAATGATATACTGCATATTACGTTACGTTATAATGTATTTTCAATAATACACTGCATATTACGTTACATTATAAGGTATTTTCAATGATACACTGCATATTACGTTATATTATAAGGTATTTTCAATGATATACTGCATATTACGTTACGTTATAATGTATTTTCAATAATACACTACATATTCCGTTACATTATAAGGTATTTTCAATGATACACTGCATATTACGTTATATTATAAGGTATTTTCAATGATATACTGCATATTACGTTATATTATAAGGCATTTTCAATGATAGACTGCATATTACGTTATATTATCACGTATTTTCAATGATTGACTGCATATTACGTAATATTATAAGGTATTTTCAATGATAGACTGCAAATATTACATTATATTATAAGGTATTTTCAATGATATACTGCATATTACGTTATATTATAAGGCATTTTCACTGATACACTGCATATTACGTTATATTATCACGTATTTTCAATGATATACTGCATATTACGTTATATTATAAGGCATTTTCAATGATAGACTGCATATTACGTTATATTATCACGTATTTTCAATGATTGACTGCATATTACGTAATATTATAAGGTATTTGCAATGATAGACTGCAAATATTACATTATATTATAAGGTATTTTCAATGATACACAGCATATTACATTATATTATAGGGTATTTTCAATGATACACTGCATATTACGTTATATTATAAGGTATTTTCAATGATAGACTGCATATTACATTACGTTATAATGTATTTTCAATAATACACTGCATATTACGTTACATTATAAGGTATTTTCAATGATACACTGCATATTACGTTATATTATAAGGTATTTTCAATGATATACTGCATATTACGTTATATTATAAGGCATTTTCAATGATTGACTGCATATTACGTAATATTATAAGGTATTTTCAATGATAGACTGCAAATATTACATTATATTATAAGGTATTTTCAAAGATACACTGCATATTACGTTATATTGTAAGGTATTTTCAATGATACACTGCATATTACGTTATATTATCACGTATTTTCAATGATATACTGCATATTACGTTATATTATAAGGCATTTTCAATGATACTCTGCATATTACGTTATATTATCACGTATTTTCAATGATTGACTGCATATTACGTAATATTATAAGGTATTTGCAATGATAGACTGCAAATATTACATTATATTATAAGGTATTTTCAATGATACACTGCATATTACATTATATTATAGGGAATTTTCAATGATACACTGCATATTACGTTATATTATAAGGTATTTTCAATGATAGACTGCATATTACATTACGTTATAATGTATTTTCAATAATACACTGCATATTACGTTACATTATAAGGTATTTTCAATGATACACTGCATATTACGTTATATTATAAGGTATTTTCAATGATATACTGCATATTACGTTACGTTATAATGTATTTTCAATAATACACTACATATTCCGTTACATTATAAGGTATTTTCAATGATACACTGCATATTACGTTATATTATAAGGTATTTTCAATGATATACTGCATATTACGTTATATTATAAGGCATTTTCAATGATAGACTGCATATTACGTTATATTATCACGTATTTTCAATGATTGACTGCATATTACGTAATATTATAAGGTATTTTCAATGATAGACTGCAAATATTACATTATATTATAAGGTATTTTCAATGATATACTGCATATTACGTTATATTATAAGGCATTTTCACTGATACACTGCATATTACGTTATATTATCACGTATTTTCAATGATATACTGCATATTACGTTATATTATAAGGCATTTTCAATGATAGACTGCATATTACGTTATATTATCACGTATTTTCAATGATTGACTGCATATTACGTAATATTATAAGGTATTTGCAATGATAGACTGCAAATATTACATTATATTATAAGGTATTTTCAATGATACACTGCATATTACATTATATTATAGGGTATTTTCAATGATACACTGCATATTACGCTATATTATAAGGTATTTTCAATGATAGACTGCATATTACATTACGTTATAATGTATTTTCAATAATACACTGCATATTACGTTACATTATAAGGTATTTTCAATAATACACTGCATATTACGTTATATTATAAGGTATTTTCAATGATATACTGCATATTACGTTATATTATAAGGCATTTTCAATGATACACTGCATATTACGTTATATTATCACGTATTTTCAATGATATACTGCATATTACGTTATATTATAAGGCATTTTCAATGATACTCTGCATATTACGTTATATTATCACGTATTTTCAATGATTGACTGCATATTACGTAATATTATAAGGTATTTGCAATGATAGACTGCAAATATTACATTATATTATAAGGTATTTTCAATGATACACTGCATATTACATTATATTATAGGGTATTTTCAATGATACACTGCATATTACGTTATATTATAAGGTATTTTCAATGATAGACTGCATATTACATTACGTTATAATGTATTTTCAATAATACACTGCATATTACGTTACATTATAAGGTATTTTCAATGATACACTGCATATTACGTTATATTATAAGGTATTCTCAATGATATACTGCATATTACGTTATATTATAAGGCATTTTCAATGATAGACTGCATATTACGTTATATTATCACGTATTTTCAATGATTGACTGCATATTACGTAATATTATAAGGTATTTTCAATGATAGACTGCAAATATTACATTATATTATAAGGTATTTTCAAAGATACACTGCATATTACGTTATATTATCACGTATTTTCAATGATATACTGCATATTACGTTATATTATAAGGCATTTTCAATGATACTCTGCATATTACGTTATATTATCACGTATTTTCAATGATTGACTGCATATTACGTAATATTATAAGGTATTTGCAATGATAGACTGCAAATATTACATTATATTATAAGGTATTTTCAATGATACACTGCATATTACATTATATTATAGGGAATTTTCAATGATACTCTGCATATTACGTTATATTATGAGGTATTATCAATGATAGACTGCATATTACATTATATTATAAGGTATTTTCAATGATACACTGCATATTACGTTATATTATAAGGTATTTTCAATGATACTCTGCATATTACGTTATATTATCACGTATTTTCAATGATTGACTGCATATTACGTAATATTATAAGGTATTTTCAATGATAGACTGCAAATATTACATTATATTATAAGGTATTTTCAAAGATACACTGCATATTACGATATATTATAAGGTATTTTCAATGATACACTGCATATTACGTTATATTATCACGTATTTTCAATGATATACTGCATATTACGTTATATTATAAGGCATTTTCAATGATACTCTGCATATTACGTTATATTATCACGTATTTTCAATGATTGACTGCATATTACGTAATATTATAAGGTATTTGCAATGATAGACTGCAAATATTACATTATATTATAAGGTATTTTCAATGATACACTGCATATTACATTATATTATAGGGTATTTTCAATGATACACTGCATATTACGTTATATTATAAGGTATTTTCAATGATAGACTGCATATTACATTACGTTATAATGTATTTTCAATAATACACTGCATATTACGTTACATTATAAGGTATTTTCAATGATACACTGCATATTACGTTATATTATAAGGTATTTTCAATGATATACTGCATATTACGTTATATTATAAGGCATTTTCAATGATAGACTGCATATTACGTTATATTATCACGTATTTTCAATGATTGACTGCATATTACGTAATATTATAAGGTATTTTCAATGATAGACTGCAAATATTACATTATATTATAAGGTATTTTCAAAGATACACTGCATATTACGTTATATTATAAGGTATTTTCAATGATAGACTGCAAATATTACATTATATTATAAGGTATTTTCAATGATACACTGCATATTACGTTATATTATAAGGTATTTTCAATGATACACTGCATATTACGTTATATTATCACGTATTTTCAATGATATACTGCATATTACGTTATATTATAAGGCATTTTCAATGATAGACTGCATATTACGTTATATTATCACGTATTTTCAATGATTGACTGCATATTACGTAATATTATAAGGTATTTGCAATGATAGACTGCAAATATTACATTATATTGTAAGGTATTTTCAATGATACACTGCATATTACATTATATTATAGGGTATTTTCAATGATACACTGCATATTACGTTATATTATAAGGTATTTTCAATGATAGACTGCATATTACTATATATTATAAGGCATTTTCAATGATACACTGCATATTACGTTACATAATAGGTATTTTCAATGATACACTGCATATTACGTTATATTATCACGTATTTTCAATGATATACTGCATATTACGTTATATTATAAGGTATTTTCAATGATAGACTGCATATTACGTTATATTATCACGTATTTTCAATGATTGACTGCATATTACGTAATATTATAAGGTATTTGCAATGATAGACTGCAAATATTACATTATATTGTAAGGTATTTTCAATGATACACTGCATATTACATTGTATTATAGGGTATTTTCAATGATACACTGCATATTACGTTATATTATAAGGTATTTTCAATGATAGACTGCATATTACTATATATTATAAGGCATTTTCAATGATACACTGCATATTACGTTACATTATAAGGTATTTTCAATGATACACTGCATATTACGTTATATTATAAGGTATTTTCAATGATAGACTGTATACTACATTACGTTATAATGTATTTTCAATAATACACTGCATATTACGTTACATTATAAGGTATTTTCAATGATACACTGCATATTACGTTATATTATAAGGCATTTTCAATGATACTCTGCATATTACGTTATATTATCACGTATTTTCAATGATATACTGCATATTACGTTATATTATAAGGTATTTTCAATGATACTCTGCATATTACGTTATATTATGAGGTATTATCAATGATAGACTGCATATTACATTATATTATAAGGTATTTTCTATGATACAGTGCATATTACGTTATATTATGAGGTATTTTCAATGATACACTGCATATTACGTTATATTATCACGTATTTTCAATGATATACTGCATATTACGTTATATTATAAGGTATTTTCAATGATAGACTGCATATTACGTTATATTATCACGTATTTTCAATGATTGACTGCATATTACGTAATATTATAAGGTATTTGCAATGATAGACTGCAAATATTACATTATATTGTAAGGTATTTTCAATGATACACTGCATATTACATTATATTATAGGGTATTTTCAATGATACACTGCATATTACGTTATATTATAAGGTATTTTCAATGATAGACTGCATATTACATTACGTTATAATGTATTTTCATTAATACACTGCATATTACGTTACATTATAAGGTATTTTCAATGATACACTGCATATTACGTTATATTATAAGGTATTTTCAATGATATACTGCATATTACGTTACGTTATAATGTATTTTCAATAATACACTACATATTCCGTTACATTATAAGGTATTTTCAATGATACACTGCATATTACGTTATATTATAAGGTATTTTCAATGATATACTGCATATTACGTTATATTATAAGGCATTTTCAATGATAGACTGCATATTACGTTATATTATCACGTATTTTCAATGATTGACTGCATATTACGTAATATTATAAGGTATTTGCAATGATAGACTGCAAATATTACATTATATTGTAAGGTATTTTCAATGATACACTGCATATTACATTATATTATAGGGTATTTTCAATGATACACTGCATATTACGTTATATTATAAGGTATTTTCAATGATAGACTGCATATTACATTACGTTATAATGTATTTTCATTAATACACTGCATATTACGTTACATTATAAGGTATTTTCAATGATACACTGCATATTACGTTATATTATAAGGTATTTTCAATGATATACTGCATATTACGTTACGTTATAATGTATTTTCAATAATACACTACATATTCCGTTACATTATAAGGTATTTTCAATGATACACTGCATATTACGTTATATTATAAGGTATTTTCAATGATATACTGCATATTACGTTATATTATAAGGCATTTTCAATGATAGACTGCATATTACGTTATATTATCACGTATTTTCAATGATTGACTGCATATTACGTAATATTATAAGGTATTTTCAATGATAGACTGCAAATATTACATTATATTATAAGGTATTTTCAATGATATACTGCATATTACGTTATATTATAAGGCATTTTCACTGATACACTGCATATTACGTTATATTATCACGTATTTTCAATGATATACTGCATATTACGTTATATTATAAGGCATTTTCAATGATAGACTGCATATTACGTTATATTATCACGTATTTTCAATGATTGACTGCATATTACGTAATATTATAAGGTATTTGCAATGATAGACTGCAAATATTACATTATATTGTAAGGTATTTTCAATGATACACTGCATATTACATTATATTATAGGGTATTTTCAATGATACACTGCATATTACGTTATATTATAAGGTATTTTCAATGATAGACTGCATATTACATTACGTTATAATGTATTTTCATTAATACACTGCATATTACGTTACATTATAAGGTATTTTCAATGATACACTGCATATTACGTTATATTATAAGGTATTTTCAATGATATACTGCATATTACGTTACGTTATAATGTATTTTCAATAATACACTACATATTCCGTTACATTATAAGGTATTTTCAATGATACACTGCATATTACGTTATATTATAAGGTATTTTCAATGATATACTGCATATTACGTTATATTATAAGGCATTTTCAATGATAGACTGCATATTACGTTATATTATCACGTATTTTCAATGATTGACTGCATATTACGTAATATTATAAGGTATTTGCAATGATAGACTGCAAATATTACATTATATTGTAAGGTATTTTCAATGATACACTGCATATTACATTATATTATAGGGTATTTTCAATGATACACTGCATATTACGTTATATTATAAGGTATTTTCAATGATAGACTGCATATTACATTACGTTATAATGTATTTTCATTAATACACTGCATATTACGTTACATTATAAGGTATTTTCAATGATACACTGCATATTACGTTATATTATAAGGTATTTTCAATGATATACTGCATATTACGTTACGTTATAATGTATTTTCAATAATACACTACATATTCCGTTACATTATAAGGTATTTTCAATGATACACTGCATATTACGTTATATTATAAGGTATTTTCAATGATATACTGCATATTACGTTATATTATAAGGCATTTTCAATGATAGACTGCATATTACGTTATATTATCACGTATTTTCAATGATTGACTGCATATTACGTAATATTATAAGGTATTTTCAATGATAGACTGCAAATATTACATTATATTATAAGGTATTTTCAATGATATACTGCATATTACGTTATATTATAAGGCATTTTCACTGATACACTGCATATTACGTTATATTATCACGTATTTTCAATGATATACTGCATATTACGTTATATTATAAGGCATTTTCAATGATAGACTGCATATTACGTTATATTATCACGTATTTTCAATGATTGACTGCATATTACGTAATATTATAAGGTATTTGCAATGATAGACTGCAAATATTACATTATATTATAAGGTATTTTCAATGATACACTGCATATTACATTATATTATAGGGTATTTTCAATGATACACTGCATATTACGTTATATTATAAGGTATTTTCAATGATAGACTGCATATTACATTACGTTATAATGTATTTTCAATAATACACTGCATATTACGTTATATTATAAGGTATTTTCAATGATACACTGCATATTACGTTATATTATAAGGTATTTTCAATGATATACTGCATATTACGTTATATTATAAGGCATTTTCAATGATTGACTGCATATTACGTAATATTATAAGGTATTTTCAATGATAGACTGCAAATATTACATTATATTATAAGGTATTTTCAAAGATACACTGCATATTACGTTATATTGTAAGGTATTTTCAATGATACACTGCATATTACGTTATATTATAAGGCATTTTCAATGATACTCTGCATATTACGTTATATTATCACGTATTTTCAATGATTGACTGCATATTACGTAATATTATAAGGTATTTGCAATGATAGACTGCAAATATTACATTATATTATAAGGTATTTTCAATGATACACTGCATATTACATTATATTATAGGGAATTTTCAATGATACACTGCATATTACGTTATATTATAAGGTATTTTCAATGATAGACTGCATATTACGTTACGTTATAATGTATTTTCAATAATACACTGCATATTACGTTACATTATAAGGTATTTTCAATGATACACTGCATATTACGTTATATTATAAGGTATTTTCAATGATATACTGCATATTACGTTACGTTATAATGTATTTTCAATAATACACTACATATTCCGTTACATTATAAGGTATTTTCAATGATACACTGCATATTACGTTATATTATAAGGTATTTTCAATGATATACTGCATATTACGTTATATTATAAGGCATTTTCAATGATAGACTGCATATTACGTTATATTATCACGTATTTTCAATGATTGACTGCATATTACGTAATATTATAAGGTATTTTCAATGATAGACTGCAAATATTACATTATATTATAAGGTATTTTCAATGATATACTGCATATTACGTTATATTATAAGGCATTTTCACTGATACACTGCATATTACGTTATATTATCACGTATTTTCAATGATATACTGCATATTACGTTATATTATAAGGCATTTTCAATGATAGACTGCATATTACGTTATATTATCACGTATTTTCAATGATTGACTGCATATTACGTAATATTATAAGGTATTTGCAATGATAGACTGCAAATATTACATTATATTATAAGGTATTTTCAATGATACACTGCATATTACATTATATTATAGGGTATTTTCAATGATACACTGCATATTACGCTATATTATAAGGTATTTTCAATGATAGACTGCATATTACATTACGTTATAATGTATTTTCAATAATACACTGCATATTACGTTACATTATAAGGTATTTTCAATGATACACTGCATATTACGTTATATTATAAGGTATTTTCAATGATATACTGCATATTACGTTATATTATAAGGCATTTTCAATGATACACTGCATATTACGTTATATTATCACGTATTTTCAATGATAGACTGTATACTACATTACGTTATAATGTATTTTCAATAATACACTGCATATTACGTTACATTATAAGGTATTTTCAATGATACACTGCATATTACGTTATATTATAAGGCATTTTCAATGATACTCTGCATATTACGTTATATTATCACGTATTTTCAATGATATACTGCATATTACGTTATATTATAAGGTATTTTCAATGATACTCTGCATATTACGTTATATTATGAGGTATTATCAATGATAGACTGCATATTACATTATATTATAAGGTATTTTCAATGATACACTGCATATTACGTTATATTATAAGGTATTTTCAATGATAGACTGTATACTACATTACGTTATAATGTATTTTCAATAATACACTGCATATTACGTTACATTATAAGGTATTTTCAATGATACACTGCATATTACGTTATATTATAAGGCATTTTCAATGATACTCTGCATATTACGTTATATTATCACGTATTTTCAATGATATACTGCATATTACGTTATATTATAAGGTATTTTCAATGATACTCTGCATATTACGTTATATTATCACGTATTTTCAATGATTGACTGCATATTACGTAATATTATAAGGTATTTTCAATGATAGACTGCAAATATTACATTATATTATAAGGTATTTTCAAAGATACACTGCATATTACGATATATTATAAGGTATTTTCAATGATACACTGCATATTACGTTATATTATCACGTATTTTCAATGATATACTGCATATTACGTTATATTATAAGGCATTTTCAATGATACTCTGCATATTACGTTATATTATCACGTATTTTCAATGATTGACTGCATATTACGTAATATTATAAGGTATTTGCAATGATAGACTGCAAATATTACATTATATTATAAGGTATTTTCAATGATACACTGCATATTACATTATATTATAGGGTATTTTCAATGATACACTGCATATTACGTTATATTATAAGGTATTTTCAATGATAGACTGCATATTACATTACGTTATAATGTATTTTCATTAATACACTGCATATTACGTTACATTATAAGGTATTTTCAATGATACACTGCATATTACGTTATATTATAAGGTATTTTCAATGATATACTGCATATTACGTTACGTTATAATGTATTTTCAATAATACACTACATATTCCTTTACATTATAAGGTATTTTCAATGATACACTGCATATTACGTTATATTATAAGGTATTTTCAATGATATACTGCATATTACGTTATATTATAAGGCATTTTCAATGATAGACTGCATATTACGTTATATTATCACGTATTTTCAATGATTGACTGCATATTACGTAATATTATAAGGTATTTGCAATGATAGACTGCAAATATTACATTATATTGTAAGGTATTTTCAATGATACACTGCATATTACATTATATTATAGGGTATTTTCAATGATACACTGCATATTACGTTATATTATAAGGTATTTTCAATGATAGACTGCATATTACATTACGTTATAATGTATTTTCATTAATACACTGCATATTACGTTACATTATAAGGTATTTTCAATGATACACTGCATATTACGTTATATTATAAGGTATTTTCAATGATATACTGCATATTACGTTACGTTATAATGTATTTTCAATAATACACTACATATTCCGTTACATTATAAGGTATTTTCAATGATACACTGCATATTACGTTATATTATAAGGTATTTTCAATGATATACTGCATATTACGTTATATTATAAGGCATTTTCAATGATAGACTGCATATTACGTTATATTATCACGTATTTTCAATGATTGACTGCATATTACGTAATATTATAAGGTATTTTCAATGATAGACTGCAAATATTACATTATATTATAAGGTATTTTCAATGATATACTGCATATTACGTTATATTATAAGGCATTTTCACTGATACACTGCATATTACGTTATATTATCACGTATTTTCAATGATATACTGCATATTACGTTATATTATAAGGCATTTTCAATGATAGACTGCATATTACGTTATATTATCACGTATTTTCAATGATTGACTGCATATTACGTAATATTATAAGGTATTTGCAATGATAGACTGCAAATATTACATTATATTGTAAGGTATTTTCAATGATACACTGCATATTACATTATATTATAGGGTATTTTCAATGATACACTGCATATTACGTTATATTATAAGGTATTTTCAATGATAGACTGCATATTACATTACGTTATAATGTATTTTCATTAATACACTGCATATTACGTTACATTATAAGGTATTTTCAATGATACACTGCATATTACGTTATATTATAAGGTATTTTCAATGATATACTGCATATTACGTTACGTTATAATGTATTTTCAATAATACACTACATATTCCGTTACATTATAAGGTATTTTCAATGATACACTGCATATTACGTTATATTATAAGGTATTTTCAATGATATACTGCATATTACGTTATATTATAAGGCATTTTCAATGATAGACTGCATATTACGTTATATTATCACGTATTTTCAATGATTGACTGCATATTACGTAATATTATAAGGTATTTGCAATGATAGACTGCAAATATTACATTATATTGTAAGGTATTTTCAATGATACACTGCATATTACATTATATTATAGGGTATTTTCAATGATACACTGCATATTACGTTATATTATAAGGTATTTTCAATGATAGACTGCATATTACATTACGTTATAATGTATTTTCATTAATACACTGCATATTACGTTACATTATAAGGTATTTTCAATGATACACTGCATATTACGTTATATTATAAGGTATTTTCAATGATATACTGCATATTACGTTACGTTATAATGTATTTTCAATAATTCACTACATATTCCGTTACATTATAAGGTATTTTCAATGATACACTGCATATTACGTTATATTATAAGGTATTTTCAATGATATACTGCATATTACGTTATATTATAAGGCATTTTCAATGATAGACTGCATATTACGTTATATTATCACGTATTTTCAATGATTGACTGCATATTACGTAATATTATAAGGTATTTGCAATGATAGACTGCAAATATTACATTATATTATAAGGTATTTTCAATGATACACTGCATATTACATTATATTATAGGGTATTTTCAATGATACACTGCATATTACGTTATATTATAAGGTATTTTCAATGATAGACTGCATATTACATTACGTTATAATGTATTTTCAATAATACACTGCATATTACGTTATATTATAAGGTATTTTCAATGATACACTGCATATTACGTTATATTATAAGGTATTTTCAATGATATACTGCATATTACGTTATATTATAAGGCATTTTCAATGATTGACTGCATATTACGTAATATTATAAGGTATTTTCAATGATAGACTGCAAATATTACATTATATTATAAGGTATTTTCAAAGATACACTGCATATTACGTTATATTGTAAGGTATTTTCAATGATACACTGCATATTACGTTATATTATCACGTATTTTCAATGATATACTGCATATTACGTTATATTATAAGGCATTTTCAATGATACTCTGCATATTACGTTATATTATCACGTATTTTCAATGATTGACTGCATATTACGTAATATTATAAGGTATTTGCAATGATAGACTGCAAATATTACATTATATTATAAGGTATTTTCAATGATACACTGCATATTACATTATATTATAGGGAATTTTCAATGATACACTGCATATTACGTTATATTATAAGGTATTTTCAATGATAGACTGCATATTACATTACGTTATAATGTATTTTCAATAATACACTGCATATTACGTTACATTATAAGGTATTTTCAATGATACACTGCATATTACGTTATATTATAAGGTATTTTCAATGATATACTGCATATTACGTTACGTTATAATGTATTTTCAATAATACACTACATATTCCGTTACATTATAAGGTATTTTCAATGATACACTGCATATTACGTTATATTATAAGGTATTTTCAATGATATACTGCATATTACGTTATATTATAAGGCATTTTCAATGATAGACTGCATATTACGTTATATTATCACGTATTTTCAATGATTGACTGCATATTACGTAATATTATAAGGTATTTTCAATGATAGACTGCAAATATTACATTATATTATAAGGTATTTTCAATGATATACTGCATATTACGTTATATTATAAGGCATTTTCACTGATACACTGCATATTACGTTATATTATCACGTATTTTCAATGATATACTGCATATTACGTTATATTATAAGGCATTTTCAATGATAGACTGCATATTACGTTATATTATCACGTATTTTCAATGATTGACTGCATATTACGTAATATTATAAGGTATTTGCAATGATAGACTGCAAATATTACATTATATTATAAGGTATTTTCAATGATACACTGCATATTACATTATATTATAGGGTATTTTCAATGATACACTGCATATTACGCTATATTATAAGGTATTTTCAATGATAGACTGCATATTACATTACGTTATAATGTATTTTCAATAATACACTGCATATTACGTTACATTATAAGGTATTTTCAATGATACACAGCATATTACGTTATATTATAAGGTATTTTCAATGATATACTGCATATTACGTTATATTATAAGGCATTTTCAATGATACACTGCATATTACGTTATATTATCACGTATTTTCAATGATATACTGCATATTACGTTATATTATAAGGCATTTTCAATGATACTCTGCATATTACGTTATATTATCACGTATTTTCAATGATTGACTGCATATTACGTAATATTATAAGGTATTTTCAATGATAGACTGCAAATATTACATTATATTATAAGGTATTTTCAATGATACACTGCATATTACATTATATTATAGGGTATTTTCAATGATACACTGCATATTACGTTATATTATAAGGTATTTTCAATGATAGACTGCATATTACATTACGTTATAATGTATTTTCAATAATACACTGCATATTACGTTACATTATAAGGTATTTTCAATGATACACTGCATATTACGTTATATTATAAGGTATTTTCAATGATATACTGCATATTACGTTATATTATAAGGCATTTTCAATGATAGACTGCATATTACGTTATATTATCACGTATTTTCAATGATTGACTGCATATTACGTAATATTATAAGGTATTTGCAATGATAGACTGCAAATATTACATTATATTGTAAGGTATTTTCAATGATACACTGCATATTACATTGTATTATAGGGTATTTTCAATGATACACTGCATATTACGTTATATTATAAGGTATTTTCAATGATAGACTGCATATTACTATATATTATAAGGCATTTTCAATGATACACTGCATATTACGTTACATAATAGGTATTTTCAATGATACACTGCATATTACGTTATATTATCACGTATTTTCAATGATATACTGCATATTACGTTATATTATAAGGTATTTTCAATGATAGACTGCATATTACGTTATATTATCACGTATTTTCAATGATTGACTGCATATTACGTAATATTATAAGGTATTTGCAATGATAGACTGCAAATATTACATTATATTGTAAGGTATTTTCAATGATACACTGCATATTACGTTATATTATAGGGTATTTTCAATGATACACTGCATATTACGTTATATTATAAGGTATTTTCAATGATAGACTGCATATTACTATATATTATAAGGCATTTTCAATGATACACTGCATATTACATTATATTATAAGGTATTTTCAATGATACACTGCATATTACGTTATATTATAAGGTATTTTCAATGATAGACTGTATACTACATTACGTTATAATGTATTTTCAATAATACACTGCATATTACGTTACATTATAAGGTATTTTCAATGATACACTGCATATTACGTTATATTATAAGGCATTTTCAATGATACTCTGCATATTACGTTATATTATCACGTATTTTCAATGATATACTGCATATTACGTTATATTATAAGGTATTTTCAATGATACTCTGCATATTACGTTATATTATGAGGTATTATCAATGATAGACTGCATATTACATTATATTATAAGGTATTTTCAATGATACACTGCATATTACGTTATATTATAAGGTATTTTCAATGATAGACTGTATACTACATTACGTTATAATGTATTTTCAATAATACACTGCATATTACGTTACATTATAAGGTATTTTCAATGATACACTGCATATTACGTTATATTATAAGGCATTTTCAATGATACTCTGCATATTACGTTATATTATCACGTATTTTCAATGATATACTGCATATTACGTTATATTATAAGGTATTTTCAATGATACTCTGCATATTACGTTATATTATCACGTATTTTCAATGATTGACTGCATATTACGTAATATTATAAGGTATTTTCAATGATAGACTGCAAATATTACATTATATTATAAGGTATTTTCAAAGATACACTGCATATTACGATATATTATAAGGTATTTTCAATGATACACTGCATATTACGTTATATTATCACGTATTTTCAATGATATACTGCATATTACGTTATATTATAAGGTATTTTCAATGATACTCTGCATATTACGTTATATTATCACGTATTTTCAATGATTGACTGCATATTACGTAATATTATAAGGTATTTGCAATGATAGACTGCAAATATTACATTATATTATAAGGTATTTTCAATGATACACTGCATATTACATTATATTATAGGGTATTTTCAATGATACACTGCATATTACGTTATATTATAAGGTATTTTCAATGATAGACTGCATATTACATTACGTTATAATGTATTTTCAATAATACACTGCATATTACGTTACATTATAAGGTATTTTCAATGATACACTGCATATTACGTTATATTATAAGGTATTTTCAATGATATACTGCATATTACGTTATATTATAAGGCATTTTCAATGATAGACTGCATATTACGTTATATTATCACGTATTTTCAATGATTGACTGCATATTACGTAATATTATAAGGTATTTTCAATGATAGACTGCAAATATTACATTATATTATAAGGTATTTTCAAAGATACACTGCATATTACGTTATATTATAAGGTATTTTCAATGATAGACTGCAAATATTACATTATATTATAAGGTATTTTCAATGATACACTGCATATTACGTTATATTATAAGGTATTTTCAATGATACACTGCATATTACGTTATATTATCACGTATTTTCAATGATATACTGCATATTACGTTATATTATAAGGCATTTTCAATGATAGACTGCATATTACGTTATATTATCACGTATTTTCAATGATTGACTGCATATTACGTAATATTATAAGGTATTTGCAATGATAGACTGCAAATATTACATTATATTGTAAGGTATTTTCAATGATACACTGCATATTACATTGTATTATAGGGTATTTTCAATGATACACTGCATATTACGTTATATTATAAGGTATTTTCAATGATAGACTGCATATTACTATATATTATAAGGCATTTTCAATGATACACTGCATATTACGTTACATAATAGGTATTTTCAATGATACACTGCATATTACGTTATATTATCACGTATTTTCAATGATATACTGCATATTACGTTATATTATAAGGTATTTTCAATGATAGACTGCATATTACGTTATATTATCACGTATTTTCAATGATTGACTGCATATTACGTAATATTATAAGGTATTTGCAATGATAGACTGCAAATATTACATTATATTGTAAGGTATTTTCAATGATACACTGCATATTACATTGTATTATAGGGTATTTTCAATGATACACTGCATATTACGTTATATTATAAGGTATTTTCAATGATAGACTGCATATTACTATATATTATAAGGCATTTTCAATGATACACTGCATATTACGTTACATTATAAGGTATTTTCAATGATACACTGCATATTACGTTATATTATAAGGTATTTTCAATGATAGACTGTATACTACATTACGTTATAATGTATTTTCAATAATACACTGCATATTACGTTACATTATAAGGTATTTTCAATGATACACTGCATATTACGTTATATTATAAGGCATTTTCAATGATACTCTGCATATTACGTTATATTATCACGTATTTTCAATGATATACTGCATATTAGGTTATATTATAAGGTATTTTCAATGATACTCTGCATATTACGTTATATTATGAGGTATTATCAATGATAGACTGCATATTACATTATATTATAAGGTATTTTCTATGATACAGTGCATATTACGTTATATTATGAGGTATTTTCAATGATACACTGCATATTACGTTATATTATAAGGTATTTTGAATGATACTCTGCATATTACGTTTCATTACAAGATATTTTCAATGATACACTGCTTATTACGTTACATTATAAGGTATTTTCAATGATATACTGCATATTACGTTATATTATAAGGCATTTTCACTGATACACTGCATATTACGTTATATTATCACGTATTTTCAATGATATACTGCATATTACGTTATATTATTAGGCATTTTCAATGATAGACTGCATATTACGTTATATTATCACGTATTTTCAATGATTGACTGCATATTACGTAATATTATAAGGTATTTTCAATGATAGACTGCAAATATTACATTATATTATAAGGTATTTTCAATGATACACTGCATATTACGTTATATTATAAGGTATTTTCAATGATACACTGCATATTACGTTATATTATCACGTATTTTCAATGATATACTGCATATTACGTTATATTATAAGGCATTTTCAATGATAGACTGCATATTACGTTATATTATCACGTATTTTCAATGATTGACTGCATATTACGTAATATTATAAGGTATTTGCAATGATAGACTGCAAATATTACATTATATTGTAAGGTATTTTCAATGATACACTGCATATTACATTATATTATAGGGTATTTTCAATGATACACTGCATATTACGTTATATTATAAGGTATTTTCAATGATAGACTGCATATTACATTACGTTATAATGTATTTTCATTAATACACTGCATATTACGTTACATTATAAGGTATTTTCAATGATACACTGCATATTACGTTATATTATAAGGTATTTTCAATGATATACTGCATATTACGTTACGTTATAATGTATTTTCAATAATACACTACATATTCCGTTACATTATAAGGTATTTTCAATGATACACTGCATATTACGTTATATTATAAGGTATTTTCAATGATATACTGCATATTACGTTATATTATAAGGCATTTTCAATGATAGACTGCATATTACGTTATATTATCACGTATTTTCAATGATTGACTGCATATTACGTAATATTATAAGGTATTTTCAATGATAGACTGCAAATATTACATTATATTATAAGGTATTTTCAATGATATACTGCATATTACGTTATATTATAAGGCATTTTCACTGATACACTGCATATTACGTTATATTATCACGTATTTTCAATGATATACTGCATATTACGTTATATTATAAGGCATTTTCAATGATAGACTGCATATTACGTTATATTATCACGTATTTTCAATGATTGACTGCATATTACGTAATATTATAAGGTATTTGCAATGATAGACTGCAAATATTACATTATATTATAAGGTATTTTCAATGATACACTGCATATTACATTATATTATAGGGTATTTTCAATGATACACTGCATATTACGTTATATTATAAGGTATTTTCAATGATAGACTGCATATTACATTACGTTATAATGTATTTTCAATAATACACTGCATATTACGTTACATTATAAGGTATTTTCAATGATACACTGCATATTACGTTATATTATAAGGTATTTTCAATGATATACTGCATATTACGTTATATTATAAGGCATTTTCAATGATTGACTGCATATTACGTAATATTATAAGGTATTTTCAATGATAGACTGCAAATATTACATTATATTATAAGGTATTTTCAAAGATACACTGCATATTACGTTATATTATAAGGTATTTTCAATGATACACTGCATATTACGTTATATTATCACGTATTTTCAATGATATACTGCATATTACGTTATATTATAAGGCATTTTCAATGATACTCTGCATATTACGTTATATTATCACGTATTTTCAATGATTGACTGCATATTACGTAATATTATAAGGTATTTGCAATGATAGACTGCAAATATTACATTATATTATAAGGTATTTTCAATGATACACTGCATATTACATTATATTATAGGGTATTTTCAATGATACACTGCATATTACGTTATATTATAAGGTATTTTCAATGATAGACTGCATATTACGTTATATTATAAGGTATTTTCAATGATATACTGCATATTACGTTATATTATAAGGCATTTTCAATGATAGACTGCATATTACGTTATATTATCACGTATTTTCAATGATTGACTGCATATTACGTAATATTATAAGGTATTTTCAATGATAGACTGCAAATATTACATTATATTATAAGGTATTTTCAAAGATACACTGCATATTACGTTATATTATAAGGTATTTTCAATGATACACTGCATATTACGTTATATTATCACGTATTTTCAATGATATACTGCATATTACGTTATATTATAAGGCATTTTCAATGATACTCTGCATATTACGTTACATTATAAGGTATTTTCAATGATATACTGCATATCACGTTGTATTATAAGGTATTTTCAATGATACTCTGCATATTACGTTATATTATGAGGTATTATCAATGATAGACTGCATATTACATTATATTATAAGGTATTTTCTATGATACAGTGCATATTACGTTATATTATGAGGTATTTTCAATGATACACTGCATATTACGTTATATTATAAGGTATTTTGAATGATACTCTGCATATTACGTTACATTACAAGATATTTTCAATGATACACTGCTTATTACGTTACATTATAAGGTATTTTCAATGATATACTGCATATTACGTTATATTATAAGGCATTTTCACTGATACACTGCATATTACGTTATCGATCAGAGTACTCTCACCAAATTTCAGCCCTATAGGGCGAAATTTTTGATAAAAATTTCTTTTTGATTTTAGACCAAGGTTGTGGGTACTCAAACGAGTGGGCTCGGCGAGAGTAAACCGCACCTAGACTCCTAGCACTCTAGGGCAAAGTTTTTGCTAGAAAATTAAAAGTGGTCGGAAACCGTTCGAGTGGGTACTCGCCTGACTCGCCTCGAGGAGGGGAACACACCCACCGAGTTTCAGCTCTCTATCCCTTCAATAGGCGTATATAGTAATAAAAAAGAGATAGACCCACCGAGTGGGTACTTGAATTACGCGACAAGACCCGAGGAGGTCGTTTTTGAGTAAATTAGTACACCTTCACTAAGGCCTTTGCGTTCTTATACTTAAATAGTGTTTAGAGTCTTAAAAAACTCTGTAAAGATTACGTAGTGGCTTTAGTCGTGTCGTTCTGTCATTTCAAAATGTGAACTGCTAATAAATAGCTCTGGTTTTGTTTTTTCCTCCGAAAAAAAGTACTAACCTGGTGTAAAACACTTGCAGTACTAACCTGGTGTTATCCGCTCTCTCTCTAGCTAACGTTAGATTTTATATTTTGTAAATTTCGAGTTTGTGGACGAACGAGGGGTCGTAGAGGAGTGCGAGGCGGATAGTTGGCATCCTGGGTTCCCCCTCCCTCCGACTTCCTTTAATAAATTTAAAAGTGGCTAGAAACCCTTGATGTGGGTACTCGTTCGAGAGGGCTCGTTGATCAGAGTACTCTCACCAAATTTCAGCCCTATAGGGCGAAATTTTTGATAAAAATTTCTTTTTCATTTTAGGCCAAGGTTGTGGGTATTCAAACGAGTGGGCTCGGCGAGAGTAAACCGCACCTAGAGTCCTAGCACTCTAGGGCAAAGTTTTTGCTAGAAAATTAAAAGTGGGCGGAAACCGGTCGAGTGGGTACTCGTCTGACTCGCCTCGAGCAGGGGAACACACCCACCGAGTTTCAGCTCTCTATCCCTTCAATATAGTAATAAAAAAGAGATAGACCAACCGAGTGGGTACTTGAATTACGCAGCAACACCCGAGGAGGTCGTTTTTGAGTAAATTAGTACACCTTCACTAGGGCCTTTGCGTTCTTATACTTAAATAGTGTTTAGAGTCTTAAAAAACTCTGTAAAGATTACGTAGTGGCTTTAGTCGTGTCGTTCTGTCATTTCAAAATGTGAACTGCTAATAAATAGCTCTGGTTTTGTTTTTTCCTCCGAAAAAAAGTACTAACCTGGTGTAAAACACTTGCAGTACTAACCTGGTGTTATCCGCTCTCTCTCTAGCTAACGTTAGATTTTAAATTTTGTAAATTTCGAGTTTGTGGACGAACGAGGGGTGGTAGAGCAGTGCGAGGCGGATAGCTGGCATCCTGTGTTCCCCCTCCCTCCGACTTCGTTTAATAAATTTAAAAGTGGTTAGAAACCCTTGGTGTGGGTACTCGTTCGAGAGGGCTCGTCGATCAGAGTACTCTCACCAAATTTCAGCCCTATAGGGCGAAATTTTTGATAAAAATTTCTTTTTGATTTTAGACCAAGGTTGTGGGTACTCAAACGAGTGGGCTCGGCGAGAGTAAACCGCACCTAGACTCCTAGCACTCTAGGGCAAAGTTTTTGCTAGAAAATTAAAAGTGGTCGGAAACCGTTCGAGTGGGTACTCGCCTGACTCGCCTCGAGGAGGGGAACACACCCACCGAGTTTCAGCTCTCTATCCCTTCAATAGGCGTATATAGTAATAAAAAAGAGATAGACCCACCGAGTGGGTACTTGAATTACGCGACAAGACCCGAGGAGGTCGTTTTTGAGTAAATTAGTACACCTTCACTAAGGCCTTTGCGTTCTTATACTTAAATAGTGTTTAGAGTCTTAAAAAACTCTGTAAAGATTACGTAGTGGCTTTAGTCGTGTCGTTCTGTCATTTCAAAATGTGAACTGCTAATAAATAGCTCTGGTTTTGTTTTTTCCTCCGAAAAAAAGTACTAACCTGGTGTAAAACACTTGCAGTACTAACCTGGTGTTATCCGCTCTCTCTCTAGCTAACGTTAGATTTTAAATTTTGTAAATTTCGAGTTTGTGGTCGAACGAGGGGTCGTAGAGGAGTGCGAGGCGGATAGTTGGTATCCTGGGTTCCCCCTCCCTCCGACTTCCTTTAATAAATTTAAAAGTGGCTAGAAACCCTTGATGTGGGTACTCGTTCGAGAGGGCTCGTTGATCAGAGTACTCTCACCAAATTTCAGCCCTATAGGGCGAAATTTTTGATAAAAATTTCTTTTTCATTTTAGGCCAAGGTTGTGGGTATTCAAACGAGTGGGCTCGGCGAGAGTAAACCGCACCTAGACTCCTAGCACTCTAGGGCAAAGTTTTTGCTAGAAAATTAAAAGTGGTCGGAAACCGTTCGAGTGGGTACTCGCCTGACTCGCCTCGAGGAGGGGAACACACCCACCGAGTTTCAGCTCTCTATCCCTTCAATAGGCGTATATAGTAATAAAAAAGAGATAGACCCACCGAGTGGGTACTTGAATTACGCGACAAGACCCGAGGAGGTCGTTTTTGAGTAAATTAGTACACCTTCACTAAGGCCTTTGCGTTCTTATACTTAAATAGTGTTTAGAGTCTTAAAAAACTCTGTAAAGATTACGTAGTGGCTTTAGTCGTGTCGTTCTGTCATTTCAAAATGTGAACTGCTAATAAATAGCTCTGGTTTTGTTTTTTCCTCCGAAAAAAAGTACTAACCTGGTGTAAAACACTTGCAGTACTAACCTGGTGTTATCCGCTCTCTCTCTAGCTAACGTTAGATTTTAAATTTTGTAAATTTCGAGTTTGTGGACGAACGAGGGGTCGTAGAGGAGTGCGAGGCGTATACAGTAATGTCGCGAAAATTGTCGGAGAGCTGTACACGAAATTTGCCGTAGTGCCTACCCATTCCACCGCCTGTCAACGCTGCGCCGGGCAGCAGTTCGGCGATGTTTGATGTCGGCTCGGGTATATCGGTGTGAATACCACTACATTGACTCGAGGAATCGATTTTATAAATCTCTTAATTTTCATTATTTGTTTATGGGACTCTCACTACCGTATTTCTGGCATTTTTCTGATTAAAATGACACCAAACACGATATAATTGGAACTGTATTAAGTGGTTTTATCGACCATCAAAGCTTCGAAGGCAACGAACAACAGCGCATTGGAAAGAAAGAGACGCGAACAGTGGACATCGCCGGCACAGTTCAAAGGCCCGCGTGTTCTCAGAATAATATGGCAATGATAGAATTGTTCATTTTTCATTATTTTTTTATGGGACTTTCACTAACTTATTTCTGGCATTTTTCTGATTAAAATGATACCAAACACGATATAATTTCAACTTTATTTAGTGGTTTCATAAATTATAAATTATGCTTTACATGTAGAGAGAATATGGGCCAAATTATGTCGTGTTTGGTCTTGTTCTAATCAGAAAAATGCCAGAAATAAGTTAGTGAAAGTCCCATAAAAAAATAATGGAAAATAAAGCATTTTTAATTGGCATTACATTGTGAGAACACGCGGGCCTTTAAACTGTGCTGGCGACGGCGACACGCTTCGGCCACGCGATCAGTACAATCATTCTGTCCTTCTCTACGTTCGGCTTTCGATTGATGTCTCGGCGCGATTGACTATACAGGCAGTCATAAATCAAAAGTCGAGCCAGTTGTCTCGAAAATTGTCGGCCCAGACAACAGTGTTTTGACAAATTTCGAGACATTACTGTAGTTGGCATCCTGGGTTCCCCCTCCCTCCGACTTCCTTTAATAAATTTAAAAGTGGTTAGAAACCCTTGGTGTGGGTACTCGTTCGAGAGGGCTCGTCGATCAGAGTACTCTCACCAAATTTCAGCCCTATAGGGCGAAATTTTTGATAAAAATTTCTTTTTGATTTTAGACCAAGGTTGTGGGTACTCAAACGAGTGGGCTCGGCGAGAGTAAACCGCACCTAGACTCCTAGCACTCTAGGGCAAAGTTTTTGCTAGAAAATTAAAAGTGGTCGGAAACCGGTCGAGTGGGTACTCGCCTGACTCGCCTCGAGCAGGGGAACACACCCACCGAGTTTCAGCTCTCTATCCCTTCAATAGGCGTATATAGTAATAAAAAAGAGATAGACCCACCGAGTGGGTACTTGAATTACGCGACAAGACCCGAGGAGGTCGTTTTTGAGTAAATTAGTATACCTTCACTAAGGCCTTTGCGTTCTTATACTTAAATAGTGTTTAGAGTCTTAAAAAACTCTGTAAAGATTACGTAGTGGCTTTAGTCGTGTTGTTCTGTCATTTCAAAATGTGAACTGCTAATAAATAGCTCTGGTTTTGTTTTTTCCTCCGAAAAAAAGTACTAACCTGGTGTAAAACACTTGCAGTACTAACCTGGTGTTATCCGCTCTCTCTCTCTAGCTAACGTTAGATTTTAAATTTTGTAAATTTCGAGTTTGTGGTCGAACGAGGGGTCGTAGAGGAGTGCGAGGCGGATAGTTGGTATCCTGGGTTCCCCCTCCCTCCGACTTCCTTTAATAAATTTAAAAGTGGCTAGAAACCCTTGATGTGGGTACTCGTTCGAGAGGGCTCGTTGATCAGAGTACTCTCACCAAATTTCAGCCCTATAGGGCGAAATTTTTGATAAAAATTTCTTTTTCATTTTAGGCCAAGGTTGTGGGTATTCAAACGAGTGGGCTCGGCGAGAGTAAACCGCACCTAGACTCCTAGCACTCTAGGGCAAAGTTTTTGCTAGAAAATTAAAAGTGGTCGGAAACCGGTCGAGTGGGTACTCGCCTGACTCGCCTCGAGCAGGGGAACACACCCACCGAGTTTCAGCTCTCTATCCCTTCAATAGGCGTATATAGTAATAAAAAAGAGATAGACCCACCGAGTGGGTACTTGAATTACGCGACAAGACCCGAGGAGGTCGTTTTTGAGTAAATTAGTATACCTTCACTAAGGCCTTTGCGTTCTTATACTTAAATAGTGTTTAGAGTCTTAAAAAACTCTGTAAAGATTACGTAGTGGCTTTAGTCGTGTCGTTCTGTCATTTCAAAATGTGAACTGCTAATAAATAGCTCTGGTTTTGTTTTTTCCTCCGAAAAAAAGTACTAACCTGGTGTAAAACACTTGCAGTACTAACCTGGTGTTATCCGCTCTCTCTCTAGCTAACGTTAGATTTTAAATTTTGTAAATTTCGAGTTTGTGGACGAACGAGGGGTCGTAGAGGAGTGCGAGGCGTATACAGTAATGTCGCGAAAATTGTCGGAGAGCTGTACACGAAATTTGCCGTAGTGCCTACCCATTCCACCGCCTGTCAACGCTGCGCCGGGCAGCAGTTCGGCGATGTTTGATGTCGGCTCGGGTATATCGGTGTGAATACCACTACATTGACTCGAGGAATCGATTTTATAAATCTCTTAATTTTCATTATTTGTTTATGGGACTCTCACTACCGTATTTCTGGCATTTTTCTGATTAAAATGACACCAAACACGATATAATTGGAACTGTATTAAGTGGTTTTATCGACCATCAAAGCTTCGAAGGCAACGAACAACAGCGCATTGGAAAGAAAGAGACGCGAACAGTGGACATCGCCGGCACAGTTCAAAGGCCCGCGTGTTCTCAGAATAATATGGCAATGATAGAATTGTTCATTTTTCATTATTTTTTTATGGGACTTTCACTAACTTATTTCTGGCATTTTTCTGATTAAAATGATACCAAACACGATATAATTTCAACTTTATTTAGTGGTTTCATAAATTATAAATTATGCTTTACATGTAGAGAGAATATGGGCCAAATTATGTCGTGTTTGGTCTTGTTCTAATCAGAAAAATGCCAGAAACAAGCCAGTGAAAGTCCCATAAAAAAATAATGGAAAATAAAGCATTTTTAATTGGCATTACATTGTGAGAACACGCGGGCCTTTAAACTGTGCTGGCGACGGCGACACGCTTCGGCCACGCGATCAGTACAATCATTCTGTCCTTCTCTACGTTCGGCTTTCGATTGATGTCTCGGCGCGATTGACTATACAGGCAGTCATAAATCAAAAGTCGAGCCAGTTGTCTCGAAAATTGTCGGCCCAGACAACAGTGTTTTGACAAATTTCGAGACATTACTGTAGTTGGCATCCTGGGTTCCCCCTCCCTCCGACTTCCTTTAATAAATTTAAAAGTGGTTAGAAACCCTTGGTGTGGGTACTCGTTCGAGAGGGCTCGTCGATCAGAGTACTCTCACCAAATTTCAGCCCTATAGGGCGAAATTTTTGATAAAAATTTCTTTTTGATTTTAGACCAAGGTTGTGGGTACTCAAACGAGTGGGCTCGGCGAGAGTAAACCGCACCTAGACTCCTAGCACTCTAGGGCAAAGTTTTTGCTAGAAAATTAAAAGTGGTCGGAAACCGGTCGAGTGGGTACTCGCCTGACTCGCCTCGAGCAGGGGAACACACCCACCGAGTTTCAGCTCTCTATCCCTTCAATAGGCGTATATAGTAATAAAAAAGAGATAGACCCACCGAGTGGGTACTTGAATTACGCGACAAGACCCGAGGAGGTCGTTTTTGAGTAAATTAGTATACCTTCACTAAGGCCTTTGCGTTCTTATACTTAAATAGTGTTTAGAGTCTTAAAAAACTCTGTAAAGATTACGTAGTGGCTTTAGTCGTGTCGTTCTGTCATTTCAAAATGTGAACTGCTAATAAATAGCTCTGGTTTTGTTTTTTCCTCCGAAAAAAAGTACTAACCTGGTGTAAAACACTTGCAGTACTAACCTGGTGTTATCCGCTCTCTCTCTCTAGCTAACGTTAGATTTTAAATTTTGTAAATTTCGAGTTTGTGGACGAACGAGGGGTCGTAGAGGAGTGCGAGGCGGATAGTTGGCATCCTGGGTTCCCCCTCCCTCCGACTTCCTTTAATAAATTTAAAAGTGGCTAGAAACCCTTGATGTGGGTACTCGTTCGAGAGGGCTCGTTGATCAGAGTACTCTCACCAAATTTCAGCCCTATAGGACGAAATTTTTGATAAAAATTTCTTTTTCATTTTAGGCCAAGGTTGTGGGTATTCAAACGAGTGGGCTCGGCGAGAGTAAACCGCACCTAGAGTCCTAGCACTCTAGGGCAAAGTTTTTGCTAGAAAATTAAAAGTGGGCGGAAACCGGTCGAGTGGGTACTCGTCTGACTCGCCTCGACCAGGGGAACACACCCACCGAGTTTCAGCTCTCTATCCCTTCAATAGGCGTAGATAGTAATAAAAAAGAGATAGACCGACCGAGTGGGTACTTGAATTACGCGGCAATACCCGAGGAGGTCGTTTTTGAGTAAATTAGTTCACCTTCACTAGGGCCTTTGCGTTCTTATACTTAAATAGTGTTTAGAGTCTTAAAAAACTCTGTAAAGATTACGTAGTGGCTTTAGTCGTGTCGTACTGTCATTTCAAAATGTGAACTGCTAATAAATAGCTCTGGTTTTGTTTTTTCCTCCGAAAAAAGTACTAACCTGGTGTAAAACACTTGCAGTACTAACCTGGTATTAAGAACAGAATTCTTGTAAGAACAGAAGAACAGAATTCTTGCCACACTCGGAGATATTCCTTATGCCACTAACCAGTTTGGGTTTACTAGACATAGGTCTACTATGGATGCTTTGGAAATTGTTAATAACTTTGTTGAATCCACAGTATGTAGGAGACGTTATGGTATTTTGGTTTCGTTGGATGTCCGTAATGCGTTCAATAGTATTGATTGGAATGTGATTTTTGAAAATATGCGTGAACGTAATTTTCCTCTGTATCTTCAGAAAATTATTCAATCTTATTTTAAAAATAGGTCTGTTTGTTTTAGGGCTCTTAATGGTTGGACTCGTGTTAAGATGATGCGTGGTGTGCCTCAGGGTTCTATCATTGCACCTATTATATGGAATATGATCTACGATAAAGTTTTTACATTGAGACCTCCTGCTAACATTAGGATGATTGCATATGCTGATGATATTGCATTGCTTTGCTCTAATAGTAATTTAGCTCATTTGAGAAAAGATATATGTGAGTTCATTAATGATAAGGTTTTTGTCGGGCTATCTGAGTTGGGTTTGGATTTATCTCCTGCTAAAACTAAATTTATTTTTGTTAATAAGAAAAGAATTCCTCCTAATTTCAATCTATTTATTTGTGGTCATTATTTGAAACCATCTCTTGATATTAAATATTTAGGTGTTACACTCAATGGATATAGAAATTTCTTCAAACATGTTGATATCGTGTCTTCTTCTGCCACTAAAATCTTGGCACAGATCATGAGGATCACTGCTAATATTGGCGGCCCTAACACTCTTAGCCGTAAGTTGTATTACTATATTGCAGAATCTGTTATTTCTTATGCTTCTCCGATCTGGGGTTCTCGAGCTATTTCTTTCACTAGGAATAGAACTGTTCTTGAAAGAGTTCAAAGAATAGCTCTTGGACGCATTGCTAGAGCCTATCGTACTGTTAGTTGTGATGCATTATGTATTATTACTGGTATTAAACCTATTAATTATGTTTTTGAGGATAGAGATAAAACCTATAAAATTAGAAAAAGAAGATTATTTAGAGGTGTTTTAATTAATGATGATGCGGCTTTACTGGAAATTGAAGAAGAAATTGAACGAATTAAGAATGCTTCTACGATGCGATGGATTATGGATTGGACTAATGGTTCCAAAGGTCCTTGGACTCGTAAATTAATCAAAAATGTTAATAATTGGATTAATCGCAAACATGGCGAACTAAATTATTATTTAACTCAAATTTTATCGAATCATGGTATTTTTAATCAATATCGTAGAAAGATTTGCAGAACTGATTCTGTTTTATGTTGGTATGGTTGTTCTGTTGTGGATGACGCTGAGCATACCATTTTTCACTGTTGTAAGTGGGATGCTTGGCGTTTTGAATTGCAGAATGATCTTGGTTTTGATATCACAGTCGATAATTTTATTGATACCATGTTAATTAATAAATTATATTGGAAGAAAATTAATTCTTTTGTGTACAAGATTATGAAAGATAAAGAAAACTTTGAAAGACGTATGGAAAGAGAATGATTACTTTCGGTGTGGATGTTATATTCTATATGGTGAATGTATGCTTAATGTATACTTACTTTGTAAATATGGTATGAATGTTCGTTTTCTGTATGTTTGTGTATATATATAGTCTTTATAGTATGTATATAGT
The DNA here is from genome assembly GCA_916610255.1 of Lasioglossum lativentre. NCBI lineage: Eukaryota > Metazoa > Arthropoda > Insecta > Hymenoptera > Halictidae > Lasioglossum > Lasioglossum lativentre. The sequence continues at coordinate 186,058 of CAKAJI010000439.1, forward strand.
TTAATCTAGTATGTTGTTAATCTAGTATGTAGTTTCTCTCGCTAGTATGTAAGCCTATGCCTAGTTAATACCTTAGTATGTCATTTATTTCTGTGTTATATACATTTATTCAACTAACACTATTATTGTTGGTACGGTATGTTGTATTATTCATTATCGCTCTACACATAAAAGCCCTGTATGATGTAAAGCTCTTAAGCAGTTCCGTAAAGGACTTTGTAGATCAGCTGTGGGTAGGGCTTTCGCCCGGGCGGTGGAGTTTAGTCGGTATTCCTGGTCCTTCTGACCGGGTGAGTCCGACACTACCCGGCCGATCGTCATCATTAGGCCGGGTGTGCGTAAATGCATTCTCCACCGCCCTTAAACAAAAAAAAAAAAAAAAAAAAAAAAAAAGTACTAACCTGGTATTATCCGCTCTCTCTCTAGCTAACGTTAGATTTTAAATTTTGTAAATTTCGAGTTTGTGGACGAACGAGGGGTCGTAGAGGAGTGCGAGGCGGATAGCTGGCATCCTGGGTTCCCTCTCCCTCCGACTTCGTTTAATAAATTTAAAAGTGGTTAGAAACCCTTGGTGTGGGTACTCGTTCGAGAGGGCTCGTCGATCAGAGTACTCTCACCAAATTTCAGCCCTATAGGGCGAAATTTTTGATAAAAATTTCTTTTTGATTTTAGACCAAGGTTGTGGGTACTCAAACGAGTGGGCTCGGCGAGAGTAAACCGCACCTAGAGTCCGAGCACTCTAGGGCAATGTTTTTGCTAGAAAATTAAAAGCGGTCGGAAACCGGTCGAGTGGGTACTCGTCTGAATTGCCTCGAGCAGGGGAACACACCCACCGAGTTTCAGCTCTCTATCCCTTCAATAGGCGTATATAGTAATAAAAAAGAGATAGACCCACCGAGTGGGTACTTGAATTACGCGACAAGACCCGAGGAGGTCGTTTTTGAGTAAATTAGTACACCTTCACTAGGGCCTTTGCGTTCTTATACTTAAATAGTGTTTAGAGTCTTAAAAAACTCTGTAAAGATTACGTAGTGGCTTTAGTCGTGTTGTTCTGTCATTTCAAAATGTGAACTGCTAATAAATAACTCTGGTTTTGTTTTTTCCTCCGAAAAAAAGTACTAACCTGGTGTAAAACACTTGCAGTACTAACCTGGTGTTATCCGCTCTCTCTCTAGCTAACGTTAGATTTTAAATTTTGTAAATTTCGAGTTTGTGGACGAACGAGGGGTGGTAGAGCAGTGCGAGGCGGATAGCTGGCATCCTGTGTTCCCCCTCCCTCCGACTTCGTTTAATAAATTTAAAAGTGGTTAGAAACCCTTGGTGTGGGTACTCGTTCGAGAGGGCTCGTCGATCAGAGTACTCTCACCAAATTTCAGCCCTATAGGGCGAAATTTTTGATAAAAATTTCTTTTTGATTTTAGACCAAGGTTGTGTGGGGGGAACCGGAGGGTTACGGGGTCCTCTAATGGTGACTCGGATCCATTGGAGGATATACCACAGTGGTGGTGGTCCGTAACCTAAAATCCTCTTGCTCCACCTCCTCGTGGTGGTTCCTGGGCACTCACTTCGTTGAGTGGCTAACGGAGCAAGGGGTACCTTGTGTCCTGAGTAGCAAGACGTCTACTCAGGGCCCCATACCGTAAACTGGTGGTCATGTTTTACCAGAACGGGGGGCTTGCCTTAACCGGCCGGCCTGCGAGGATGACAACCTCTATAAAAAATTCTTAACTCCAAGTTTTGATGCGCGGCGAGGGAGCACTCCCGGTTTAGACACCGGGATGTGGGTCGATGAGTGCATCGGACCGTTAGCGCATCGGTCCCGTGATACTTGCCCACCTCACGGTGTATAATGGGCTTATTGGCGCAGGCGGCTCTACGCTAATGGACATAAATGTCCGCAATTTAAGAATTGGCCAGCGAGTGAAAACATGTCCGAAAGGGCATGTGTGTAACCAGGGCCGCTATGAATAATGATGACACACACTACAAATAAAAAATCGGATAAGGAAGGAAGGAGGGGAGAGGACATCGAAGAAAAGGATATGGAAGGAGAGACACTGGCTATACGAATGGACAAGATACAGGCACAACAAAGGGAAACATATGTAAAACAGGGAACACGGGACCAGGGCAAGGCAGGAGGAACAGGGGAAGGGAAGGAGGACCCCGAAGAGGAATGGACGGAAAGATGGGAGGAGGAGATGGAACGTTGCCGGGGAGGGTGTACCAGCAGGGGCGGTATCATCACTAGGAGTGCCAACCCGAAAGGTGTCACAACTGGAGCCGCCCCATGGGAAACTTCTGACGGGAATATCAGCCCGGTGCTGTCTAAGGGAAGAGGAGAGGACAAGGGTGGTCTATTCCAGCGTCCCATGGAAGTAGAGGTGGTAGAGGAGGAAACGCTCGAGGATAGGACTGAGGCAGAAAAATATAAGAAGGAAAAGAAGGAAAAGAAGGACTGGAGAGAGGAACAAATGAGGAGATATCAAGGAAGGGATGTGCTTCTCAAACTGGTGGCCACACTTGCGAACGAAGTGTCCAACGCCCTCGAGAAAGCTAGGGAGGTCGCGGGGTACCTTGATGCCAATAAGAACATGAAGATACAAGACCGAGGCATAGCCCACGAAACGACGAGGGCATTGGAAAGGATCATAAGGACAAGGGACACAATGTGGGATGTCAGATTGGAGGAAATTAGGAACATAGAAAAGGAAAAGATAAGGAAGATAAAGGCAGATCAGGAGAAGGAAAGGAGAAGGATAAGAGGAGCGGAAACGCAGGAGGTGGCAACAATGACCGAATGGGTCGGTCCCCGGGTTATCAGAGAGGTAAGGATCGGCGAGGATTCCGATGCGTCTGGCATCGCGAGCTCCATTGGCGGACGGACTTATGCTCAGGCGACGGGATCCGGGAAGAGGAAGAAGGGGGAGACTTCCCCGACGTTGCCACATACGAAAGGTGTGAAAAGGATAAGAGGGGAATCGAGACCCTTTAACGACCGAACGCAGGACTCGACAACCGAGGACCAAGCTACGACGAGAGACGCTAAGGACTCTTCGGATTCTGACGAGAGCTCCGACGACTCCTTAGCGAGGTCAGTGGGTTTTCTGATGGAAAAGATGAAGGAAGTTCTAGTGGAAAAAGGGAAAAGGAAAGGGAAGAAGGCCGATAAGAAGAGTAGGAAGGATGAGGAGAAGAGGAAACCCAAGGTGAGGATCAAGGATGGGACTGAGAAGGAAAGAGAGGAATGGAAGGTGGTAGAGAAGAAGAACAAGAGAAGTACACCCGCAGCGAGGACCGAGGAATCCGCTACGAGCGGAGGGGAAGGCTTCAAGAGAGATAAGACCATAAGACCGAAATGGGCAGTGCCGCGATCGGATGCCATCGTCATCAGTATTAAGGGTGATAAGGGTGATGAGGATTTTAAAGCGGTGTGCAAGAAAATAAACCATGATCCAAGTATCTTGGAAAAGGTAAAGCGCGTACGACGCACGCGTAATGGTCGAGTCCTCTTAGAGGTAAGAGAGAATGAGGATACCGAAAAAATAAGAGAAGGTATTAACGCGGTACTGGAGAACCAGGAAATCAGGGTTCTGCAGAAAACCTTCGAGGTCGAATTGAGAGACCTCGACCCGGTCGTGGAAAGAGACGAGGTCATCAAGGCTGTCACCTCCGCGCTGGGAATCGCGACAGAAGACCTACGTCTAAAGGTGTTGAGACCCACCAAGATGGGGACCCAGTTAGCGGTGATAGAGATCCCGTTGAAGTACCTGAAGAAGATAACAACGTTGGGCAAGGTCAAGGTCGGAATGACCGTAGCCAGAATGTTTGCGATGCCGAAGATTATCAAGTGCTTCCGATGCCACGCCATCGGACATTACAGCACGAACTGTAAAGAGGACATCATAGATAATAAGAGGTGTAGACGATGTGGCACGGACGGACACGAAATGTTCGAGTGTCACCACCAGGTGAAATGCAGGGACTGCATTTCAATAAAAATGCCATTCGAGCACATTAGAGGCTCCATGGCATGCCCGGTTTATAGAAATAAAGTTAGAGATCTTAAAGATCAATTTGTCAGGTTTCATAAGCTAAACAATGTTAATATTGCAGCTTAATCTAAATAGGTGTAAGTTGGCACAGGATCTAATGAAGCAGACGATCGCGACCCACAAAGTGGATGTGGCCTGTATACAGGAACCCAATGTGGTAGAAAGGGATTGGTTGAGCTCCCTGAGCGGCAACGCCACTGTCGCCATCTTGAATAAGAACATTAAGATTCCGAGGAGCAGGATTATTACCGGGCAGTGCTTTGTGGGCTTCGAGACGGGCTTCATTATCGTGATTAGTATTTACATCTCTCCGAACTGTAGCGTCGAGGATTACTATACACACCTGGAAGAGCTCCGTGTTGCGCGTGGAGGATGGAGGAAGCCAGTGATTATCATCGGAGATCCCAATGCCAGATCCCTTCTGTTCGGTGACAGGAGGACCAATAAATGGGGTCCAATCTTTGAACATTACGTACAAGCAATGAACCTTATCCCGGCAGATCTGAGGGGTGGTACCTTTACTTATCATAGGGGGAGGCGGAGGTCCAAGATCGACATCGCTTGTTTTAGCAGCGCACTGCTCAACAGGGTGGCGAGCTATATTGACCACCAGCCCAACGGCTCGGACCATAAGAACTGCTTACACCGTGTTAACCTGGAGGGAAGAAGAGATTACGTACAGGCCATGAGACACTACAACGACTGGTCATGGAATTTGAAAACATACGATGGGGATGAATTTTTGGCTACCTTAAAAAGACTAAATACACACATAGATTTCGACAATATTAATAGAAATACGATAGATACGTACTTCAGGAACATTACGAGGACCTGCGAAAAAACAATGCGTAAAAAATCCGGCAAATACAGAGCTCGAGAGAATCCATGGTGGAATGGTGAGTTGACGGAGCTGCGCTCCAGGGTCGCCAAGGCGAAAAGGACCTGGAAGAAAAAGAAGGCCAGGGATCAGGACACCACCCAGGCAATGGAGGATTATAGAGAATTGAAGCGAAAGCTGAAATTCAGAATATATGACGCCAAGAAGGAGTCTTGGAAGCAGTTCATCCAGCTATTGGAGCACGATATATGGGGTCGTCCGTTTCAGGTGGTGCGTAGCAAGATCAAGAGTAGAATGCCGCCCCCAGCCCTAGATGCGGGAGAAGCGAATGGGATATTGAAGACCTTGTTCCCCAGAGAGCGAAGGGTTGTCTCGTACGATGCTCCCAGCCCGCTCCCGCTGGAGGTGGGAGTGAGTAGAGGGGACTTGTGGGATATTGTCAACGAACTGGATACCCGGAAAGCTATAGGCCCGGATAAGATGCCCCTGGGAATCCTCAAAGTGGTTGCTCTCAACGACATGGAGAGTTTTACAAGGATCATGTCGGGGTGTGTGTCGCTGAATTACATCCCCAATAGTTGGAAGCGATCCCGAGTAGTGCTGCTCCGAAAAAACAATAACGACACCTTATGTCCATCGAATTTCAGACCGATCTGTATCGGGAACGGTCTGAACAAGATATTCGAGAAGATCCTGGAGATCAAGATTCACGAGCACCTGGGTAAGACGCCATTTCACCGGGCACAGTTTGGATTCTGTAAGGGTAAGTCCACCCTGGACGCTATGGAGAGACTCACGGATTATATGAGCGAAAATAACAGGAAAGGCAAATACGGGGCTCTCATCAGCCTCGACATTAAGAACGCCTTTAACAGCCTATCGTGGAGCACTATATTTGAAGAGCTGAGGAAAAGAAATTTCCCCAAAGAAGTGCAACAGCTAATCCAGAATTACCTGAGGGATCGGCAAGTTGTTTATAAGGCCGCGGACAAGAATACCACTATTCGCATAGAAAAAGGGGTTCCACAGGGGTCGGTAATTTCTCCCACCCTGTGGAATATAGTGTACGACGACCTGCTGAGAAGGGATTTCGGCCAGATAGCCCAGGTGATTGCATATGCAGACGATGTGGCGGTATATGCGGCACACGGAAGTTTGGAGGTCCTCAGGATGGAATTGGAGAAGGCTGTTAACCAGGTTGTCGCTCCCTGGTTGGGAGAAAAAGGGCTAGAAATGGCCCCCCACAAAACCAAGTTTATATGGTTTAATAGGAAGAGAATACCGACGGATTTTGAGATCCTGATCCTGGGCAACCGCATTAGGGCAAGCGATAACTTGAGATATCTGGGGGTGTACTTTGATCGGAACCAGACCTACCGGGGGCACGTGGATAAGCTCGTTGAAAAGACTAGCAGAGTCACAGGAGAGTTGTCGCGGCTCATGGTAAATATCGGTGGGCCTTCCTTCTACGGAAGAAGACTCTACTATAATATCATAGAGTCGATCGTCTGTTACGGGTGTCCAATATGGGGCAGTAGGGCTCTGCAATATGTTTTTAACAGAAAGAAACTATCAAGAATACAAAAGTTAATTTTAAGTAGAGTAACAAGTAGCTACCGAACGGCCGGTGTAAGGGCATTATGCGTTATTGGAGGATACCTGCCGATTGTTCATAGGATCAAGGAGAGAAGTATGGTGTACGAGGCACAAATGGAACGCCCTCCATCCGCCGAAGACAGCGATCCCATCCGAGCCGATAAGATGGAATACCTGGAAAGAAGAAAAGAGGAGATTAGTACCGAAATATGGGGTATATGGGAGAAAGAGTGGCAGACAGAGATGACGAATACTGCGATCTGGACACGGAAATTGATCCACAGTCCGATTCGTTGGAAGGAGAGAAAGTGGGGGAAGATAAACTTCCGACTTACACAGATCCTGTCTGGCCACGGAGTTTTTGGTAGCTATAGGCACAGAGTCCTGAGGAAGGCGGATACGGACGAATGTTGGTGGTGTGTGAGTGTTCGGGATGACGCCAAACACACCCTAGCAGTTTGCGCGAAATGGGAGACGGAGAGAAGGGAACTGGAAGGAAGGATCGGAGGGGAATTGACGGCGGTCACCCTGATCGACAGGATGTTGAGCTCGAGAGAGGCATGGCATGAGGTGAATAACTTCATCAATAAGATTATGAGGGAGAAGGAAGATAAGGAAAGAGAGATTGAAAGGACGTGAGCGAATATACATAACCATAATACTTACCGTAGGTGCGCGTACAGAGAATATTAGGCCATACTTACTGGTATGCAGCGGTACCTGTAAATAAAGAAATAGATTAATAAGGTTATAGATATAAGTTATAGTTATAGTTAAAAGGTAGATAATGTAATGTAAATACTTACCGGAATAGCCAAGAACAGGCGTGGAAAGGGAGGTGGAGTGGGGACGGGCAGAGTGAAATGCAAGCAGCGGAGCCTCTGTCCGTCTGGAATCCCCTCAATAACGGAGGAGGGAAAGGTGGGCTCGGGAGAAATCCTGGGCCCACCTGGCGGTGGGGTTTTAGTCGGTATTCCCGTTCCTTCAGAACGGGCGAGTCCGACACTCTCCCCGGCATAATGCCGGGGGGGTCAGTGCGTAAATGCATTTCCCCACCGCCTTAAAAAAAAAAAAAAAAAAAAAAAAAAAGACCAAGGTTGTGGGTACTCAAACGAGTGGGCTCGGCGAGAGTAAACCGCACCTAGACTCCTAGCACTCTAGGGCAAAGTTTTTGCTAGAAAATTAAAAGTGGTCGGAAACCGGTCGAGTGGGTACTCGCCTGACTCGCCTCGAGCTGGGGAACACACCCACCGAGTTTCAGCTCTCTATCCCTTCAATAGGCGTATATAGTAATAAAAAAGAGATAGACCCACCGAGTGGGTACTTGAATTACGCGACAAGACCCGAGGAGGTCGTTTTTGAGTAAATTAGTACACCTTCACTAGGGCCTTTGCTTTCTTATACTTAAATAGTGTTTAGAGTCTTAAAAAACTCTGTAAAGATTACGTAGTGGCTTTAGTCGTGTCGTTCTGTCATTTCAAAATGTGAACTGCTAATAAATAGCTCTGGTTTTGTTTTTTCCTCCGAAAAAAAGTACTAACCTGGTTTAAAATACTTGCAGTACTAACCTGGTGTTATCCGCTCTCTCTCTAGCTAACGTTAGATTTTAAATTTTGTAAATTTCGAGTTTGTGGACGAACGAGGGGTGGTAGAGCAGTGCGAGGCGGATAGCTGGCATCCTATGTTCCCCCTCCCTCCGACATCGTTTAATAAATTTAAAAGTGGTTAGAAACCCTTGGTGTGGGTACTCGTTCGAGAGGGCTCGTCGATCAGAGTACTCTCACTAAATTTCAGCCCTATAGGGCGAAATTTTTGATAAAAATTTCTTTTTGATTTTAGACCAAGGTTGTGGGTACTCAAACGAGTGGGCTCGGCGAGAGTAAACCGCACCTAGACTCCTAGCACTCTAGGGCAAAGTTTTTGCTAGAAAATTAAAAGTGGTCGGAAACCGGTCGAGTGGGTACTCGTCTGAATCGCCTCGAGCAGGGGAACACACCCACCGAGTTTCAGCTCTCTATCCCTTCAATAGGCGTATGTAGTAATAAAAAAGAGATAGACCCACCGAGTGGGTACTTGAATTACGCGACAAGACCCGAGGAGGTCGTTTTTGAGTAAATTAGTACACCTTCACTAGGGCCTTTGCGTTCTTATACTTAAATAGTGTTTAGAGTCTTAAAAAACTCTGTAAAGATTACGTAGTGGCTTTAGTCGTGTCGTTCTGTCATTTCAAAATGTGAACTGCTAATAAATAGCTCTGGTTTTGTTTTTTCCTCCGAAAAAAAGTACTAACCTGGTTTAAAACACTTGCAGTACTAACCTGGTGTTATCCGCTCTCTCTCTCTAGCTAACGTTAGATTTTAAATTTTGTAAATTTCGAGTTTGTGGACGAACGAGGGGTGGTAGAGCAGTGCGAGGCGGATAGCTGGCATCCTATGTTCCCCCTCCCTCCGACTTCGTTTAATAAATTTAAAAGTGGTTAGAAACCCTTGGTGTGGGTACTCGTTCGAGAGGGCTCGTCGATCAGAGTACTCTCACCAAATTTCAGCCCTATAGGGCGAAATTTTTGATAAAAATTTCTTTTTGATTTTAGACCAAGGTTGTGGGTACTCAAACGAGTGGGCTCGGCGAGAGTAAACCGCACCTAGAGTCCTAGCACTCTAGGGCAATGTTTTTGCTAGAAAATTAAAAGTGGTCGGAAACCGGTCGAGTGGGTACTCGTCTGAATCGCCTCGAGCAGGGGAACACACCCACCGAGTTTCAGCTCTCTATCCCTTCAATAGGCGTATATAGTAATAAAAAAGAGATAGACCCACCGAGTGGGTACTTGAATTACGCGACAAGACCCGAGGAGGTCGTTTTTGTGTAAATTAGTACACCTTCACTAGGGCCTTTGCGTTCTTATACTTAAATAGTGTTTAGAGTCTTAAAAAACTCTGTAAAGATTACGTAGTGGCTTTAGTCGTGTCGTTCTGTCATTTCAAAATGTGAACTGCTAATAAATAGCTCTGGTTTTGTTTTTTCCTCCGAAAAAAAGTACTAACCTGGTTTAAAACACTTGCAGTACTAACCTGGTGTTATCCGCTCTCTCTCTAGCTAACGTTAGATTTTAAATTTTGTAAATTTCGAGTTTGTGGACGAACGAGGGGTGGTAGAGCAGTGCGAGGCGGATAGCTGGCATCCTATGTTCCCCCTCCCTCCGACTTCGTTTAATAAATTTAAAAGTGGTTAGAAACCCTTGGTGTGGGTACTCGTTCGAGAGGGCTCGTCGATCAGAGTACTCTCACCAAATTTCAGCCCTATAGGGCAAAATTTTTGATAAAAATTTCTTTTTGATTTTAGACCAAGGTTGTGGGTACTCAAACGAGTGGGCTCGGCGAGAGTAAACCGCACCTAGAGTCCTAGCACTCTAGGGCAATGTTTTTGCTAGAAAATTAAAAGTGGTCGGAAACCGGTCGAGTGGGTACTCGTCTGAATCGCCTCGAGCAGGGGAACACACCCACCGAGTTTCAGCTCTCTATCCCTTCAATAGGCGTATATAGTAATAAAAAAGTGATAGACCCACCGAGTGGGTACTTGAATTACGCGGCAAGACCCGAGGAGGTCGTTTTTGAGTAAATTAGTACACCTTCACTAGGGCCTTTGCGTTCTTATACTTAAATAGTGTTTAGAGTCTTAAAAAACTCTGTAAAGATTACGTAGTGGCTTTAGTCGTGTCGTTCTGTCATTTCAAAATGTGAACTGCTAATAAATAGCTCTGGTTTTGTTTTTTCCTCCGAAAAAAAGTACTAACCTGGTGTAAAACACTTGCAGTACTAACCTGGTGTTGGGAACCGTAGGGTTACGGGGTCCTCTAATGGTGACTCGGATCCATTATAGGATATACCACAGTGGTGGTGGTCCGTAACCTAAAATCCTCTTGCTCCACCTCCTCGTGGTGGTTCCTGGGCACTCACTTCGATGAGTGGCTAACGGAGCAAGGGGTACCTTGCGTCCTGAGCAGCAAGATGTCTGCTCAGGGCCCCATACCGTAAACCGGTTCGCCGGAACGGGGGGCTTGCCTTCACCGGCCGGCCCGCGAGGATGATAACCTCTATAAAAAATCTCTAATTTCAAGTTGAGGTACGCGACGAGGAAACACCCCCGGCTTAGACGCCGGGTGGTGGGTTGGTGGAGGCATCAGCCATTAGTGTACCAACCCTGAGGTACCTGCCCGAACCGCAGTGGTATTAAGGGCTTATTGACGCAAGTGGCTCTACGTCAATGGACCTTGGCTGTCCACAGATTATAATATGGCCATCGAGTGAAACTGTGTCTAAGGACACGGCGGTAACCAGGGCCGATAATGCATAATGGAAAACAAAACAAATAAAAATAAAGATAAAGAAGGAGGTGGTAAGGAGGAAGATAGGAGTGAGAAGGAGGAAGAAATGGAGGAAGGAAGAGATATGGATAGGGGAAGGATGGGTGAAGAGGAAGTAATAGTAATGGAAGAAGTGGAAATGAGAGACATGGGCCAACAATTTAGGGAAATCAAGGATGAATTTAAAAAGAAAGATGAGGTGGAGAGGAAGAAAGGGTTGAAGGAATTAGCAGCACTGGAAAGGGTGTTGGCTAGGAAGAGAATGGAGGGGGAAAGGAAGAATGTTGAGGAAAAGGATGGTAAAGGAGAATGGCCAGAAGGAGGGGAAGGATGGATAGAGGCAAGGGAACCCAAGGGAAAGGGAAGAAAGGAGAAGGATCCCGACTTTGAAATGGAAGGAGTTTTGGTGATAGATGATCAGGAATATGAGCCACCAGGAACAAGGCAATCTAAGAGAATCTCGAGACCAAACTCGAAGGAAAGAAAAGGTAGGGTGATGACGAAAGAGGAAAAAATGCTGAGGATGGGTGAGGATATAACAGAAGAAGCGCAGGAAAGAAGAGGTAAATGGGTGAAGGAAGTGAAGGAATGGGAGGAAAGGATGGAAAAGGCAAAGGAGAGAGGAGAGCAAGATAGGTACGCTAAAGAAATGAATGGACTTGCAAGGGACCTCCAGGAGGCGTTAGAGTTAATTAATGTGGCGGCGGAATATATGCCGATAACTCATAACGTGAAAAACGAGATAAAAAGAGGCACTAATGAAGTTCAGGCACTCCTGGAAAAGGTACTTGAGAGGAAGAATAGAATATGGGATATGAGGGTGGAGGAAAAGGAGATGGAGAGGCAGGAGAAGTTGAAAAGGGTTAGAGAAAGGGAAGAGGAAAGGAAGAGGATGATGGGAAGAGATCAAAGGATGAGTAGGATCAGCGTGGGGACAATGACAGAAGAAGGGATAGGAAGGAGCGGCCCTAAGATTATTAGAGACTCGTGGATTAGTCCCGGACGGTCGGTGGGGGGAGAATCAGACTTCTCGAGTACCTCTGAACAAACCCCAATCCCAGTAAGATCATACGCTAGAATAGTGAGAAATGCTAATAAAAGGAAAAAGCTACCTTCACCGCCGCTGGTACACTCTAAGAAAAAGAGAGGCGAGGAGAAGGAAAGAGGGGAAAAAGAGGAGGTAGGAGAGGGATCGTCAACGATGGCAGAGGATGGTGGGAAGTCATCATCAGTAGAGGAGGAGGAAGATAGTAATGAGGAATTAAGGAAGGTTTTGCTACAATTAGCAGATAAACTGGGTAAGAAAGGGAAGAAAACATGCAAGGATCAAGGGAAGGAAAAGGAAAACGGACCAAGGAGTGGAAAAAAAGAAGAGGAGAGGGAACAAATGGACAGGAAAAAGAAGGATAGGACTCAAGAGGAATGGGTCATGGTTACCAAGAGGAAAGGAAAGAAGAAAGAAATGTCGGAAGGGGAAGGATGGACAAGTGGAAGGGAAGAGAGGAGCAAAGGGAGTAGGCCTAAATGGACGAAACCTAAAAGTGACGCAATCATAATTAAAGTAAACAGTCAGGAGGAATTTAAAGATGCATGCGATAGGGTAATTAAAACAATAGGTAGTGAGAAATTAAAGAGAGTAAGGCGAACGCGAGAAAAACAATTGCTGCTGGAAACAGCAGAAGGAGGAGATGTGGAAAGCATAAAAGAAAAGATTGCGAAAGAAATAAAAAGAGAATCTATAAGAATCGTGCAGAAGACATTTGACGTGGAGCTTCGGGATCTTGACCCACTTGTTGGTAGGGATCAAATAGTAGCCGATTTTATAAACGGAATTAAATGTAAATTAGACGAGATTAAATTAAAAGTTTTGAGAACAACTAAAATGGGAACGCAAAAGGCAGTATTGGAAATGCCTCTAAAATATTTAAAAATAATTATGGAAAAAGAGAAAATTCAAGTTGGAATGACGATTACAAGGATGCATCCAATGCCTAAAATTGTTAAGTGCTACAGATGTCATTTAACTGGGCATTTTAGTACTAGCTGTAAGGAGAATATTAGTACTGGGGATAACAAAAGGTGTAGACAATGTGGAGAGGACGGTCATGATAGTAAAGACTGTAAAGGGAAGCTGAAATGTATGGAGTGTGTCCGTAGGAATATGCCATATGACCATTTGGTCAGCTCGATGGCATGCCCGAGGTTTAGGGAGACACTTAATATTCTCAAGGATCAGTTTTTAACGTTTTATAGAAATAATAATGCGTCTGCTGCAATTAAACTGCAATAGAAGTGCAGTCGCACATGACATAATGAAGAAAGTAAGTGGAACGCATCGAATAGATGCAATATGCATACAAGAACCGCATAAAGTGGAGAAGGAGTGGATAAGCTCCATTGATAAAAACGCCGTTATATACATAATTAATTTTAATTATAAGATACCCGTAAATAAAATTTTTAAAGGTCAGAATTGTGTGGCAGTGGAGTGGCCATTTTTAGTTTTGATAAATTTATATATATCACCAAATAGTGGATTGGAGGCCCTATACACCTCTTGCGAGGAGCTTAGACATTTTAGGAGAAAATGGATGAAGCCAATTATTTTAGTAGGAGATCCCAATGGTAGGTCACGAAAATTTGGAGACTCAATAACAAATGAAAGAGGACGAATAATCGAAGAATATTTAGACGACATGGACCTTATTCCTGGTATAATTAGAGGAAGTGATTACACATTTCATCGTGGAAGGAAAAGATCGAAAATCGATATTATTAGCTACAGCAGAACGTTGATAGATAAAATTAGGAGTAAAGTCGATAAAGAAGAAAATGGATCTGATCATTTAAGTATAATACATAATATAGAATTGCATGGTAATACGCTATTTAAAAAAACAATGACACATACAATGGACTGGTCTTGGAATAAAAGATCTTTTGACGCAGAGATATTTTTAAAAGTCTTTAATGTATTAAATAATAACTTACAACTAGATAACAATGGTGTAGATACAGCGAGCATAAACAAGTATATAAATAACATTAAAAAAACATGCAATAAAACAATGAGAAAAAATAATAACAAATTTAAACACCGTGAGAATCCCTGGTGGACAGAGGAGCTCACGGAATTGAGGAAATCCGCGTTGAAGTCCAGAAGAAAGTATCAAAGGAAGTTGTCTAGGAACCTAGATGCCACACCTGAAAAAGAAATATACAAAAATATTAAAAAGAAGTTAAAATTTAAAATTATGGATGCTAAAACAGAATCGTGGAAAAAATTTGTTAACCTGCTTGAGACGGATATATGGGGACGCCCATTTCAATATATACGGAACCAAATGCGTAGTAGGAAACCTCCGCCGTTGATGGATGCACGAGATGCTAGAATGATACTGGAAAAACTTTTCCCCAGGGAGGATAAAGACATTAGATATGATATAAATATTGAAAGACTAAATGAATGTAGTATTAACAGAGGATTAATTTGGGATATTGCGGAGGATCTAGACAGTAAAAAGGCTATTGGACCGGATAAACTCCCCGTAGGTATTATTAAATTTTTGGCGAAAGAAGATATAAACGATTTTACTAAAATTATGAATGGCTGTCTTAAATTAAATTATATTCCGAATAAATGGAAAAATTCGAGGGTGGTACTATTGAGAAAGAATGATAGTGATACAATGGATGCAAGTAATTTTAGACCTATATGTGTTGGTAACAGTATGAATAAGGTTATGGAAAAAATATTAGAAAATAAATTACATGAACATTTGGGACCGTATCCCTTTCATAAAAACCAGTTTGGATTTTGTAAATATAAATCGACCATAGATGCTATGAGGAAAGTTATTGGTTATATAAATAACGCGAATCAGAAGGGCAAATTTGGAATTTTTATCAGTTTAGACGTCCGAAATGCTTTTAATAGTCTTTCATGGCAAACAATTTTTGACGAGCTCAAAAAGAGGAATTTTAAATGGGAAACCCAATTGTTAATACAAAATTATCTTAAAGATAGATCAGTGACTTACCAAGCTGCGGAAAAAAGGTGTATATGAAAGTTGAGAGAGGTGTTCCACAGGGTTCGGTCATAGCACCAACCCTGTGGAACATCGTGTATGATGACTTATTAAGTCAGGAATTCGGCACGCACGTCGAAGTGGTTGCATATGCCGATGATGTGGCTCTATATATGGCGCACTCCAACCTAGAAATTATAAAGCAGGAATTAGAAAGAGTGGTGAATTCGGTCATCGCACCGTGGTTAGAGGAAAGAGGGCTTGAGATGGCCCCCCAGAAGTCTAAATTTATATTTTTTAATAGGAAAAAGATTCCGCAAAATTTTGAACTAAACATATTAGGAAAGAAAATAAAAGAGAGTGAGGAAATTAAATATTTGGGTATATATTTCGATAAGTATAATACATTTAGGAAACATGTTGAAATAATAACAAATAAAGCAAGTAAAGCGACAGGAGAATTAACAAGATTGATGGTAAACCTAGGGGGGCCAACTTTTAAAGGAAGGAAGTTATATTATAATATAATTGAGGCCATAGTATGTTACGGCTGCCCGATTTGGGGTGAAAGGGCTTTGGAACTGGACGGGAATAGGAAGAAATTGAAAAGGATTCAGCGAATGGGAATGGGAAGGGTGTGTTCCGGCTATAGAACAGCCAGTCGGCTTTCACTTTGTACTATAGCCGGACACTTGCCTATAGAAAGTAGGATTGTTGAATTGAGCCGGACATACAGGGCGAAGAGAGAGAGACCGTTTTCACCGGAGGACACAGACATAGAGAGGGAAGAAAAACAGGAATATTTGGATAGAAGAAAAAAGGAAATTAGGGAGGAATTATGGCGTGAATGGGAAAGAGCGTGGAATACGGAGGTTAGGGAGTCAGAATGGACCCGGCGACTGATCCCTAGCCCCACTAAATGGAAGGATAGGGGGTGGGGAAATGTAAATTATAGAATGACGCAGATATTGACCGGACACGGGGTGTTCGGGGATTATAGATACAGAATACTGCGAAAAGCAACGAGTGATGAGTGTTGGTGGTGCGCGGGTGTTAGTGATACAGCCGAACACACGTTGATAGGATGTGAAAGATGGGAAGAATGGAGGATGGAACTAAATAGTAAGATAGGCACTCTTACGGTAGACAATCTTATGGAAGAAATGCTGGGAAATAAGGAAGGATGGGAGGAGGTAAATAGATTTATTAACAAAGTTATGATAGAGAAGGAAAAGTGGGAAAGGAAAATAGTGAGAGAAGAAACAAGTATGAGGACAACAACATGAAGAACGTATATGACGTACTTACCGTATGAATCGTATGATGAAGCGGAGGTACTGCGTATAAGAGAAGATGTTGACAGGAACCGGAACACCAATGAATAGAAAGGAAACTGAAACAAAAGAAACAGAAGATGTAATTAATTAGTTGATAATGATAGGCCTCCCCTATCCCTGAAAAGGGTGAGTCCGAGGGTAGATAGAATAAGAATAATGCCTCCCCTCTCCCGTAAGGGGTGAGTCCGAGGTCTTAAAGTGCCTCCCCTCTCCCATAGGGGGTGAGTCCGAGGTCTGAAGATGCCTCCCCTCTCCCATAAGGGGTGAGTCCGAGGTCTTAGAGTGGACAAGAAATAATTTAGTTATAAAAAAATAGGATTATAAGAATGAAAAGATGTAAATATGTAAATAAATAGATTTTAGCGCGTATAAAAGAAGGTATCTTAACGGAAAGAATACGGGTTTTTTTTTTTTTTTTTTTTTTTTTTTTTTTAATTAAGCGGTATACTTATCTTGATTGGCCAAGAACAGGCGTGGTTAAGGGACGGAAGCCGACGGGGTGGGAGTAATGCTGACCGCGGGTCCCCACCCCGTCACTGTCCTCCGTCATAGCGGATGAGTAGAGGGGCGCTCTATTGAGCGTCCCGGGAGAGGAGTGTTTTAGTCGGTAGTGGGGACACCGTCCACCTGTGCCCCTTAGTCCGACACTACCCCCTTCAGGGGTGTGCCTAAATGCATTTTCGACCTCTCCCTCAAAAAAAAAAAAAAAAAAAAAAAAAAAAAAAAAAAAAAAAAAAAAAAAAAGTACTAACCTGGTGTTATCCGCTCTCTCTCTAGCTAACGTTAGATTTTAAATTTTGTAAATTTCGAGTTTGTGGACGAACGAGGGGTGGTAGAGCAGTACGAGGCGGATAGCTGGCATCCTGGGTTACCCCTCCCTCCGACTTCGTTTAATAAATTTAAAAGTGGTTAGAAACCCTTGGTGTGGGTACTCGTTCGAGAGGGCTCGTCGATCAGAGTACTCTCACCAAATTTCAGCCCTATAGGGCGAAATTTTTGATAAAAATTTCTTTTTGATTTTAGACCAAGGTTGTGGGTACTCAAACGAGTGGGCTCGGCGAGAGTAAACCGCACCTAGACTCCTAGCACTCTAGGGCAAAGTTTTTGCTAGAAAATTAAAAGTGGTCGGAAACCGGTCGAGTGGGTACTCGTCTGAATCGCCTCGAGCAGGGGAACACACCCACCGAGTTTCAGCTCTCTATCCCTTCAATAGGCGTATATAGTAATAAAAAAGAGATAGACCCACCGAGTGGGTACTTGAATTACGCGACAAGACCCGAGGAGGTCGTTTTTGAGTAAATTAGTACACCTTCACTAGGGCCTTTGCGTTCTTATACTTAAATAGTGTTTAGAGTCCTAAAAAACTCTGTAAAGATTACGTAGTGGCTTTAGTCGTGTCGCTCTGTCATTTCAAAATGTGAACTGCTAATAAATAGCTCTGTTTTTGTTTTTTCCTCCGAAAAAAAGTACTAACCTGGTTTAAAACACTTGCAGTACTAACCTGGTGTTATCCGCTCTCTCTCTAGCTAACGTTAGATTTTAAATTTTGTAAATTTCGAGTTTGTGGACGAACGAGGGGTGGTAGAGCAGTACGAGGCGGATAGCTGGCATCCTGGGTTACCCCTCCCTCCGACTTCGTTTAATAAATTTAAAAGTGGCTAGAAACCCTTGGTGTGGGTACTCGTTCGAGAGGGCTCGTCGATCAGAGTACTCTCACCAAATTTCAGCCCTATAGGGCGAAATTTTTGATAAAAATTTCTTTTTGATTTTAGACCAAGGTTGTGGGTACTCAAACGAGTGGGCTCGGCGAGAGTAAACCGCACCTAGACTCCTAGCACTCTAGGGCAAAGTTTTTGCTAGAAAATTAAAAGTGGTCGGAAACCGGTCGAGTGGGTACTCGTCTGACTCGCCTCGAGCAGGGGAACACACCCATCGAGTTTCAGCTCTCTATCCCTTCAATAGGCGTATATAGTAATAAAAAAGAGATAGACCCACCGAGTGGGTACTTGAATTACGCGACAAGACCCGAGGAGGTCGTTTTTGAGTAAATTAGTACACCTTCACTAGGGCCTTTGCGTTCTTATACTTAAATAGTGTTTAGAGTCTTAAAAAACTCTGTAAAGATTACGTAGTGGCTTTAGTCGTGTCGTTCAGTCATTTCAAAATGTGAACTGCTAATAAATAGCTCTGGTTTTGTTTTTTCCACCGAAAAAAAGTACTAACCTGGTTTAAAACACTTGCAGTACTAACCTGGTGTTATCCGCTCTCTCTCTAGCTAACGTTAGATTTTAAATTTTGTAAATTTCGAGTTTGTGGACGAACGAGGGGTGGTAGAGCAGTACGAGGCGGATAGCTGGCATCCTGGGTTACCCCTCCCTCCGACTTCGTTTAATAAATTTAAAAGTGGCTAGAAACCCTTGGTGTGGGTACTCGTTCGAGAGGGCTCGTCGATCAGAGTACTCTCACCAAATTTCAGCCCTATAGGGCGAAATTTTTGATAAAAATTTCTTTTTGATTTTAGACCAAGGTTGTGGGTACTCAAACGAGTGGGCTCGGCGAGAGTAAACCGCACCTAGACTCCTAGCACTCTAGGGCAAAGTTTTTGCTAGAAAATTAAAAGTGGTCGGAAACCGGTCGAGTGGGTACTCGTCTGACTCGCCTCGAGCAGGGGAACACACCCATCGAGTTTCAGCTCTCTATCCCTTCAATAGGCGTATATAGTAATAAAAAAGAGATAGACCCACCGAGTGGGTACTTGAATTACGCGACAAGACCCGAGGAGGTCGTTTTTGAGTAAATTAGTACACCTTCACTAGGGCCTTTGCGTTCTTATACTTAAATAGTGTTTAGAGTCTTAAAAAACTCTGTAAAGATTACGTAGTGGCTTTAGTCGTGTCGTTCAGTCATTTCAAAATGTGAACTGCTAATAAATAGCTCTGGTTTTGTTTTTTCCACCGAAAAAAAGTACTAACCTGGTTTAAAACACTTGCAGTACTAACCTGGTGTTATCCGCTCTCTCTCTAGCTAACGTTAGATTTTAAATTTTGTAAATTTCGAGTTTGTGGACGAACGAGGGGTGGTAGAGCAGTACGAGGCGGATAGCTGGCATCCTGGGTTACCCCTCCCTCCGACTTCGTTTAATAAATTTAAAAGTGGCTAGAAACCCTTGGTGTGGGTACTCGTTCGAGAGGGCTCGTCGATCAGAGTACTCTCACCAAATTTCAGCCCTATAGGGCGAAATTTTTGATAAAAATTTCTTTTTGATTTTAGACCAAGGTTGTGGGTACTCAAACGAGTGGGCTCGGCGAGAGTAAACCGCACCTAGACTCCTAGCACTCTAGGGCAAAGTTTTTGCTAGAAAATTAAAAGTGGTCGGAAACCGGTCGAGTGGGTACTCGTCTGACTCGCCTCGAGCAGGGGAACACACCCATCGAGTTTCAGCTCTCTATCCCTTCAATAGGCGTATATAGTAATAAAAAAGAGATAGACCCACCGAGTGGGTACTTGAATTACGCGACAAGACCCGAGGAGGTCGTTTTTGAGTAAATTAGTACACCTTCACTAGGGCCTTTGCGTTCTTATACTTAAATAGTGTTTAGAGTCTTAAAAAACTCTGTAAAGATTACGTAGTGGCTTTAGTCGTGTCGTTCAGTCATTTCAAAATGTGAACTGCTAATAAATAGCTCTGGTTTTGTTTTTTCCTCCGAAAAAAAGTACTAACCTGGTTTAAAACACTTGCAGTACTAACCTGGTGTTATCCGCTCTCTCTCTAGCTAACGTTAGATTTTAAATTTTGTAAATTTCGAGTTTGTGGACGAACGAGGGGTGGTAGAGCAGTGCGAGGCGGATATCTGGCATCCTATGTTCCCCCTCCCTCCGACTTCGTTTAATAAATTTAAAAGTCGTTAGAAACCCTTGGTGTGGGTACTCGTTCGAGAGGGCTCGTCGATCAGAGTACTCTCACCAAATTTCAGCCCTATAGGGTGAAATTTTTGATAAAAATTTCTTTTTGATTTTAGACCAAGGTTGTGGGTACTCAAACGAGTGGGCTCGGCGAGAGTAAACCGCACCTAGACTCCTAGCACTCTAGGGCAAAGTTTTTGCTAGAAAATTAAAAGTGGTCGGAAACCGGTCGAGTGGGTACTCGTCTGAATCGCCTCGAGCAGGGGAACACACCCACCGAGTTTCAGCTCTCTATCCCTTCAATAGGCGTATATAGTAATAAAAAAGAGATAGACACACCGAGTGGGTACTTGAATTACGCGACAAGACCCGAGGAGGTCGTTTTTGAGTAAATTAGAGTAGGAAGACTATGTCTTTTCTAACTCAGGGTGGTTCCCCCCATGTGGGGGAGGGGGTAAACCCCCCCCCCCGGCCATTGCCCCCGGCCATTGCCCCCCCCCCCCGGCCATTGCCCTCGGCCATTGCCCCCCCCCCGGCCATTGCCCCCGGCCATTGCCCCCCCCCGGCCATTGCCCCCCCCCGGCCATTGCCCCCCCCCGGCCATTGCCCCCCCGGCCACCCCCCCCTTTTTTTGGCGGGGGGGGGGGGATCATGAGGGAGTGACGTCACTACCTAAGCGAATTTTGGGGGTCATGAAGAGGGGGAGGGGGTCACGAGGAAGTGACGTCACTACCTAAGCGAATTTTGGGGGTCATGAGGAAGGGGGGGGGGGGGTCATGAGGGAGTGACGTCACTACCTAAGCGAATTTTGGGGTCATGAGGAAGTGACGTCACGGAAGCGACTTCCGTATCAACTATGTGGTTCGCAGGTAGTGACGTCACAAGCGGTAGACGGCGGGCCTCACATGTTGACACTCTGCTGATCTAACCGACAATGGCGTTTCATAGCCTGTCTGTTACCGACCGCCTTTGCAGGAACCCCCACCACTTCCGTGACGTCACAAGCGGTAGACGGCGAGCCACACATGTTGACACTCTGCCGATCTAACCGACAATGGCGTTTCATAGCCCGTCTGTTACCGACCGCCTTCGCAGGAACCCCCACCACTTCCGTGACGTCACAAGCGGTTGCGAACCACATTTTTTTCTTTAACGGGAAAAAAACTTTCTTACCCCAACAGGATTCGAACCTCGGTCTACCGCTTGGTAGACCATCCCATTAATCGCTTGACCAACCGACAATCTTATAAACACAGCGAACATTTTGGTATATATCGCAAAGAATAACTCTCGCAGCTTTTGGGCGACAGGCATAAACACGTCAGCATTTAAGACGCCATTTGATTGACCCTGACATTTTTTATAAAATATGAAACCCCTTAGGAACGAACAGGAATCACGACAAAACTGCAGCGCCAGCATTTAAGACGCTATTTGATTGACCTTGACATTTTTTTTATTATACCGAGCGTGCGAAAACGCAATGCTGTGTAAATGTTTCTCGTCACGGAAGTATCGTTTCTAATATCGTGAGCGAATGAGACACTGAAAGATTAGCGACATTTTCTGGACTGCGTTTTTTCTCTTTTCAACATCGATTGGTTTTTTCTTTTTTTGCTGAGTCTGCTGTTTTGGGTAGGCTATTTAAGAACCGAGTGTGTCTATGCGGGAACACGTTTGATTCCACCCTTTTCACCGATGAAAAGACGCGCGTTATTTGTATCTGGTGACGACGAATATTGATGAAAAAATGACTGTGTCAACGTTAAAAAGTTTAGCTTGGATTCACGTTATAAATTCGTATTTGAACGATCGTTTCCCCGTCGAGCAGAGAACGGTGATAGAGCGTTTAATGCGAAACGACGTAACGAGTCGCGTATGTTTCACCTATACGAAAAGATTTAGCCAAGTCGTGGCGCGATGGCCCGCGGTCGATTCGCCGTCCACGATATTGGACATCGTCGAAACGGGTGAACGTTGCATCATTGATTGCGAATTTCTGAGAACTAGACCATCTAATTGAAGTTAAAAAAAGATTTTCTTAGCGTGGAACCGGCGATACGTGCGATCAATGATTGTTGAAAAATATGCTAGTGTTTGAAAGTGAAATATTATACCAAGCGTGCGAAAATGCAATGCTGCGTAAATGTTTCGAGACATGGATGTATCCGTTTCCAATATCGCGAGCGAATGAGACACTGAAAAAAATTAGCGGTGGTTTCTGGACTACGTTTTCTCGACACCGATTGGTTTTTTTTTGCTGAGCCTGCGGTTTTTGGAAAGACTATATATGCACCACACCAAATTAGTTTTGTTCAGTCACTGATTTTGAGACAAAAAAGATGAAAAACGACGCAGCCATGGAAGAAGTTCAGAAAATTGAACGTCATTTGTGGGAACAATCTGATCGCTTAAGATTGCAGGAAGAATACCTTGTCTGGGAGGAAAGATGCAACGAATGCCTCGAGTTACTTGAAGAATATAATCGGGCAAAGCGCCCTCGATTATCGATCGGTATTCAACAATCATTGATCGCACGTATCGCGGGTCTTGAGAGTTTGAAACATTCTTTGCGAAGACGTTTCATACGTGAAGGTGCTGGACATACAAGCACTGAACTCTTGTGGCGTGAAATAGACACAGCTTTCAAGGGTCGCATATTCACAGGTGCTGTTATCAATTCCAATTACATTGAACCTCTCAGCTTCCTCCAGGCCGCGAGGGAAATTGTGCTTGAAAAAATACGGAACGCTTTGGGAAAACATAAGTCCTTAAAAGTGAACGCTGTGTTTAATGGTGAATTTGTGACAGGTGATCAACGCTCGCGCAAAAGTGTTGGCACAAAGAATTGTGAAATCGTTTACGCAACCGATCTCGAAGAGATGTACGAGCTGTACATCGTGGAGCCCATCCTAACGTCGTTGGAAGAATTTCAGGAACGGGATAGCGGATGGGCGTTGTCGCGAATACTCAATCTTACAGTCGGTATCAACAAATTTAACCCGCTACATGCTGGGTGTCAGATCAACGTACCGAGAGAAATAGCGTTGAAGAAAGCTACAATTAATGTTCACTCCAAAGACAATGCATGCTTTGCATGGTCGGTGATTGCAGCTCTGTATCCAGCGACAGCTAACAATAACCGCCAAAGTTCGTACCCACAATACACAACTGTATTAAAATTCGAAGACATCGAGTTTCCCATGCTGCTGAATCAAATTACCCGGTTCGAAAAGTTGAACGATATTTCGATCAATGTGTATGGGTTTGAAGACATCTTCGAGAAAAAAAGAGCAAAATCATTCACATTTTTTCCACTTCGTCTCACTAATCAGAAGAGGAATCGGCATGTTAACTTGCTGTACATACAAGACCAGGCCAACAGTAGTGTGGGGCATTATGTGTGGATTAAGAACCTATCACGACTCGTTAGCGCACAATTGACCAAAAACACTCACACGAAATTCATCTGTGATCGGTATGTACAACATTTACAAAAGTAATATGGTATATCATAACACATGTAAATAAAATTGCGTTTTTTTTCAGGTGTTTACACTACTTTTATTCCAACGGAAGATTGCAGGCCCATGAAAGAGATTGTGCAGAACTGAATCGCTGCGCCATCATGTTACCTAGCGAAGATGATAAATGGCTCTCTTTCGACAACTATATGTGGACAGAACCGCTTCCATTTGTGGTGTACGCCGACCTCGAATGCATTCTGGAGAAGACGGAAGATTGCGGGGAGGAAGATGAGATACTTCAATCACACGCATACCAGCATCACAGAGTATTTAGCATCGCATACTATGTACATTGTTCGCACGATGCATCTCTATCGGTATATCGGTCTCGTCGCGATGCGAAGTGCGTCTCATGGTTCGTCAGAGAATTAGAAAATTTAGCATATTTCGTTAAATGCGCCTTATCCAATAATATACCTATGAAACAGCTAACGAATGAACAGTGCGAAGCATTTATCAACGCAGCGCATTGCCACATTTGTGAAAAACCATTTGAGGGAAATGATATACGGGTGCGCGATCATTGCCATCTAACAGGACGATATAGAGGCCCCGCACATCAAAATTGCAATTTAAATTACAAAAATTCGTTTTGTATTCCCATAGTTTTCCACAATTTATCCGGGTACGATTCACATTTCATTATCGAAGAAATAGCTAATGCGTTTGAAGGCCATGTCGACGTATTACCAATAACTAAAGAAAAGTATATTTCATTTACAAAAAATGTTAAAGATCAGCAATCAGATTCGCGTAATTGTATTAAATTACGATTTATCGATTCGTACAAATTTTTGAATACCAGTCTCGACAAATTAGCATCTTTCCTCGACACAAACAAATTGACAATTTTACGTTCCGAATTTCAAAATCTTTCCACAGAAAATTTCATGTTGTTGACGCGAAAGGGTGTCTTTCCATACGAATACCTCGATTGCGTAGATAAATTAGACGATCTCTGCTTGCCGCCGCTCGAGTCATTCTACAGTTCGCTGACAGGCGAAACCGTATCCGAACGTGATTATGCACATGCCGAGAATGTGTGGAAGCGATTCAACATAAAAACCTTGGGTGAATACAGCGATCTGTATTTGAAAACTGATGTTTTGTTATTGGCTGATGTATTTGAAAATTTTCGAGATAGCTGCATTAAGAGCTACGGTTTAGATCCGGCATATTATTATACTTTACCAGGTTTCACGTGGGATGCTATGCTAAAGCATACAAAAATTAGATTTGAATTATTAACTGATATCGATATGGTGATGTATATCGAACGCGGTATACGCGGCGGTTTGAGCCAATGTTCCGCCAGACATGCTGAAGCCAATAACAAGTACATGCAGTCGTACGATTCATCGAATCCATCATCATACTTGATGTATTTTGATGTAAACAATTTGTATGGATGGGCAATGTGTCAACCTTTGCCATATGCCGAATTTCAATGGGTTAACGACATTGAAAACTTCGACATATCTTTGATTGCTGCTGATTCACCCATAGGTTACATTCTCGAGGTGGATCTAGAATATCCACAAAGTCTGCATGATATTCACACTGGCCTACCATTCTGTCCGACACGTGCCAAACCACCTGGCAAAAGAGATGCCAAGTTGCTTGCAACGTTACATGATAAGCAGCGTTACGTAATACATTATTATAACCTGCAGCAGTGCACGCGCCACGGTCTTCGTATTACAAAGATCCATCGCATTCTCCAATTTGCACAGTCAACATGGCTCCGCGAATACATAGAATTAAATACCCTGTTTAGGACAAATGCCACTAACGATTTTGAAAAGAATTTGTACAAATTGATGAACAACGCGGTATTCGGTAAAACAATGGAAAATGTTCGGAATCATGTAGATGTAAAACTCGTGACACATTGGGATGGACGATATGGCGCAGAGGCAATGATCGCGAAACCAAATTTCCACAGCCGCTGTGTATTTTCTGAAAACTTGGCTGCTGTGGAGTTGCGCAAAGTCATGGTGAAATTCAACAAGCCAATCTATGTGGGCATGTGCATATTAGATATATCCAAAACGTGCTTGTACGAATTTCATCATGAGTACATGGTTCCTCAATATGGTAAAACTTGTAAATTAATGTACACAGACACCGATAGCTTAATTTATCATATTACGTGCGATAACATTTATGAAACCATGAGACGCGATATTAGCCGTTTCGACACAAGCGATTATCCGATAGAGAATAAGTATAATATCCCACTTGTAAATAAAAAGGTTCCCGGCTTGATGAAAGACGAGAACAATGGGATGATAATGACGGACTTTGTCGGGCTGAGAGCAAAAATGTATACATTCCGTATAGACGGGAAACAGGACACAAAAAAAGCGAAAGGTGTAAAAAATAACGTTGTGAGGACAACAATAACGTTTGATGATTACATGCGATGTTTGCAAGATGAAATTGCTATGAGTCGTACACAGACATGCATACGATCGAAATTACACAAAGTGTATACTATATCAGAGCGCAAAATTGCTCTCAGTCCATATGATGACAAACGGTATATCATACCCAACTCGACAGAAACATTGCCGTGGGGCCATTATCGAATTCCTTCGTAGTGTTACGTTTCGAACATAATTATTTTAGTGTTTCTCTTTCCATCAGCTGTGCTGCGGTTGATAATGCGTTAGCATTGTGAGAATTCCCTAATTAATCGCAGTACGGTCTTTGATGGTTAGTATCGCAATCAGATTTCGATCAGAGTGAAATACACGCAGGCAATTCGTAACATAGCTATAAAATTGTTTATATTCAATGTAAATAAAAGATTATATTTTTTCATTAAACAGGTTAAATTGTTTGTAATAAATGTTTATAATAAATGTTCATAATAAATGTTTATAATACATTGTCTTTATTTATCCATGAATTATTTACATTACTCAATCCTAACCATTTTACATACACCTTATTTCCTTTTCTACGCAGCACTTTCTCCACTAGGTATACATCTGGATTGGCAACGCGGTGCAATTCGTGTTCATAGAATCCTCCAGCAACGGGGTTTCCACGGGAATCTTGTAGCAGATAAGTTACAGGATTAGTTGCTTGTACCTTGACTATCTTGAACACCTCAGTGGTCCAATTTGGCGTGTAACCTTTATCGAAAACGGTTTTAAATTTGCTGATGCGTACAGACTGTCCCACGTTGAATTTCGCCGGCGCAGCAATCTTTATGTTGTTATATACAGTGTCTAAGAGCCTGTCGGAAATGGCAGGGGTGACATCACACGGTCGCATTCCAATGGTTCTGTGCTTTTGTGCATTGTACTTTCCAACTAGTCGCGGTAGCACTTTGGCCCATTTATAGGTTCCATTAAGTGTAAACTCTTTCCACATGTTATTCTTCAATGTGCGATTGAACCGTTCTACGATGGAAGCCTTCATAACCGAATATGTAGAATAATGATTAATGGCATGTTTCGTGAAAAGTTTATGCACCTCAGTGTTGTAAAATTCCTTTCCCTGATCGGTTTGTAAATTTTTCGGACATCGATTTCGAAATATCTTTCTGAACGCTTCAGCTACCTCGCCTCCACTTTTAGTCTTGAGCGGTACGCCCCATGCATATTTGGATAACACATCGATAACGGTTAATATGTACTTGTTACCACCATTTATACGCGCGTGAGGCTGCATATCTACGAGATCGGCTTGCCATAGGTCGTCATACCCATGCACTAACACTCGGCGTCGCGGAAAAATCCGTCTAGCGGGTGCATGCAGTTCCTCCACTAATTGCGTCTTCTCTTTGCTCATGTTCAGGATTTAGGATTGAACAAAAGAAATTTAAAATGCATAAAAATAATCGCATGATCCGGCCCATGAATTTTACATTGACATTGCGATTGGTACCTTGCGAATGCATTCTTGCTGGAAACTAACATCTTACAAAATATGTAAATATATTTATATCATTCGACGTATGGACTTTAACTTTTAAAGCTTTCAAAAATTGGCCCTCCATTTCTGTTCTTTGAGGTCATTGTTGCAATTGTATCGCGCATCATCTCGAGCATGTGTTCATGCATGCGATCGATTTTGGTTAGTATTTCTTCCCGCAGCTTCAAACACTTGGCATCACATGCCTTCAAAATATCCATCATTTCTTTGTCCAAGTATACCTTATTTACAGCATCAGCATCATTCGTCGGGCTTGCTAAACGTTCTATTTTTCGGTCTCTCGCGTCGAAAGCATCACCATCGAGGCAAAGTGCGCTCCATCGCACATAATTCTTGCATGTTTCACCATCTTTATTTGACTCGTTTCGGAGCATAGCACCGAACTTGTTGATAGCCATCATGAAAAGGTACTGATGAACATGGTCTGAACGGTTTTTAATTTATAATCAATCCCGCTTCTCGGAGCTCCTCTATTATTGAAACAATTTCATTATCATGTCCGGTATGTCCAGCAGCTCGCGATGACACAAGCAAACTTATTCTATCCACTAACTCGTTGGGATCGTCCCAATGTACATAATCAATCGCATTATCGGTAACCGTCATGTTCTCCGGTAATGTATTCATCAAAATTGACTTGGGGGCAATCCCTCTTCCAGTGCGAGGTCGTATTTCAAGCAGTGATGCAATTATATGTTTATACTTGTATCCTCTGTTACTCAATGGGGGATTTGCAGCATTATGGTTGCGCCTGTGCGCATTTGTCGTCAGCAGAATACTCTTATATTTCTGTTTGTCAGCATCGGTGTATATTGTATCGTCGGGCATTCTCTTGAAAATTAGTTCGAAAAGGCCAGGCGTTCCTCTGTATTTTACATTATCGATGATTATATTATCTTCCATGTCTACGTCGAAATTCTTATCCCCAAGCATCATTGTATTTTTATCATAGTACACACCATACACGTGGTCAACCTGTTTTTTCTTATCCATGAAAAATAAGTTCAAATATTCCTGCGACAGCGGTCCGAGATTCTGAGTCAAATATGTAGCGGCTTCATCATGCTGTTCAGGATTCTCAGCAATCTCACGCATTGTCGTTTCGAGAATATTTTGTTCAAGTGTTTCTGCTTCGTCTGTCCATACTTCTTCTGCAGGAGGTTCGGAATCTGGACAAAGTCGTTTCGATAATCGATGAGGTGTTGGTTTTAAAGGTGTTTCCGCACGTACTCTTTTCAATCCGCGATACCGAGGCGTAACGTTTAGTACAGACGGCTTCAATCCGCAATATTGGAGTGCAGCGTTAAGCATAGGTGGTTGTTCATGCCGTGGTGATGCTGAAGAGGTCTCTCCATGATATTCAGGTGTAGCATTAAACACAGGTGACTGCTGCCGATACAATGGGGATGCAGACTCTGAAGATGCCTCTTGAAGAATTGGGCTGGGAAATGGTTTTGTGTTTTCAATCAATTCTTTCAAGGGTCTTATCACAGGTTGCAAGCTATGTTCCAACACGGCATCGGTATCCATTTTTCCAGCTTTTAGTGTCAAATATTTTTTTCGTATAGCTTCACTCGTCTTGGCAATCTCTTTCGTTAACACTTCTTTTTCCCTCTTTTCATGTTTTTGTTCAACATAATTTTGCTGCATATTCAATTGGAAGCGTTTTCAAAAAAAACGTTCGATACCCGTTCGATTCCCGTTCGACGTTGAACGTGTACGTTCGATACACGTTCGATACCCGTTCGACACCCCGTTCTACACCCGTTCCACGTTGAACGTGTACGTTCGATACCCGTCCGATAGCCGGTCGATAGTCGTTCGACGTCGAACGTGTACGTTCAACAACCCGTTCAACACCTGTTCGATACCCGTTCGATACCCGTTCGATAGTCGTTCGATGTCGAACGTGTACGTTCAACAACCCGTTCAACACCTGTTCGATGCCGTTCGATATACCGTTCGACACCTGTTCAATGTTCCGTTCACAACGCGGGTTAGTGGTCAAATGATACCATTATACTATGACATAGTCATTAAATCCACATCGATAACGACCTCTATGCATAGGACTATCCTTGTCTATAACCACAAATCCATAGTTTTGCTGCCAACATTTTGCACACAGTTCGTTAAACTGCCCAAACGTCATATCGGTATTTACATGATCATTATACACATGCCGCAAATTCATACTATCCTGTTTAAATAGTAGTAGAAGATTGGTATTATCGCGAATCAGATGCTTTGGAATTCTTGCATATGATTGACAAAGATACAGACTGTCCACTTTTGAATGTCGACCCATGGAAAAGTACTCTCTAATCACATCTTGCTTGTCACATGCTACGTCATCAAATATAAATATAGAATTCGGTAGAGCTTTGTTAGGTGGAACGACATCGCTATTGTGTGAAAAAGGAAAGTAGCCAACATTTTCTACGGATGAGAGTAGCTTTTCCAAATATTGATATTTCGGCTGTTGCAACGACTTTGAATATACGTACACGTTCTCGAATCGCATACCGTTAGGACTTTCCAACATGCTAATGACTACATTAGTTTTACCACAATTGGAAGGACCGCACACTATACCGCGTACAGTGTTAGGTAATAACGGCCCATGCCGCAGAACATTTTTGGTAATATTATCAAACTTTCTGTTCGAGATCACCCGAATTTTCACAGGTTGCCTTATGAACTGCATCGTGACTGTTGTAATAATAACAGATAAGTGTAAGTATGGGGAATATTTATACAAACGTTGCTTAGAGATATCAATCAGTCTAGAAATTACTTCCATACTTGTAACACATACACATGCTCATCGATAGACCACTTATGAAAAAGGATTGTTACTCTTGCATACGTTGGCGAGGAGCAGGACTTCTAAATACCCTGATAAATAAATTGCCGTTCGAGTTACATTTGCCCGGATATCAATTTTGTGGACCTGGCACACAGCTGCGCAAACGCTTGGTTCGTGGTGATCGCGGTATAAATCCATTAGACTCGGCCTGTAGAGAACACGACATTGCATACTCTCAAAACAAAGATTTGACGAATCGTCACAAGGTAGATCGCATTTTAGCTGATCGGGCACGTCAGCGCATAACTGCGAAGGACGCTACGTTAGGTGAGAAGATAACTGCGTCGGCTGTTTGGGCTGCGATGAAAGCTAAGACGACGCTTGGGATGGGGATCAAGAAAAAGAAGAACACTGGTAACAGTGGTAAGAAGAAGAGGCGAACTCTACCGATAGCAAAGCGGGGCGGTTTCCTCCCGTTCCTCTTACCTGCATTGGCAGCTATAGGGTCGTTGACTGGTGGTGCTGCCGGCATCGCGAAGGTTGTGAACGACGCCAAGGCTGCACGAAAACAGTTGGAGGAAATGCAGCGTCATAATCATGCCATGGAGGGTCGCGGACTGTATCTCGCACCCTACAAAAGGGGTACCGGGTTAAAGAAAAAAAAAAAGTTCAATCCATGAAAAACTAGGGACACAGCCGATGACAAATGTTCAGCTTGAGGATATAGGAAGAAAGAATATACCACATTTTCGTGGAGT
Organism: Lasioglossum lativentre; assembly: GCA_916610255.1. Classification (NCBI taxonomy): domain Eukaryota; kingdom Metazoa; phylum Arthropoda; class Insecta; order Hymenoptera; family Halictidae; genus Lasioglossum; species Lasioglossum lativentre. The sequence continues at coordinate 217,220 of CAKAJI010000439.1, forward strand.
TTACTTGCGCGATAGTCTTCCGACAAGAGCAAATGTAAATGAGAGTGGTATAGTAAACTTGGATGAAAGCATCGGTCCCGGTACACATTGGGTCGCATACGTGAAACGCAATGGTACCGTAAAATACTTCGATAGTTTTGGTAATCTACGCCCACCTGTGGAACTTATTGCATACTTTGGATCATCAGCAAAAATTACTTACAATCATGCACGTTTTCAAAATTTCGATCAAACCATATGCGGGCAACTGTGCATAAAATTTCTCGAGGAAAACTCATTATAAATGCACATTATCGATACATACAATTTCATTACATTCTTTACCCCTTTCGCATAAACATGACACCTTCGTCGTTGACACTAACGTTAACGGGTACGAGCAGTATGCTCACAGTCCAGTACTTTCCCTCGATCGATTTGAGCAGTCACGAATACGAATTGGGCCTCGTGGATTTTGAAACGTTTAACACGATACCGAACGTCGATGATCGCAATAATAAATTTTATTTCGGTGAAAATGACGAAGAAATTGTCATTCCCGAAGGATCTTACGAACTGGATGCAATCAATAAGTACTTGAAACGGGAAATACTGCGACGATATCCCACCGGGCATGATTCGGGGAACGACGAATATCCTCTCATCATACGTGCTAACAATAATACGATGAAGAGTGAAATATACTGCTCCTATAAGATTAATTTTGAGAAACCCAATAACATAGGATCGCTACTTGGATTTTCTGTAAATCGTATTCTCCCACCTAAAATGTGGTATGAGTCTGACGCTCCTGTGAATATCATAAGCATCAACGTGATCAGAGTGGAATGTAGCATAACATCCGGATCATACAGTAATGACAAACCCGTACACATTATTCATGAATTTTCGCCTAGGGTTCCTCCTGGATATAAGATCTCAGAAACTCCACCTCGAGTCATTTATCTTCCGATCGTCGTGCGAAGAATAGATGATTTAGAAATACGTCTGGTGGACCAAAACAATCGTCTGATTGATTTTCGCGGAGAAGAAATCACGGTTAGACTACATGTGAGACGGCGGGACCCACGCATCTACGAATAAGTGCTGTATTATGCTTGTGTATAACAAAACGGACGAACCTCTAATCGCAGCCGCTACAAAAAATACGTTCATCGATACAGTAAGTCGAACAAATTATCGTGCCACACCATCGTCGAGGAAGAACTTGAGCTTGCAGAACATACGTTTTCTACAATCGTTGGGATTTGTTGTAAAGCAATAATGTCTGACATTTTGGCCATTGGCAATACGCCAACCTCTGATAATCGTATAACTAAGATAGAAGTGCACACATATAATCCCTATGCAAATACTACTCTCGGAAATAGTGATGAAATAAGGATACCGATACATCAGCAGGATCTGTATACGCTACCGTGCGAGAGTTTCTTGTATATTGAAGGAAAAGTCATTTTAGCAGAGGCTGCACCTGAAGGAACAAGCAACAATGTTACTCTCGATACCAATTGCGCTGCTTTCATGTTTGATGAAATTCGATATGAACTGAATGGCGTTGAAATAGATCGCTGTAGAAATCCTGGAATAACGACTGCGTTAAAAACACACGTGTCTATCTCCCCCGGAAAAAGTAAAGCATTGGCCACCGCTGGCTGGTATCGTAAACTGGATGGCGCAGATTTCAATTTCTGCATACCATTCAATATGCTATTTGGCTTCGGTGAAGATTATAACAAGATTACCGTTAACGTGCGTCAAGAGTTGGTCTTAATTCGATCGCGAAACGATCTAAACGCGTTGAATGGTTCTAGTACTTTAAGGCCTAAAATCGAATTATTCAAAGTTCAGTGGCGTATGCCGCACATAAGTCTGGAAGAAGTAACCAAATTGTCGTTACTACGCGTTCTCGAGAGAGGACAAATGATACCTATGAGTTTTCGCTCTTGGGATCTATATGAATATCCACATTTACAAACAACTACGAAGCATACGTGGGCGATAAAGACTGTAACGCAATTGGAGAAACCTCGCTTCATCATATTTGCATTGCAGAATGATAGGAAGAATCAATTGGATAAGAGTGCTAATCAATTCGACGATTGTAAACTGTCCAACATACGGTTGTACCTAAATTCCGAATCGTACCCGTACGATGACCTAAACTTGGACTTTGAAAAAAATAAGTATGCGGTACTTTACGATATGTACGCAAAATTTCAAAACTCATATTATGGTAATCGATACAGTGAGCCGCTATTGGATGAATTAGAGTTCTTATCACGAGGGCCATTTGTGGTCATAGACTGCTCTCGCCAAAACGAGTCTGTTAAAAGTGCAACCATTGATGTGCGCATAGATTTCGAGTGCAGAGATAATGTGTCTGTGAACACAGCTGCTTACTGCTTAATCATACACGATCGTATAGTTGAATACAGTCCATTGACCAACGTCGTGCGCAGAATACTTTAACAAGCGGTGGGTGCATGATGGCCAATGTAACGTTCGTCGATCTACAAGGTTTCATGACGGGGTCAAACGATTTCATTGTAAAAGAAGCAGCCATTTTACGGGATGGAAATAAACTATTCCACTGTATATTCGAGCCACCATTTGAATTCCATCAATTGACTGCTGCTGAAGCACGTCAGGTTCGATGGTTAACGCGCAAACATCATGGAATCGGTTGGGCGGATGGATATGTTCCATACAGAACAGCTGGAAGTTGTTTGCAACGGGCTCTGGAAAATTCGCAGCAGGTCATTGTCAGGGGATTGGAGAAGAAAAAATGGTTATGGAAATTAACTGGAATAGAAGCTCTTGATGTGGATCTGGAGGATGTTCCAAGATTATCGTTGATGCAAAAGGGATTGCATAGATGTGCATTCCATACTGGTGTATGTGCTATGGAAAATGTATTTAAACTGTGTAAATTATATACTGACCGACAAGGACCATGTTTCTGAATAAAGTGTATTATTTAACAAATTTTTTACTATACCTTCGCTTATTTCATCCCACATGACACGCTCGGTGTAATATTTCACAGTGACTTCCTGTGGCCCCAAAAATGCTGACGGTGCAATTTTTTCAAATATCAAGGTCAACCAAATAGCATCTTAAATGCTGGCGCTGCAGTTTTTTATGTGCGCGTGCCTGTCGCCCCAAAGCTGTGAGAATTAGCGCGATGCCCCCCCCCCCCATGTATTTGCTATGTTTGCACTATCAAAAATTGGAAAGAAGGGGGGGGGCGGCGGCTATAAAACGCCATTGTTGGTAAGATCGACAAAGTATCAACTATGTGGTCAGCAACCGTCAACTCTCGCGCAACGCTGCAGAATAATGAGTTCAATCCTCCGCAATTACCTACACAGTAAGTAAAAAATGCTATTCCGTATTGTTTCTTTGCAGCTGAAAAGAAATTGCCTTTCCTAATTGTTTCATTTCTTATCAGCGCTGATAATTCGGAACAGAGGATCGTGCGCGCGGTGCGTATATTGGGCAGGAGATATCCCTTGACGAATACATTCTACAAATACTTCGACATTGGGGTTCGAATTGGTGGTTGCTGCCACGTTGAGTTGGCTATAGGAGATAATCACGGCAATGAAATTCAGTTGTCTATGGCTACGTGGAAAGATTTTTTACAAAAGAGAGAAGACATTCTGCGGAACATTGCCAACTCAGGAAATGCTGTGCATGTTGGTGATATAACTATGGAGTTCTGTCAGTTAAACGATGATGTAAAGCTTGCAAAATTATCAAATTCTACTAAGTCCATACAGATTGCCCAGAAAACGATGAGAAGAATGTTTGATTTGGAATATTGTATCGACCACATGTACTCATGGCTATCTGAAAACCTATATTCTGTACAAACAAAATATTGTAAGTTTATGCAAATAATATCTAATGTTACCGATGATTTTGCAAAAGCAATTGTGGTACATGAAGATTTTGACCGCAATTCATTAATAGACACCGAATTGTTAGCTTTAGGCTTAGATGTAATGCTAATAAAATAAAATCAAAAGGATACTCCAACATTTAATGCATGATTTACATTTCCTGTCCCGTGATTCCTGTTCGTTTCTAAGGAGTATCATATTTCATAAAAAAATGTCAGGGTCAATCAAATAGCGTCTTAAATGCTGGCGCTGCAGTTTTGTCGTGATTCCTGTTCGTTCCTAAGGGGTTTCATATTTTATAAAAAATGTCAGGGTCAATCAAATGGCGTCTTAAATGCTGACGTGTTTATGCCTGTCGCCCAAAAGCTGCGAGAGTTATTCTTTGCGATATATACCAAAATGTTCGCTGTGTTTATAAGATTGTCGGTTGGTCAAGCGATTAATGGGATGGTCTACCAAGCGGTAGACCGAGGTTCGAATCCTGTTGGGGTAAGAAAGTTTTTTTCCCGTTAAAGAAAAAAATGTGGTTTGCAACCGCTTGTGACGTCACGGAAGTGGTGGCGGTTCCTGCGAAGGCGGTCGGTAACAGACGGGCTATGAAACGCCATTGTCGGTTAGATCGGCAGAGTGTCAACATGTGTGGCTCGCCGTCTACCGCTTGTGACGTCACGGAAGTGGTGGGGGTTCCTGCAAAGGCGGTCGGTAACAGACAGGCTATGAAACGCCATTGTCGGTTAGATCAGCAGAGTGTCAACATGTGTGGCCCGCCGTCTACCGCTTGTGACGTCACTACCTGCGAACCACATAGTTGATACGGAAGTCGCTTCCGTGACGTCACTTCCTCATGACCCCAAAATTCGCTTAGGTAGTGACGTCACTCCCTCATGACCCCCCCCCCCCCTTCCTCATGACCCCCAAAATTCGCTTAGGTAGTGACGTCACTCCCTCGTGACCCCCCCCCTCTCTTCATGACCCCCAAAATTCGCTTAGGTAGTGACGTCACTCCCTCATGACCCCCCCGCCCCCGCCAAAAAAAAGGGGGGGGGGTGGCCGGGGGGGCAATGGCCGGGGGGGGCAATGGCCGGGGGGGGGGGGTTTCCCCCTCCCCCACATGGGGGGAACCACCCTGAGTTAGAAAAGACATAGTCTTCCTACTAATTAGTACACCTTCACTAGGGCCTTTGCGTTCTTATACTTAAATAGTGTTTAGAGTCCTAAAAAACTCTGTAAAGATTACGTAGTGGCTTTAGTCGTGTCGCTCTGTCATTTCAAAATGTGAACTGCTAATAAATAGCTCTGGTTTTGTTTTTTCCTCCGAAAAAAAGTACTAACCTGGTTTAAAACACTTGCAGTACTAACCTGGTGTTATCCGCTCTCTCTAGCTAACGTTAGATTTTAAATTTTGTAAATTTCGAGTTTGTTGACGAACGAGGGGTGGTAGAGCAGTGCGAGGCGGATAGCTGGCATCCTATGTTCCCCCTCCCTCCGACTTCGTTTAATAAATTTAAAAGTGGTTAGAAACCCTTGGTGTGGGTACTCGTTCGAGAGGGCTCGTCGATCAGAGTACTCTCACCAAATTTCAGCCCTATAGGGCGAAATTTTTGATAAAAATTTCTTTTTGATTTTAGACCAAGGTTGTGGGTACTCAAACGAGTGGGCTCGGCGAGAGTAAACCGCACCTAGAGTCCTAGCACTCTAGGGCAATGTTTTTGCTAGAAAATTAAAAGTGGTCGGAAACCGGTCGAGTGGGTACTCGTCTGAATCGCCTCGAGCAGGGGAACACACCCACCGAGTTTCAGCTCTCTATCCCTTCAATAGGCGTATATAGTAATAAAAAAGTGATAGACCCACCGAGTGGGTACTTGAATTACGCGGCAAGACCCGAGGAGGTCGTTTTTGAGTAAATTAGTACACCTTCACTAGGGCCTTTGCGTTCTTATACTTAAATAGTGTTTAGAGTCTTAAAAAACTCTGTAAAGATTACGTAGTGGCTTTAGTCGTGTCGTTCTGTCATTTCAAAATGTGAACTGCTAATAAATAGCTCTGGTTTTGTTTTTTCCTCCGAAAAAAAGTACTAACCTGGTTTAAAACACTTGCAGTACTAACCTGGTGTTATCCGCTCTCTCTCTAGCTAACGTTAGATTTTAAATTTTGTAAATTTCGAGTTTGTGGACGAACGAGGGGTGGTAGAGCAATGCGAGGCGGATAGCTGGCATCCTATGTTCCCCCTCCCTCCGACTTCGTTTAATAAATTTAAAAGTGGTTAGAAACCCTTGGTGTGGGTACTCGTTCGAGAGGGCTCGTCGATCAGAGTACTCTCACCAAATTTCAGCCCTATAGGGCGAAATTTTTGATAAAAATTTCTTTTTTGATTTTAGACCAAGGTTGTGGGTACTCAAACGAGTGGGCTCGGCGAGAGTAAACCGCACCTAGAGTCCTAGCACTCTAGGGCAATGTTTTTGCTAGAAAATTAAAAGTGGTCGGAAACCGGTCGAGTGGGTACTCGTCTGAATCGCCTCGAGCAGGGGAACACACCCACCGAGTTTCAGCTCTCTATCCCTTCAATAGGCGTATATAGTAATAAAAAAGTGATAGACCCACCGAGTGGGTACTTGAATTACGCGGCAAGACCCGAGGAGGTCGTTTTTGAGTAAATTAGTACACCTTCACTAGGGCCTTTGCGTTCTTATACTTAAATAGTGTTTAGAGTCTTAAAAAACTCTGTAAAGATTACGTAGTGGCTTTAGTCGTGTCGTTCTGTCATTTCAAAATGTGAACTGCTAATAAATAGCTCTGGTTTTGTTTTTTCCTCCGAAAAAAAGTACTAACCTGGTGTAAAACACTTGCAGTACTAACCTGGTGTTATCCGCTCTCTCTCTAGCTAACGTTAGATTTTAAATTTTGTAAATTTCGAGTTTGTGGACGAACGAGGGGTGGTAGACCAGTGCGAGGCGGATAGCTGGCATCCTGTGTTCCCCCTCCCTCCGACTTCGTTTAATAAATTTAAAAGTGGTTAGAAACCCTTGGTGTGGGTACTCGTTCGAGAGGGCTCGTCGATCAGAGTACTCTCACCAAATTTCAGCCCTATAGGGCGAAATTTTTGATAAAAATTTCTTTTTGATTTTAGACCAAGGTTGTGGGTACTCAAACGAGTGGGCTCGGCGAGAGTAAACCGCACCTAGACTCCTAGCACTCTAGGGCAAAGTTTTTGCTAGAAAATTAAAAGTGGTCGGAAACCGGTCGAGTGGGTACTCGTCTGACTCGCCTCGAGCAGGGGAACACACCCACCGAGTTTCAGCTCTCTATCCCTTCAATAGGCGTATATAGTAATAAAAAAGAGATAGACCCACCGAGTGGGTACTTGAATTACGCGACAAGACCCGAGGAGGTCGTTTTTGAGTAAATTAGTACACCTTCACTAGGGCCTTTGCGTTCTTATACTTAAATAGTGTTTAGAGTCTTAAAAAACTCTGTAAAGATTACGTAGTGGCTTTAGTCGTGTCGTTCTGTCATTTCAAAATGTGAACTGCTAATAAATAGCTCTGGTTTTGTTTTTTCCTCCGAAAAAAAGTACTAACCTGGTTTAAAATACTTGCAGTACTAACCTGGTGTTATCCGCTCTCTCTCTAGCTAACGTTAGATTTTAAATTTTGTAAATTTCGAGTTTGTGGACGAACGAGGGGTGGTAGAGCAGTGCGAGGCGGATAGCTGGCATCCTATGTTCCCCCTCCCTCCGACTTCGTTTAATAAATTTAAAAGTGGTTAGAAACCCTTGGTGTGGGTACTCGTTCGAGAGGGCTCGTCGATCAGAGTACTCTCACCAAATTTCAGCCCTATAGGGCGAAATTTTTGATAAAAATTTCTTTTTGATTTTAGACCAAGGTTGTGGGTACTCAAACGAGTGGGCTCGGCGAGAGTAAACCGCACCTAGACTCCTAGCACTCTAGGGCAAAGTTTTTGCTAGAAAATTAAAAGTGGTCGGAAACCGGTCGAGTGGGTACTCGTCTGACTCGCCTCGAGCAGGGGAACACACCCACCGAGTTTCAGCTCTCTATCCCTTCAATAGGCGTATATAGTAATAAAAAAGAGATAGACCCACCGAGTGGGTACTTGAATTACGCGACAAGACCCGAGGAGGTCGTTTTTGAGTAAATTAGTACACCTTCACTAGGGCCTTTGCGTTCTTATACTTAAATAGTGTTTAGAGTCTTAAAAAACTCTGTAAAGATTACGTAGTGGCTTTAGTCGTGTCGTTCTGTCATTTCAAAATGTGAACTGCTAATAAATAGCTCTGGTTTTGTTTTTTCCTCCGAAAAAAAGTACTAACCTGGTTTAAAATACTTGCAGTACTAACCTGGTGTTATCCGCTCTCTCTCTAGCTAACGTTAGATTTTAAATTTTGTAAATTTCGAGTTTGTGGACGAACGAGGGGTGGTAGAGCAGTGCGAGGCGGATAGCTGGCATCCTATGTTCCCCCTCCCTCCGACTTCGTTTAATAAATTTAAAAGTGGTTAGAAACCCTTGGTGTGGGTACTCGTTCGAGAGGGCTCGTCGATCAGAGTACTCTCACCAAATTTCAGCCCTATAGGGCGAAATTTTTGATAAAAATTTCTTTTTGATTTTAGACCAAGGTTGTGGGTACTCAAACGAGTGGGCTCGGCGAGAGTAAACCGCACCTAGACTCCTAGCACTCTAGGGCAATGTTTTTGCTAGAAAATTAAAAGTGGTCGGAAACCGGTCGAGTGGGTACTCGTCTGAATCGCCTCGAGCAGGGGAACACACCCACCGAGTTTCAGCTCTCTATCCCTTCAATAGGCGTATATAGTAATAAAAAAGTGATAGACCCACCGAGTGGGTACTTGAATTACGCGGCAAGACCCGAGGAGGTCGTTTTTGAGTAAATTAGTACACCTTCACTAGGGCCTTTGCGTTCTTATACTTAAATAGTGTTTAGAGTCTTAAAAAACTCTGTAAAGATTACGTAGTGGCTTTAGTCGTGTCGTTCTGTCATTTCAAAATGTGAACTGCTAATAAATAGCTCTGGTTTTGTTTTTTCCTCCGAAAAAAAGTACTAACCTGGTGTAAAACACTTGCAGTACTAACCTGGTGTTATCCGCTCTCTCTCTAGCTAACGTTAGATTATAAATTTTGTAAATTTCGAGTTTGTGGACGAACGAGGGGTGGTAGACCAGTGCGAGGCGGATAGCTGGCATCCTGTGTTCCCCCTCCCTCCGACTTCGTTTAATAAATTTAAAAGTGGTTAGAAACCCTTGGTGTGGGTACTCGTTCGAGAGGGCTCGTCGATCAGAGTACTCTCACCAAATTTCAGCCCTATAGGGCGAAATTTTTGATAAAAATTTCTTTTTGATTTTAGACCAAGGTTGTGGGTACTCAAACGAGTGGGCTCGGCGAGAGTAAACCGCACCTAGACTCCTAGCACTCTAGGGCAAAGTTTTTGCTAGAAAATTAAAAGTGGTCGGAAACCGGTCGAGTGGGTACTCGTCTGAATCGCCTCGAGCAGGGGAACACACCCACCGAGTTTCAGCTCTCTATCCCTTCAATAGGCGTATATAGTAATAAAAAAGAGATAGACCCACCGAGTGGGTACTTGAATTACGCGACAAGACCCGAGGAGGTCGTTTTTGAGTAAATTAGTACACCTTCACTAGGGCCTTTGCGTTCTTATACTTAAATAGTGTTTAGAGTACTAAAAAACTCTGTAAAGATTACGTAGTGGCTTTAGTCGTGTCGCTCTGTCATTTCAAAATGTGAACTGCTAATAAATAGCTCTGGTTTTGTTTTTTCCTCCGAAAAAAAGTACTAACCTGGTTTAAAACACTTGCAGTACTAACCTGGTGTTATCCGCTCTCTCTCTAGCTAACGTTAGATTTTAAATTTTGTAAATTTCGAGTTTGTTGACGAACGAGGGGTGGTAGAGCAGTGCGAGGCGGATAGCTGGCATCCTATGTTCCCCCTCCCTCCGACTTCGTTTAATAAATTTAAAAGTGGTTAGAAACCCTTGGTGTGGGTACTCGTTCGAGAGGGCTCGTCGATCAGAGTACTCTCACCAAATTTCAGCCCTATAGGGCGAAATTTTTGATAAAAATTTCTTTTTGATTTTAGACCAAGGTTGTGGGTACTCAAACGAGTGGGCTCGGCGAGAGTAAACCGCACCTAGAGTCCTAGCACTCTAGGGCAATGTTTTTGCTAGAAAATTAAAAGTGGTCGGAAACCGGTCGAGTGGGTACTCGTCTGAATCGCCTCGAGCAGGGGAACACACCCACCGAGTTTCAGCTCTCTATCCCTTCAATAGGCGTATATAGTAATAAAAAAGTGATAGACCCACCGAGTGGGTACTTGAATTACGCGGCAAGACCCGAGGAGGTCGTTTTTGAGTAAATTAGTACACCTTCACTAGGGCCTTTGCGTTCTTATACTTAAATAGTGTTTAGAGTCTTAAAAAACTCTGTAAAGATTACGTAGTGGCTTTAGTCGTGTCGTTCTGTCATTTCAAAATGTGAACTGCTAATAAATAGCTCTGGTTTTGTTTTTTCCTCCGAAAAAAAGTACTAACCTGGTTTAAAACACTTGCAGTACTAACCTGGTGTTATCCGCTCTCTCTCTAGCTAACGTTAGATTTTAAATTTTGTAAATTTCGAGTTTGTGGACGAACGAGGGGTGGTAGAGCAATGCGAGGCGGATAGCTGGCATCCTGTGTTCCCCCTCCCTCCGACTTCGTTTAATAAATTTAAAAGTGGTTAGAAACCCTTGGTGTGGGTACTCGTTCGAGAGGGCTCGTCGATCAGAGTACTCTCACCAAATTTCAGCCCTATAGGGCGAAATTTTTGATAAAAATTTCTTTTTGATTTTAGACCAAGGTTGTGGGTACTCAAACGAGTGGGCTCGGCGAGAGTAAACCGCACCTAGAGTCCTAGCACTCTAGGGCAATGTTTTTGCTAGAAAATTAAAAGTGGTCGGAAACCGGTCGAGTGGGTACTCGTCTGAATCGCCTCGAGCAGGGGAACACACCCACCGAGTTTCAGCTCTCTATCCCTTCAATAGGCGTATATAGTAATAAAAAAGTGATAGACCCACCGAGTGGGTACTTGAATTACGCGGCAAGACCCGAGGAGGTCGTTTTTGAGTAAATTAGTACACCTTCACTAGGGCCTTTGCGTTCTTATACTTAAATAGTGTTTAGAGTCTTAAAAAACTCTGTAAAGATTACGTAGTGGCTTTAGTCGTGTCGTTCTGTCATTTCAAAATGTGAACTGCTAATAAATAGCTCTGGTTTTGTTTTTTCCTCCGAAAAAAAGTACTAACCTGGTGTAAAACACTTGCAGTACTAACCTGGTGTTATCCGCTCTCTCTCTAGCTAACGTTAGATTTTAAATTTTGTAAATTTCGAGTTTGTGGACGAACGAGGGGTGGTAGACCAGTGCGAGGCGGATAGCTGGCATCCTGTGTTCCCCCTCCCTCCGACTTCGTTTAATAAATTTAAAAGTGGTTAGAAACCCTTGGTGTGGGTACTCGTTCGAGAGGGCTCGTCGATCAGAGTACTCTCACCAAATTTCAGCCCTATAGGGCGAAATTTTTGATAAAAATTTCTTTTTGATTTTAGACCAAGGTTGTGGGTACTCAAACGAGTGGGCTCGGCGAGAGTAAACCGCACCTAGACTCCTAGCACTCTAGGGCAAAGTTTTTGCTAGAAAATTAAAAGTGGTCGGAAACCGGTCGAGTGGGTACTCGTCTGACTCGCCTCGAGCAGGGGAACACACCCACCGAGTTTCAGCTCTCTATCCCTTCAATAGGCGTATATAGTAATAAAAAAGAGATAGACCCACCGAGTGGGTACTTGAATTACGCGACAAGACCCGAGGAGGTCGTTTTTGAGTAAATTAGTACACCTTCACTAGGGCCTTTGCGTTCTTATACTTAAATAGTGTTTAGAGTCTTAAAAAACTCTGTAAAGATTACGTAGTGGCTTTAGTCGTGTCGTTCTGTCATTTCAAAATGTGAACTGCTAATAAATAGCTCTGGTTTTGTTTTTTCCTCCGAAAAAAAGTACTAACCTGGTTTAAAATACTTGCAGTACTAACCTGGTGTTATCCGCTCTCTCTCTAGCTAACGTTAGATTTTAAATTTTGTAAATTTCGAGTTTGTGGACGAACGAGGGGTGGTAGAGCAGTGCGAGGCGGATAGCTGGCATCCTATGTTCCCCCTCCCTCCGACTTCGTTTAATAAATTTAAAAGTGGTTAGAAACCCTTGGTGTGGGTACTCGTTCGAGAGGGCTCGTCGATCAGAGTACTCTCACCAAATTTCAGCCCTATGGGGCGAAATTTTTGATAAAAATTTCTTTTTGATTTTAGACCAAGGTTGTGGGTACTCAAACGAGTGGGCTCGGCGAGAGTAAACCGCACCTAGACTCCTAGCACTCTAGGGCAAAGTTTTTGCTAGAAAATTAAAAGTGGTCGGAAACCGGTCGAGTGGGTACTCGTCTGACTCGCCTCGAGCAGGGGAACACACCCACCGAGTTTCAGCTCTCTATCCCTTCAATAGGCGTATATAGTAATAAAAAAGTGATAGACCCACCGAGTGGGTACTTGAATTACGCGGCAAGACCCGAGGAGGTCGTTTTTGAGTAAATTAGTACACCTTCACTAGGGCCTTTGCGTTCTTATACTTAAATAGTGTTTAGAGTCTTAAAAAACCCTGTAAAGATTACGTAGTGGCTTTAGTCGTGTCGTTCTGTCATTTCAAAATGTGAACTGCTAATAAATAGCTCTGGTTTTGTTTTTTCCTCCGAAAAAAAGTACTAACCTGGTTTAAAACACTTGCAGTACTAACCTGGTGTTATCCGCTCTCTCTCTAGCTAACGTTAGATTTTAAATTTTGTAAATTTCGAGTTTGTGGACGAACGAGGGGTGGTAGAGCAATGCGAGGCGGATAGCTGGCATCCTATGTTCCCCCTCCCTCCGACTTCGTTTAATAAATTTAAAAGTGGTTAGAAACCCTTGGTGTGGGTACTCGTTCGAGAGGGCTCGTCGATCAGAGTACTCTCACCAAATTTCAGCCCTATAGGGCGAAATTTTTGATAAAAATTTCTTTTTGATTTTAGACCAAGGTTGTGGGTACTCAAACGAGTGGGCTCGGCGAGAGTAAACCGCACCTAGAGTCCTAGCACTCTAGGGCAATGTTTTTGCTAGAAAATTAAAAGTGGTCGGAAACCGGTCGAGTGGGTACTCGTCTGAATCGCCTCGAGCAGGGGAACACACCCACCGAGTTTCAGCTCTCTATCCCTTCAATAGGCGTATATAGTAATAAAAAAGTGATAGACCCACCGAGTGGGTACTTGAATTACGCGGCAAGACCCGAGGAGGTCGTTTTTGAGTAAATTAGTACACCTTCACTAGGGCCTTTGCGTTCTTATACTTAAATAGTGTTTAGAGTCTTAAAAAACTCTGTAAAGATTACGTAGTGGCTTTAGTCGTGTCGTTCTGTCATTTCAAAATGTGAACTGCTAATAAATAGCTCTGGTTTTGTTTTTTCCTCCGAAAAAAAGTACTAACCTGGTGTAAAACACTTGCAGTACTAACCTGGTGTTATCCGCTCTCTCTCTAGCTAACGTTAGATTTTAAATTTTGTAAATTTCAAGTTTGTGGACGAACGAGGGGTGGTAGAGCAGTGCGAGGCGGATAGCTGGCATCCTATGTTCCCCCTCCCTCCGACTTCGTTTAATAAATTTAAAAGTGGTTAGAAACCCTTGGTGTGGGTACTCGTTCGAGAGGGCTCGTCGATCAGAGTACTCTCACCAAATTTCAGCCCTATAGGGCGAAATTTTTGATAAAAATTTCTTTTTGATTTTAGACCAAGGTTGTGGGTACTCAAACGAGTGGGCTCGGCGAGAGTAAACCGCACCTAGACTCCTAGCACTCTAGGGCAAAGTTTTTGCTAGAAAATTAAAAGTGGTCGGAAACCGGTCGAGTGGGTACTCGTCTGACTCGCCTCGAGCAGGGGAACACACCCACCGAGTTTCAGCTCTCTATCCCTTCAATAGGCGTATATAGTAATAAAAAAGAGATAGACCCACCGAGTGGGTACTTGAATTACGCGACAAGACCCGAGGAGGTCGTTTTTGAGTAAATTAGTACACCTTCACTAGGGCCTTTGCGTTCTTATACTTAAATAGTGTTTAGAGTCTTAAAAAACTCTGTAAAGATTACGTAGTGGCTTTAGTCGTGTCGTTCTGTCATTTCAAAATGTGAACTGCTAATAAATAGCTCTGGTTTTGTTTTTTCCTCCGAAAAAAAGTACTAACCTGGTTTAAAATACTTGCAGTACTAACCTGGTGTTATCCGCTCTCTCTCTAGCTAACGTTAGATTTTAAATTTTGTAAATTTCGAGTTTGTGGACGAACGAGGGGTGGTAGACCAGTGCGAGGCGGATAGCTGGCATCCTGTGTTCCCCCTCCCTCCGACTTCGTTTAATAAATTTAAAAGTGGTTAGAAACCCTTGGTGTGGGTACTCGTTCGAGAGGGCTCGTCGATCAGAGTACTCTCACCAAATTTCAGCCCTATAGGGCGAAATTTTTGATAAAAATTTCTTTTTGATTTTAGACCAAGGTTGTGGGTACTCAAACGAGTGGGCTCGGCGAGAGTAAACCGCACCTAGACTCCTAGCACTCTAGGGCAAAGTTTTTGCTAGAAAATTAAAAGTGGTCGGAAACCGGTCGAGTGGGTACTCGTCTGACTCGCCTCGAGCAGGGGAACACACCCACCGAGTTTCAGCTCTCTATCCCTTCAATAGGCGTATATAGTAATAAAAAAGAGATAGACCCACCGAGTGGGTACTTGAATTACGCGACAAGACCCGAGGAGGTCGTTTTTGAGTAAATTAGTACACCTTCACTAGGGCCTTTGCGTTCTTATACTTAAATAGTGTTTAGAGTCTTAAAAAACTCTGTAAAGATTACGTAGTGGCTTTAGTCGTGTCGTTCTGTCATTTCAAAATGTGAACTGCTAATAAATAGCTCTGGTTTTGTTTTTTCCTCCGAAAAAAAGTACTAACCTGGTTTAAAATACTTGCAGTACTAACCTGGTGTTATCCGCTCTCTCTCTAGCTAACGTTAGATTTTAAATTTTGTAAATTTCGAGTTTGTGGACGAACGAGGGGTGGTAGACCAGTGCGAGGCGGATAGCTGGCATCCTGTGTTCCCCCTCCCTCCGACTTCGTTTAATAAATTTAAAAGTGGTTAGAAACCCTTGGTGTGGGTACTCGTTCGAGAGGGCTCGTCGATCAGAGTACTCTCACCAAATTTCAGCCCTATAGGGCGAAATTTTTGATAAAAATTTCTTTTTGATTTTAGACCAAGGTTGTGGGTACTCAAACGAGTGGGCTCGGCGAGAGTAAACCGCACCTAGAGTCCTAGCACTCTAGGGCAATGTTTTTGCTAGAAAATTAAAAGTGGTCGGAAACCGGTCGAGTGGGTACTCGTCTGAATCGCCTCGAGCAGGGGAACACACCCACCGAGTTTCAGCTCTCTATCCCTTCAATAGGCGTATATAGTAATAAAAAAGTGATAGACCCACCGAGTGGGTACTTGAATTACGCGGCAAGACCCGAGGAGGTCGTTTTTGAGTAAATTAGTACACCTTCACTAGGGCCTTTGCGTTCTTATACTTAAATAGTGTTTAGAGTCTTAAAAAACTCTGTAAAGATTACGTAGTGGCTTTAGTCGTGTCGTTCTGTCATTTCAAAATGTGAACTGCTAATAAATAGCTCTGGTTTTGTTTTTTCCTCCGAAAAAAAGTACTAACCTGGTGTAAAACACTTGCAGTACTAACCTGGTGTTATCCGCTCTCTCTCTAGCTAACGTTAGATTTTAAATTTTGTAAATTTCGAGTTTGTGGACGAACGAGGGGTGGTAGACCAGTGCGAGGCGGATAGCTGGCATCCTGTGTTCCCCCTCCCTCCGACTTCGTTTAATAAATTTAAAAGTGGTTAGAAACCCTTGGTGTGGGTACTCGTTCGAGAGGGCTCGTCGATCAGAGTACTCTCACCAAATTTCAGCCCTATAGGGCGAAATTTTTGATAAAAATTTCTTTTTGATTTTAGACCAAGGTTGTGGGTACTCAAACGAGTGGGCTCGGCGAGAGTAAACCGCACCTAGACTCCTAGCACTCTAGGGCAAAGTTTTTGCTAGAAAATTAAAAGTGGTCGGAAACCGGTCGAGTGGGTACTCGTCTGACTCGCCTCGAGCAGGGGAACACACCCACCGAGTTTCAGCTCTCTATCCCTTCAATAGGCGTATATAGTAATAAAAAAGAGATAGACCCACCGAGTGGGTACTTGAATTACGCGACAAGACCCGAGGAGGTCGTTTTTGAGTAAATTAGTACACCTTCACTAGGGCCTTTGCGTTCTTATACTTAAATAGTGTTTAGAGTCTTAAAAAACTCTGTAAAGATTACGTAGTGGCTTTAGTCGTGTCGTTCTGTCATTTCAAAATGTGAACTGCTAATAAATAGCTCTGGTTTTGTTTTTTCCTCCGAAAAAAAGTACTAACCTGGTTTAAAATACTTGCAGTACTAACCTGGTGTTATCCGCTCTCTCTCTAGCTAACGTTAGATTTTAAATTTTGTAAATTTCGAGTTTGTGGACGAACGAGGGGTGGTAGACCAGTGCGAGGCGGATAGCTGGCATCCTATGTTCCCCCTCCCTCCGACTTCGTTTAATAAATTTAAAAGTGGTTAGAAACCCTTGGTGTGGGTACTCGTTCGAGAGGGCTCGTCGATCAGAGTACTCTCACCAAATTTCAGCCCTATAGGGCGAAATTTTTGATAAAAATTTCTTTTTGATTTTAGACCAAGGTTGTGGGTACTCAAACGAGTGGGCTCGGCGAGAGTAAACCGCACCTAGACTCCTAGCACTCTAGGGCAAAGTTTTTGCTAGAAAATTAAAAGTGGTCGGAAACCGGTCGAGTGGGTACTCGTCTGACTCGCCTCGAGCAGGGGAACACACCCACCGAGTTTCAGCTCTCTATCCCTTCAATAGGCGTATATAGTAATAAAAAAGTGATAGACCCACCGAGTGGGTACTTGAATTACGCGGCAAGACCCGAGGAGGTCGTTTTTGAGTAAATTAGTACACCTTCACTAGGGCCTTTGCGTTCTTATACTTAAATAGTGTTTAGAGTCTTAAAAAACTCTGTAAAGATTACGTAGTGGCTTTAGTCGTGTCGTTCTGTCATTTCAAAATGTGAACTGCTAATAAATAGCTCTGGTTTTGTTTTTTCCTCCGAAAAAAAGTACTAACCTGGTGTAAAACACTTGCAGTACTAACCTGGTGTTATCCGCTCTCTCTCTAGCTAACGTTAGATTTTAAATTTTGTAAATTTCGAGTTTGTGGACGAACGAGGGGTGGTAGACCAGTGCGAGGCGGATAGCTGGCATCCTGTGTTCCCCCTCCCTCCGACTTCGTTTAATAAATTTAAAAGTGGTTAGAAACCCTTGGTGTGGGTACTCGTTCGAGAGGGCTCGTCGATCAGAGTACTCTCACCAAATTTCAGCCCTATAGGGCGAAATTTTTGATAAAAATTTCTTTTTGATTTTAGACCAAGGTTGTGGGTACTCAAACGAGTGGGCTCGGCGAGAGTAAACCGCACCTAGACTCCTAGCACTCTAGGGCAAAGTTTTTGCTAGAAAATTAAAAGTGGTCGGAAACCGGTCGAGTGGGTACTCGTCTGACTCGCCTCGAGCAGGGGAACACACCCACCGAGTTTCAGCTCTCTATCCCTTCAATAGGCGTATATAGTAATAAAAAAGAGATAGACCCACCGAGTGGGTACTTGAATTACGCGACAAGACCCGAGGAGGTCGTTTTTGAGTAAATTAGTACACCCTCACTAGGGCCTTTGCGTTCTTATACTTAAATAGTGTTTAGAGTCTTAAAAAACTCTGTAAAGATTACGTAGTGGCTTTAGTCGTGTCGTTCTGTCATTTCAAAATGTGAACTGCTAATAAATAGCTCTGGTTTTGTTTTTTCCTCCGAAAAAAAGTACTAACCTGGTTTAAAATACTTGCAGTACTAACCTGGTGTTATCCGCTCTCTCTCTAGCTAACGTTAGATTTTAAATTTTGTAAATTTCGAGTTTGTGGACGAACGAGGGGTGGTAGAGCAGTGCGAGGCGGATAGCTGGCATCCTATGTTCCCCCTCCCTCCGACTTCGTTTAGTAAATTTAAAAGTGGTTAGAAACCCTTGGTGTGGGTACTCGTTCGAGAGGGCTCGTCGATCAGAGTACTCTCACCAAATTTCAGCCCTATAGGGCGAAATTTTTGATAAAAATTTCTTTTTGATTTTAGACCAAGGTTGTGGGTACTCAAACGAGTGGGCTCGACGAGAGTAAACCGCACCTAGACTCCTAGCACTCTAGGGCAAAGTTTTTGCTAGAAAATTAAAAGTGGTCGGAAACCGGTCGAGTGGGTACTCGTCTGACTCGCCTCGAGCAGGGGAACACACCCACCGAGTTTCAGCTCTCTATCCCTTCAATAGGCGTATATAGTAATAAAAAAGAGATAGACCCACCGAGTGGGTACTTGAATTACGCGACAAGACCCGAGGAGGTCGTTTTTGAGTAAATTAGTACACCTTCACTAGGGCCTTTGCGTTCTTATACTTAAATAGTGTTTAGAGTCTTAAAAAACTCTGTAAAGATTACGTAGTGGCTTTAGTCGTGTCGTTCTGTCATTTCAAAATGTGAACTGCTAATAAATAGCTCTGGTTTTGTTTTTTCCTCCGAAAAAAAGTACTAACCTGGTTTAAAATACTTGCAGTACTAACCTGGTGTTATCCGCTCTCTCTCTAGCTAACGTTAGATTTTAAATTTTGTAAATTTCGAGTTTGTGGACGAACGAGGGGTGGTAGAGCAGTGCGAGGCGGATAGCTGGCATCCTATGTTCCCCCTCCCTCCGACTTCGTTTAATAAATTTAAAAGTGGTTAGAAACCCTTGGTGTGGGTACTCGTTCGAGAGGGCTCGTCGATCAGAGTACTCTCACCAAATTTCAGCCCTATAGGGCGAAATTTTTGATAAAAATTTCTTTTTGATTTTAGACCAAGGTTGTGGGTACTCAAACGAGTGGGCTCGGCGAGAGTAAACCGCACCTAGACTCCTAGCACTCTAGGGCAAAGTTTTTGCTAGAAAATTAAAAGTGGTCGGAAACCGGTCGAGTGGGTACTCGTCTGAATCGCCTCGAGCAGGGGAACACACCCACCGAGTTTCAGCTCTCTATCCCTTCAATAGGCGTATATAGTAATAAAAAAGAGATAGACCCACCGAGTGGGTACTTGAATTACGCGACAAGACCCGAGGAGGTCGTTTTTGAGTAAATTAGTACACCTTCACTAGGGCCTTTGCGTTCTAATACTTAAATAGTGTTTAGAGTCTTAAAAAACTCTGTAAAGATTACGTAGTGGCTTTAGTCGTGTCGTTCTGTCATTTCAAAATGTGAACTGCTAATAAATAGCTCTGGTTTTGTTTTTTCCTCCGAAAAAAAGTACTAACCTGGTTTAAAACACTTGCAGTACTAACCTGGTGTTATCCGCTCTCTCTCTAGCTAACGTTAGATTTTAAATTTTGTAAATTTCGAGTTTGTGGACGAACGAGGGGTGGTAGAGCAGTGCGAGGCGGATAGCTGGCATCCTATGTTCCCCCTCCCTCCGACTTCGTTTAATAAATTTAAAAGTGGTTAGAAACCCTTGGTGTGGGTACTCGTTCGAGAGGGCTCGTCGATCAGAGTACTCTCACCAAATTTCAGCCCTATAGGGCGAAATTTTTGATAAAAATTTCTTTTTGATTTTAGACCAAGGTTGTGGGTACTCAAACGAGTGGGCTCGGCGAGAGTAAACCGCACCTAGACTCCTAGCACTCTAGGGCAAAGTTTTTGCTAGAAAATTAAAAGTGGTCGGAAACCGGTCGAGTGGGTACTCGTCTGAATCGCCTCGAGCAGGGGAACACACCCACCGAGTTTCAGCTCTCTATCCCTTCAATAGGCGTATATAGTAATAAAAAAGAGATAGACCCACCGAGTGGGTACTTGAATTACGCGACAAGACCCGAGGAGGTCGTTTTTGAGTAAATTAGTACACCTTCACTAGGGCCTTTGCGTTCTTATACTTAAATAGTGTTTAGAGTCTTAAAAAACTCTGTAAAGATTACGTAGTGGCTTTAGTCGTGTCGTTCTGTCATTTCAAAATGTGAACTGCTAATAAATAGCTCTGGTTTTGTTTTTTCCTCCGAAAAAAGTACTAACCTGGTGTAAAACACTTGCAGTACTAACCTGGTGTTATCCGCTCTCTCTCTAGCTAACGTTAGATTTTAAATTTTGTAAATTTCAAGTTTGTGGACGAACGAGGGGTGGTAGAGCAGTGCGAGGCGGATAGCTGGCATCCTATGTTCCCCCTCCCTCCGACTTCGTTTAATAAATTTAAAAGTGGTTAGAAACCCTTGGTGTGGGTACTCGTTCGAGAGGGCTCGTCGATCAGAGTACTCTCACCAAATTTCAGCCCTATAGGGCGAAATTTTTGATAAAAATTTCTTTTTGATTTTAGACCAAGGTTGTGGGTACTCAAACGAGTGGGCTCGGCGAGAGTAAACCGCACCTAGACTCCTAGCACTCTAGGGCAAAGTTTTTGCTAGAAAATTAAAAGTGGTCGGAAACCGGTCGAGTGGGTACTCGTCTGAATTGCCTCGAGCAGGGGAACACACCCACCGTGTTTCAGCTCTCTATCCCTTCAATAGGCGTATATAGTAATAAAAAAGTGATAGACCCACCGAGTGGGTACTTGAATTACGCGGCAAGACCCGAGGAGGTCGTTTTTGAGTAAATTAGTACACCTTCACTAGGGCCTTTGCGTTCTTATACTTAAATAGTGTTTAGAGTCTTAAAAAACTCTGTAAAGATTACGTAGTGGCTTTAGTCGTGTCGTTCTGTCATTTCAAAATGTGAACTGCTAATAAATAGCTCTGGTTTTGTTTTTTCCTCCGAAAAAAAGTACTAACCTGGTGTAAAACACTTGCAGTACTAACCTGGTGTTATCCGCTCTCTCTCTAGCTAACGTTAGATTTTAAATTTTGTAAATTTCAAGTTTGTGGACGAACGAGGGGTGGTAGAGCAGTGCGAGGCGGATAGCTGGCATCCTATGTTCCCCCTCCCTCCGACTTCGTTTAATAAATTTAAAAGTGGTTAGAAACCCTTGGTGTGGGTACTCGTTCGAGAGGGCTCGTCGATCAGAGTACTCTCACCAAATTTCAGCCCTATAGGGCGAAATTTTTGATAAAAATTTCTTTTTGATTTTAGACCAAGGTTGTGGGTACTCAAACGAGTGGGCTCGGCGAGAGTAAACCGCACCTAGACTCCTAGCACTCTAGGGCAAAGTTTTTGCTAGAAAATTAAAAGTGGTCGGAAACCGGTCGAGTGGGTACTCGTCTGAATCGCCTCGAGCAGGGGAACACACCCACCGAGTTTCAGCTCTCTATCCCTTCAATAGGCGTATATAGTAATAAAAAAGAGATAGACCCACCGAGTGGGTACTTGAATTACGCGACAAGACCCGAGGAGGTCGTTTTTGAGTAAATTAGTACACCTTCACTAGGGCCTTTGCGTTCTAATACTTAAATAGTGTTTAGAGTCTTAAAAAACTCTGTAAAGATTACGTAGTGGCTTTAGTCGTGTCGTTCTGTCATTTCAAAATGTGAACTGCTAATAAATAGCTCTGGTTTTGTTTTTTCCTCCGAAAAAAAGTACTAACCTGGTTTAAAACACTTGCAGTACTAACCTGGTGTTATCCGCTCTCTCTCTAGCTAACGTTAGATTTTAAATTTTGTAAATTTCGAGTTTGTGGACGAACGAGGGGTGGTAGAGCAGTGCGAGGCGGATAGCTGGCATCCTATGTTCCCCCTCCCTCCGACTTCGTTTAATAAATTTAAAAGTGGTTAGAAACCCTTGGTGTGGGTACTCGTTCGAGAGGGCTCGTCGATCAGAGTACTCTCACCAAATTTCAGCCCTATAGGGCGAAATTTTTGATAAAAATTTCTTTTTGATTTTAGACCAAGGTTGTGGGTACTCAAACGAGTGGGCTCGGCGAGAGTAAACCGCACCTAGACTCCTAGCACTCTAGGGCAAAGTTTTTGCTAGAAAATTAAAAGTGGTCGGAAACCGGTCGAGTGGGTACTCGTCTGAATCGCCTCGAGCAGGGGAACACACCCACCGAGTTTCAGCTCTCTATCCCTTCAATAGGCGTATATAGTAATAAAAAAGAGATAGACCCACCGAGTGGGTACTTGAATTACGCGACAAGACCCGAGGAGGTCGTTTTTGAGTAAATTAGTACACCTTCACTAGGGCCTTTGCGTTCTTATACTTAAATAGTGTTTAGAGTCTTAAAAAACTCTGTAAAGATTACGTAGTGGCTTTAGTCGTGTCGTTCTGTCATTTCAAAATGTGAACTGCTAATAAATAGCTCTGGTTTTGTTTTTTCCTCCGAAAAAAAGTACTAACCTGGTGTAAAACACTTGCAGTACTAACCTGGTGTTATCCGCTCTCTCTCTAGCTAACGTTAGATTTTAAATTTTGTAAATTTCAAGTTTGTGGACGAACGAGGGGTGGTAGAGCAGTGCGAGGCGGATAGCTGGCATCCTATGTTCCCCCTCCCTCCGACTTCGTTTAATAAATTTAAAAGTGGTTAGAAACCCTTGGTGTGGGTACTCGTTCGAGAGGGCTCGTCGATCAGAGTACTCTCACCAAATTTCAGCCCTATAGGGCGAAATTTTTGATAAAAATTTCTTTTTGATTTTAGACCAAGGTTGTGGGTACTCAAACGAGTGGGCTCGGCGAGAGTAAACCGCACCTAGACTCCTAGCACTCTAGGGCAAAGTTTTTGCTAGAAAATTAAAAGTGGTCGGAAACCGGTCGAGTGGGTACTCGTCTGAATTGCCTCGAGCAGGGGAACACACCCACCGTGTTTCAGCTCTCTATCCCTTCAATAGGCGTATATAGTAATAAAAAAGTGATAGACCCACCGAGTGGGTACTTGAATTACGCGGCAAGACCCGAGGAGGTCGTTTTTGAGTAAATTAGTACACCTTCACTAGGGCCTTTGCGTTCTTATACTTAAATAGTGTTTAGAGTCTTAAAAAACTCTGTAAAGATTACGTAGTGGCTTTAGTCGTGTCGTTCTGTCATTTCAAAATGTGAACTGCTAATAAATAGCTCTGGTTTTGTTTTTTCCTCCGAAAAAAAGTACTAACCTGGTGTAAAACACTTGCAGTACTAACCTGGTGTTATCCGCTCTCTCTCTAGCTAACGTTAGATTTTAAATTTTGTAAATTTCAAGTTTGTGGACGAACGAGGGGTGGTAGAGCAGTGCGAGGCGGATAGCTGGCATCCTATGTTCCCCCTCCCTCCGACTTCGTTTAATAAATTTAAAAGTGGTTAGAAACCCTTGGTGTGGGTACTCGTTCGAGAGGGCTCGTCGATCAGAGTACTCTCACCAAATTTCAGCCCTATAGGGCGAAATTTTTGATAAAAATTTCTTTTTGATTTTAGACCAAGGTTGTGGGTACTCAAACGAGTGGGCTCGGCGAGAGTAAACCGCACCTAGACTCCTAGCACTCTAGGGCAAAGTTTTTGCTAGAAAATTAAAAGTGGTCGGAAACCGGTCGAGTGGGTACTCGTCTGAATCGCCTCGAGCAGGGGAACACACCCACCGAGTTTCAGCTCTCTATCCCTTCAATAGGCGTATATAGTAATAAAAAAGAGATAGACCCACCGAGTGGGTACTTGAATTACGCGACAAGACCCGAGGAGGTCGTTTTTGAGTAAATTAGTACACCTTCACTAGGGCCTTTGCGTTCTTATACTTAAATAGTGTTTAGAGTCTTAAAAAACTCTGTAAAGATTACGTAGTGGCTTTAGTCGTGTCGTTCTGTCATTTCAAAATGTGAACTGCTAATAAATAGCTCTGGTTTTGTTTTTTCCTCCGAAAAAAAGTACTAACCTGGTGTAAAACACTTGCAGTACTAACCTGGTGTTATCCGCTCTCTCTCTAGCTAACGTTAGATTTTAAATTTTGTAAATTTCAAGTTTGTGGACGAACGAGGGGTGGTAGAGCAGTGCGAGGCGGATAGCTGGCATCCTATGTTCCCCCTCCCTCCGACTTCGTTTAATAAATTTAAAAGTGGTTAGAAACCCTTGGTGTGGGTACTCGTTCGAGAGGGCTCGTCGATCAGAGTACTCTCACCAAATTTCAGCCCTATAGGGCGAAATTTTTGATAAAAATTTCTTTTTGATTTTAGACCAAGGTTGTGGGTACTCAAACGAGTGGGCTCGGCGAAAGTAAACCGCACCTAGACTCCTAGCACTCTAGGGCAAAGTTTTTGCTAGAAAATTAAAAGTGGTCG
This sequence comes from Lasioglossum lativentre, assembly GCA_916610255.1. Lineage (NCBI taxonomy): Eukaryota > Metazoa > Arthropoda > Insecta > Hymenoptera > Halictidae > Lasioglossum > Lasioglossum lativentre. The sequence continues at coordinate 241,583 of CAKAJI010000439.1, forward strand.
GAAACCGGTCGAGTGGGTACTCGTCTGAATTGCCTCGAGCAGGGGAACACACCCACCGTGTTTCAGCTCTCTATCCCTTCAATAGGCGTATATAGTAATAAAAAAGTGATAGACCCACCGAGTGGGTACTTGAATTACGCGGCAAGACCCGAGGAGGTCGTTTTTGAGTAAATTAGTACACCTTCACTAGGGCCTTTGCGTTCTTATACTTAAATAGTGTTTAGAGTCATAAAAAACTCTGTAAAGATTACGTAGTGGCTTTAGTCGTGTCATTCTGTCATTTCAAAATGTGAACTGCTAATAAATAGCTCTGGTTTTGTTTTTTCCTCCGAAAAAAAGTACTAACCTGGTTTAAAACACTTGCAGTACTAACCTGGTGTTATCCGCTCTCTCTCTAGCTAACGTTAGATTTTAAATTTTGTAAATTTCGAGTTTGTGGACGAACGAGGGGTGGTAGAGCAGTGCGAGGCGGATAGCTGGCATCCTATGTTCCCCCTCCCTCCGACTTCGTTTAATAAATTTAAAAGTGGTTAGAAACCCTTGGTGTGGGTACTCGTTCGAGAGGGCTCGTCGATCAGAGTACTCTCACCAAATTTCAGCCCTATAGGGCGAAATTTTTGATAAAAATTTCTTTTTGATTTTAGACCAAGGTTGTGGGTACTCAAACGAGTGGGCTCGGCGAGAGTAAACCGCACCTAGACTCCTAGCACTCTAGGGCAAAGTTTTTGCTAGAAAATTAAAAGTGGTCGGAAACCGGTCGAGTGGGTACTCGTCTGAATTGCCTCGAGCAGGGGAACACACCCACCGTGTTTCAGCTCTCTATCCCTTCAATAGGCGTATATAGTAATAAAAAAGTGATAGACCCACCGAGTGGGTACTTGAATTACGCGGCAAGACCCGAGGAGGTCGTTTTTGAGTAAATTAGTACACCTTCACTAGGGCCTTTGCGTTCTTATACTTAAATAGTGTTTAGAGTCATAAAAAACTCTGTAAAGATTACGTAGTGGCTTTAGTCGTGTCATTCTGTCATTTCAAAATGTGAACTGCTAATAAATAGTTCTGGTTTTGTTTTTTCCTCCGAAAAAAAGTACTAACCTGGTTTAAAACACTTGCAGTACTAACCTGGTGTTATCCGCTCTCTCTCTAGCTAACGTTAGATTTTAAATTTTGTAAATTTCGAGTTTGTGGACGAACGAGGGGTGGTAGAGCAGTGCGAGGCGGATAGCTGGCATCCTATGTTCCCCCTCCCTCCGACTTCGTTTAATAAATTTAAAAGTGGTTAGAAACCCTTGGTGTGGGTACTCGTTCGAGAGGGCTCGTCGATCAGAGTACTCTCACCAAATTTCAGCCCTATAGGGCGAAATTTTTGATAAAAATTTCTTTTTGATTTTAGACCAAGGTTGTGGGTACTCAAACGAGTGGGCTCGGCGAGAGTAAACCGCACCTAGAGTCCTAGCACTCTAGGGTAATGTTTTTGCTAGAAAATTAAAAGTGGTCGGAAACCGGTCGAGTGGGTACTCGTCTGAATTGCCTCGAGCAGGGGAACACACCCACCGAGTTTCAGCTCTCTATCCCTTCAATAGGCGTATATAGTAATAAAAAAGAGATAGACCCACCGAGTGGGTACTTGAATTACGCGACAAGACCCGAGGAGGTCGTTTTTGAGTAAATTAGTACACCTTCACTAGGGCCTTTGCGTTCTAATACTTAAATAGTGTTTAGAGTCTTAAAAAACTCTGTAAAGATTACGTAGTGGCTTTAGTCGTGTCGTTCTGTCATTTCAAAATGTGAACTGCTAATAAATAGCTCTGGTTTTGTTTTTTCCTCCGAAAAAAAGTACTAACCTGGTTTAAAACACTTGCAGTACTAACCTGGTGTTATCCGCTCTCTCTCTAGCTAACGTTAGATTTTAAATTTTGTAAATTTCGAGTTTGTGGACGAACGAGGGGTGGTAGAGCAGTGCGAGGCGGATAGCTGGCATCCTATGTTCCCCCTCCCTCCGACTTCGTTTAATAAATTTAAAAGTGGTTAGAAACCCTTGGTGTGGGTACTCGTTCGAGAGGGCTCGTCGATCAGAGTACTCTCACCAAATTTCAGCCCTATAGGGCGAAATTTTTGATAAAAATTTCTTTTTGATTTTAGACCAAGGTTGTGGGTACTCAAACGAGTGGGCTCGGCGAGAGTAAACCGCACCTAGACTCCTAGCACTCTAGGGCAAAGTTTTTGCTAGAAAATTAAAAGTGGTCGGAAACCGGTCGAGTGGGTACTCGTCTGAATTGCCTCGAGCAGGGGAACACACCCACCGTGTTTCAGCTCTCTATCCCTTCAATAGGCGTATATAGTAATAAAAAAGTGATAGACCCACCGAGTGGGTACTTGAATTACGCGGCAAGACCCGAGGAGGTCGTTTTTGAGTAAATTAGTACACCTTCACTAGGGCCTTTGCGTTCTTATACTTAAATAGTGTTTAGAGTCATAAAAAACTCTGTAAAGATTACGTAGTGGCTTTAGTCGTGTCATTCTGTCATTTCAAAATGTGAACTGCTAATAAATAGCTCTGGTTTTGTTTTTTCCTCCGAAAAAAAGTACTAACCTGGTTTAAAACACTTGCAGTACTAACCTGGTGTTATCCGCTCTCTCTCTAGCTAACGTTAGATTTTAAATTTTGTAAATTTCGAGTTTGTGGACGAACGAGGGGTGGTAGAGCAGTGCGAGGCGGATAGCTGGCATCCTATGTTCCCCCTCCCTCCGACTTCGTTTAATAAATTTAAAAGTGGTTAGAAACCCTTGGTGTGGGTACTCGTTCGAGAGGGCTCGTCGATCAGAGTACTCTCACCAAATTTCAGCCCTATAGGGCGAAATTTTTGATAAAAATTTCTTTTTGATTTTAGACCAAGGTTGTGGGTACTCAAACGAGTGGGCTCGGCGAGAGTAAACCGCACCTAGACTCCTAGCACTCTAGGGCAAAGTTTTTGCTAGAAAATTAAAAGTGGTCGGAAACCGGTCGAGTGGGTACTCGTCTGAATTGCCTCGAGCAGGGGAACACACCCACCGAGTTTCAGCTCTCTATCCCTTCAATAGGCGTATATAGTAATAAAAAAGAGATAGACCCACCGAGTGGGTACTTGAATTACGCGACAAGACCCGAGGAGGTCGTTTTTGAGTAAATTAGTACACCTTCACTAGGGCCTTTGCGTTCTAATACTTAAATAGTGTTTAGAGTCTTAAAAAACTCTGTAAAGATTACGTAGTGGCTTTAGTCGTGTCGTTCTGTCATTTCAAAATGTGAACTGCTAATAAATAGCTCTGGTTTTGTTTTTTCCTCCGAAAAAAAGTACTAACCTGGTTTAAAACACTTGCAGTACTAACCTGGTGTTATCCGCTCTCTCTCTAGCTAACGTTAGATTTTAAATTTTGTAAATTTCGAGTTTGTGGACGAACGAGGGGTGGTAGAGCAGTGCGAGGCGGATAGCTGGCATCCTATGTTCCCCCTCCCTCCGACTTCGTTTAATAAATTTAAAAGTGGTTAGAAACCCTTGGTGTGGGTACTCGTTCGAGAGGGCTCGTCGATCAGAGTACTCTCACCAAATTTCAGCCCTATAGGGCGAAATTTTTGATAAAAATTTCTTTTTGATTTTAGACCAAGGTTGTGGGTACTCAAACGAGTGGGCTCGGCGAGAGTAAACCGCACCTAGACTCCTAGCACTCTAGGGCAAAGTTTTTGCTAGAAAATTAAAAGTGGTCGGAAACCGGTCGAGTGGGTACTCGTCTGAATCGCCTCGAGCAGGGGAACACACCCACCGAGTTTCAGCTCTCTATCCCTTCAATAGGCGTATATAGTAATAAAAAAGAGATAGACCCACCGAGTGGGTACTTGAATTACGCGACAAGACCCGAGGAGGTCGTTTTTGAGTAAATTAGTACACCTTCACTAGGGCCTTTGCGTTCTTATACTTAAATAGTGTTTAGAGTCTTAAAAAACTCTGTAAAGATTACGTAGTGGCTTTAGTCGTGTCGTTCTGTCATTTCAAAATGTGAACTGCTAATAAATAGCTCTGGTTTTGTTTTTTCCTCCGAAAAAAAGTACTAACCTGGTGTAAAACACTTGCAGTACTAACCTGGTGTTATCCGCTCTCTCTCTAGCTAACGTTAGATTTTAAATTTTGTAAATTTCAAGTTTGTGGACGAACGAGGGGTGGTAGAGCAGTGCGAGGCGGATAGCTGGCATCCTATGTTCCCCCTCCCTCCGACTTCGTTTAATAAATTTAAAAGTGGTTAGAAACCCTTGGTGTGGGTACTCGTTCGAGAGGGCTCGTCGATCAGAGTACTCTCACCAAATTTCAGCCCTATAGGGCGAAATTTTTGATAAAAATTTCTTTTTGATTTTAGACCAAGGTTGTGGGTACTCAAACGAGTGGGCTCGGCGAGAGTAAACCGCACCTAGACTCCTAGCACTCTAGGGCAAAGTTTTTGCTAGAAAATTAAAAGTGGTCGGAAACCGGTCGAGTGGGTACTCGTCTGAATTGCCTCGAGCAGGGGAACACACCCACCGTGTTTCAGCTCTCTATCCCTTCAATAGGCGTATATAGTAATAAAAAAGTGATAGACCCACCGAGTGGGTACTTGAATTACGCGGCAAGACCCGAGGAGGTCGTTTTTGAGTAAATTAGTACACCTTCACTAGGGCCTTTGCGTTCTTATACTTAAATAGTGTTTAGAGTCTTAAAAAACTCTGTAAAGATTACGTAGTGGCTTTAGTCGTGTCGTTCTGTCATTTCAAAATGTGAACTGCTAATAAATAGCTCTGGTTTTGTTTTTTCCTCCGAAAAAAAGTACTAACCTGGTTTAAAACACTTGCAGTACTAACCTGGTGTTATCCGCTCTCTCTCTAGCTAACGTTAGATTTTAAATTTTGTAAATTTCGAGTTTGTGGACGAACGAGGGGTGGTAGAGCAGTGCGAGGCGGATAGCTGGCATCCTATGTTCCCCCTCCCTCCGACTTCGTTTAATAAATTTAAAAGTGGTTAGAAACCCTTGGTGTGGGTACTCGTTCGAGAGGGCTCGTCGATCAGAGTACTCTCACCAAATTTCAGCCCTATAGGGCGAAATTTTTGATAAAAATTTCTTTTTGATTTTAGACCAAGGTTGTGGGTACTCAAACGAGTGGGCTCGGCGAGAGTAAACCGCACCTAGACTCCTAGCACTCTAGGGCAAAGTTTTTGCTAGAAAATTAAAAGTGGTCGGAAACCGGTCGAGTGGGTACTCGTCTGAATTGCCTCGAGCAGGGGAACACACCCACCGAGTTTCAGCTCTCTATCCCTTCAATAGGCGTATATAGTAATAAAAAAGAGATAGACCCACCGAGTGGGTACTTGAATTACGCGACAAGACCCGAGGAGGTCGTTTTTGAGTAAATTAGTACACCTTCACTAGGGCCTTTGCGTTCTAATACTTAAATAGTGTTTAGAGTCTTAAAAAACTCTGTAAAGATTACGTAGTGGCTTTAGTCGTGTCGTTCTGTCATTTCAAAATGTGAACTGCTAATAAATAGCTCTGGTTTTGTTTTTTCCTCCGAAAAAAAGTACTAACCTGGTTTAAAACACTTGCAGTACTAACCTGGTGTTATCCGCTCTCTCTCTAGCTAACGTTAGATTTTAAATTTTGTAAATTTCGAGTTTGTGGACGAACGAGGGGTGGTAGAGCAGTGCGAGGCGGATAGCTGGCATCCTATGTTCCCCCTCCCTCCGACTTCGTTTAATAAATTTAAAAGTGGTTAGAAACCCTTGGTGTGGGTACTCGTTCGAGAGGGCTCGTCGATCAGAGTACTCTCACCAAATTTCAGCCCTATAGGGCGAAATTTTTGATAAAAATTTCTTTTTGATTTTAGACCAAGGTTGTGGGTACTCAAACGAGTGGGCTCGGCGAGAGTAAACCGCACCTAGACTCCTAGCACTCTAGGGCAAAGTTTTTGCTAGAAAATTAAAAGTGGTCGGAAACCGGTCGAGTGGGTACTCGTCTGAATCGCCTCGAGCAGGGGAACACACCCACCGAGTTTCAGCTCTCTATCCCTTCAATAGGCGTATATAGTAATAAAAAAGAGATAGACCCACCGAGTGGGTACTTGAATTACGCGACAAGACCCGAGGAGGTCGTTTTTGAGTAAATTAGTACACCTTCACTAGGGCCTTTGCGTTCTTATACTTAAATAGTGTTTAGAGTCTTAAAAAACTCTGTAAAGATTACGTAGTGGCTTTAGTCGTGTCGTTCTGTCATTTCAAAATGTGAACTGCTAATAAATAGCTCTGGTTTTGTTTTTTCCTCCGAAAAAAAGTACTAACCTGGTGTAAAACACTTGCAGTACTAACCTGGTGTTATCCGCTCTCTCTCTAGCTAACGTTAGATTTTAAATTTTGTAAATTTCAAGTTTGTGGACGAACGAGGGGTGGTAGAGCAGTGCGAGGCGGATAGCTGGCATCCTATGTTCCCCCTCCCTCCGACTTCGTTTAATAAATTTAAAAGTGGTTAGAAACCCTTGGTGTGGGTACTCGTTCGAGAGGGCTCGTCGATCAGAGTACTCTCACCAAATTTCAGCCCTATAGGGCGAAATTTTTGATAAAAATTTCTTTTTGATTTTAGACCAAGGTTGTGGGTACTCAAACGAGTGGGCTCGGCGAGAGTAAACCGCACCTAGACTCCTAGCACTCTAGGGCAAAGTTTTTGCTAGAAAATTAAAAGTGGTCGGAAACCGGTCGAGTGGGTACTCGTCTGAATCGCCTCGAGCAGGGGAACACACCCACCGAGTTTCAGCTCTCTATCCCTTCAATTGGCGTATATAGTAATAAAAAAGAGATAGACCCACCGAGTGGGTACTTGAATTACGCGGCAAGACCCGAGGAGGTCGTTTTTGAGTAAATTAGTACACCTTCACTAGGGCCTTTGCGTTCTTATACTTAAATAGTGTTTAGAGTCATAAAAAACTCTGTAAAGATTACGTAGTGGCTTTAGTCGTGTCATTCTGTCATTTCAAAATGTGAACTGCTAATAAATAGCTCTGGTTTTGTTTTTTCCTCCGAAAAAAAGTACTAACCTGGTTTAAAACACTTGCAGTACTAACCTGGTGTTATCCGCTCTCTCTCTAGCTAACGTTAGATTTTAAATTTTGTAAATTTCGAGTTTGTGGACGAACGAGGGGTGGTAGAGCAGTGCGAGGCGGATAGCTGGCATCCTATGTTCCCCCTCCCTCCGACTTCGTTTAATAAATTTAAAAGTGGTTAGAAACCCTTGGTGTGGGTACTCGTTCGAGAGGGCTCGTCGATCAGAGTACTCTCACCAAATTTCAGCCCTATAGTGCGAAATTTTTGATAAAAATTTCTTTTTGATTTTAGACCAAGGTTGTGGGTACTCAAACGAGTGGGCTCGGCGAGAGTAAACCGCACCTAGAGTCCTAGCACTCTAGGGTAATGTTTTTGCTAGAAAATTAAAAGTGGTCGGAAACCGGTCGAGTGGGTACTCGTCTGAATCGCCTCGAGCAGGGGAACACACCCACCGAGTTTCAGCTCTCTATCCCTTCAATAGGCGTACATAGTAATAAAAAAGTGATAGACCCACCGAGTGGGTACTTGAATTACGCGGCAAGACCCGAGGAGGTCGTTTTTGAGTAAATTAGTACACCTTCACTAGGGCCTTTGCGTTCTTATACTTAAATAGTGTTTAGAGTCTTAAAAAAACTCTGTAAAGATTACGTATTGGCTTTAGTCGTGTCGTTCTGTCATTTCAAAATGTGAACTGCTAATAAATAGCTCTGGTTTTGTTTTTTCCTCCGAAAAAAAGTACTAACCTGGTGTAAAACACTTGCAGTACTAACCTGGTGTTATCCGCTCTCTCTCTAGCTAACGTTAGATTTTAAATTTTGTAAATTTCGAGTTTGTGGACGAACGAGGGGTGGTAGACCAGTGCGAGGCGGATAGCTGGCATCCTGTGTTCCCCCTCCCTCCGACTTCGTTTAATAAATTTAAAAGTGGTTAGAAACCCTTGGTGTGGGTACTCGTTCGAGAGGGCTCGTCGATCAGAGTACTCTCACCAAATTTCAGCCCTATAGGGCGAAATTTTTGATAAAAATTTCTTTTTGATTTTAGACCAAGGTTGTGGGTACTCAAACGAGTGGGCTCGGCGAGAGTAAACCGCACCTAGACTCCTAGCACTCTAGGGCAAAGTTTTTGCTAGAAAATTAAAAGTGGTGGGAAACCGGTCGAGTGGGTACTCGTCTGACTCGCCTCGAGCAGGGGAACACACCCACCGAGTTTCAGCTCTCTATCCCTTCAATAGGCGTATATAGTAATAAAAAAGAGATAGACCCACCGAGTGGGTACTTGAATTACGCGACAAGACCCGAGGAGGTCGTTTTTGAGTAAATTAGTACACCTTCACTAGGGCCTTTGCGTTCTTATACTTAAATAGTGTTTAGAGTCTTAAAAAACACTGTAAAGATTACGTAGTGGCTTTAGTCGTGTCGTTCTGTCATTTCAAAATGTGAACTGCTAATAAATAGCTCTGGTTTTGTTTTTTCCTCCGAAAAAAAGTACTAACCTGGTGTAAAACACTTGCAGTACTAACCTGGTGTTGGGGACCGAGGGTAAGTGGCCTCTACAATGGTGACTCGGATCCATTGTAGAGCCGTCCTCTCTATTTGAGGGGTGTCACTTACCTAAATCCTCTTGCTCCACCTCCTCGTGGTGGTCCCTGGGCACTCACTTCGGTGAGTGGCTAACGGAGCAAGGGGTACGGCGGAAACGCCACCGGTCGCTGTATACTGCGCCTGCGCAGAAAGGTTGCGTTTCCCTCGTGGATGGATTGGGATTAAGGTTACGACTTGGGCAAGTTTTAGGAGAAAGAAAAAACAAATATGGACGGAACAAATAATAGAAAAGAAGTTTACGGTGCAGGGGGCGTCGGATCCCCCAGTACCGGCGCAGTTCGTGGTGCGAAAGCAGGCCCGGCTGCGTCGTCATCAGACGACTGCAGCCTTAATGATGTGAGAGACCAGGCGTCATATAGAGGTAGGACTACTGGAATGGAAGAAATACATAAAGAAAGAGAGAAAAGAACACGTGAGGCTATAAGAAAGATGAAAGAATGGGGTGAACTCAGGGAAAGAACGCAGGATTTGATAGAGGATGAATTGGAAAGGGAAAAGGAAGAATTAGTGGAATTGGAAATGACACAAAAAGGATTGGTAACCATGTTGGAAAAGATATGGAAAGGAGATAGAGGGAAAATGAAGGAAAGGATGATAGAAGGTGAAAAAGCTATGCGAGGAATGATAAGAACCGTAGGAGAATGGGTGAAGAAGAATGTAGAAAAGAACAAACTATGGGAAGATGAGATGATAAAAAGAGATAAGAAGGAAGGGGTCATGTTGAAGAACATTATGAAGATGATGATTGAAGTACATGAAGAATATGATATGATGTGGGAAAGGGTAAAGGAAACGAAGGATGAGATGATAAAGGAAATGGATGGAAGATTGAAAGCTGAGCGAGAATTGATAAAGGAAAGAAATGAAAGAATGGAAGCTCAGGAGAAAGAAGATAGAATGTTTATGGAACGAAAGGAACTGAAAGAGTTGATGATAGAGAATGATAGTAAATGGAAAGATATGACAGGAAAGCTGACGGAAGAAATAACAAGATTGAAAGAAGTAAGAAATGGAGTTGAGATTGGGATAATGACTGAAAGAGAAACTAATGATGTTAGTACAGAGACGGAAGAGAAGAAAGAACGAGAGACTGCCGTCCCCTCAGCCGCAGATGTGACCGAGTCCGAGGGCAGGGGATTGGAAATTAAAGAATTGAGAGAGAGAATAGAGAGACTTGAAAACAAGATTATGGATAAGAAAGAGAAGAAAGAAAGGATAGATGAAGAAGGGAAGAATAAGGAAAAGAAGATAATAGAGGAGGAGGAGATTATAAGTAAGAATGAAAGAAAGGAGAACAAGATAAAGAGAGAAGAAGGCAATAACATGGGAAAATGGATAGTGAAAGAAAGGAAGATATATAGGGAACAGATGAGCAATGAGAATATAAAAGATAGGAAACAAATAGAGATGTTAAAGAAGATAGACAAGAACAGGGAAAGGACTGGGAATAGTAAGGAAGAGGAGGAAAAAAGAAAGGATTGGGAGGATAGATATAGAGACTGGAAAGAAGCAGATGCTTTAATGATTAAGACCAAAGATGAGAATGAGTTTAAGATGCTAAGACAATTAGTGTATGAAAAGACGAATATAAATGAAGTCAGGAGAGTAAGAAGAACGAGGACGGGCGACTGTCTGGTAGAGATGCGAAGAAACACGGATACAGAGGAGATGAAAGATAGAATAGGAAAGATGATAAAAGATAAATCAAAAATTAAAATATTGCAAAGAATGTTTGATTTAGAAGTGAGAAATATCGACCCTGAAGTAAGTAAGGAGGAGATAGTAGAAGAATATGCAAAAGAAAGTAAGATAGACAAGAAGGATATGATGGTGAAGATGGTAAGGATGACAAATACAAGGATGTTAAAAGCGGTATTCGGAGTTCCAATACGCTGGCTGAATAAAGTTATGGATGTAAACAAGGTTAAGATTGGGCGGGCTATAGCCGAGTGCCAAGCGACGCCGAGGATGAAGAGATGTTTTGAATGCAATAGGATAGGACATTTAGAAATGGAGTGTAAAATGAAGAAAGAAATGGACGAAGAACAGAAATGTGAGATGTGTGACAAGAAAGGACATATAACGGGAACGATGGCATGTCCATATGTAAGAAAAAAGAAGGCAAAAATGAAAGAAGAATTTTTAGAATATGCGAAGAAGAGAAAAGAGGAAATAAGTGAGGATAGAGGAAATAGAAGATAGGATGAGTAGGGTAAATGAAGCAAAGAAAGATGAATAGAAGAAATGAAGAAAGACAGAAATAGGAAAGACAGCCAAGAACATGCTGTGGATGAGAGACGGGGGGTGATCGGCGGGAGAAATGCTGATCGCGGGGCCCCGCCGATCTTAGGCCCTCGTCATAACGGCTGAGTAGAGGGGCGTCCTATTGGGCGTCCCGGGAGAGGAGTGTTTTAGTCGGTAGTGGGGGCACCGACCATCTGTGCCCCTGAGTCTGACACTACCCCCTACGGGGGGTGTGCATAAAAGCATTTTAAACCTCTCCCTTAACAAAAAAAAAAAAAAAAAAAGAAAAGTACTAACCTGGTGTAAAACACTTGCAGTACTAACCTGGTGTTATCCGCTCTCTCTCTCTAGCTAACGTTAGATTTTAAATTTTGTAAATTTCAAGTTTGTGGACGAACGAGGGGTGGTAGAGCAGTGCGAGGCGGATAGCTGGCATCCTATGTTCCCCCTCCCTCCGACTTCGTTTAATAAATTTAAAAGTGGTTAGAAACCCTTGGTGTGGGTACTCGTTCGAGAGGGCTCGTCGATCAGAGTACTCTCACCAAATTTCAGCCCTATAGGGCGAAATTTTTGATAAAAATTTCTTTTTGATTTTAGACCAAGGTTGTGGGTACTCAAACGAGTGGGCTCGGCGAGAGTAAACCGCACCTAGACTCCTAGCACTCTAGGGCAAAGTTTTTGCTAGAAAATTAAAAGTGGTCGGAAACCGGTCGAGTGGGTACTCGTCTGAATCGCCTCGAGCAGGGGAACACACCCACCGAGTTTCAGCTCTCTATCCCTTCAATAGGCGTATATAGTAATAAAAAAGAGATAGACCCACCGAGTGGGTACTTGAATTACGCGACAAGACCCGAGGAGGTCGTTTTTGAGTAAATTAGTACACCTTCACTAGGGCCTTTGCGTTCTTATACTTAAATAGTGTTTAGAGTCTTAAAAAACTCTGTAAAGATTACGTAGTGGCTTTAGTCGTGTCGTTCTGTCATTTCAAAATGTGAACTGCTAATAAATAGCTCTGGTTTTGTTTTTTCCTCCGAAAAAAAGTACTAACCTGGTTTAAAACACTTGCAGTACTAACCTGGTGTTATCCGCTCTCTCTCTAGCTAACGTTAGATTTTAAATTTTGTAAATTTCAAGTTTGTGGACGAACGAGGGGTGGTAGAGCAGTGCGAGGCGGATAGCTGGCATCCTATGTTCCCCCTCCCTCCGACTTCGTTTAATAAATTTAAAAGTGGTTAGAAACCCTTGGTGTGGGTACTCGTTCGAGAGGGCTCGTCGATCAGAGTACTCTCACCAAATTTCAGCCCTATAGGGCGAAATTTTTGATAAAAATTTCTTTTTGATTTTAGACCAAGGTTGTGGGTACTCAAACGAGTGGGCTCGGCGAGAGTAAACCGCACCTAGACTCCTAGCACTCTAGGGCAAAGTTTTTGCTAGAAAATTAAAAGTGGTCGGAAACCGGTCGAGTGGGTACTCGTCTGAATTGCCTCGAGCAGGGGAACACACCCACCGAGTTTCAGCTCTCTATCCCTTCAATAGGCGTATATAGTAATAAAAAAGAGATAGACCCACCGAGTGGGTACTTGAATTACGCGACAAGACCCGAGGAGGTCGTTTTTGAGTAAATTAGTACACCTTCACTAGGGCCTTTGCGTTCTAATACTTAAATAGTGTTTAGAGTCTTAAAAAACTCTGTAAAGATTACGTAGTGGCTTTAGTCGTGTCGTTCTGTCATTTCAAAATGTGAACTGCTAATAAATAGCTCTGGTTTTGTTTTTTCCTCCGAAAAAAAGTACTAACCTGGTTTAAAACACTTGCAGTACTAACCTGGTGTTATCCGCTCTCTCTCTAGCTAACGTTAGATTTTAAATTTTGTAAATTTCGAGTTTGTGGACGAACGAGGGGTGGTAGAGCAGTGCGAGGCGGATAGCTGGCATCCTATGTTCCCCCTCCCTCCGACTTCGTTTAATAAATTTAAAAGTGGTTAGAAACCCTTGGTGTGGGTACTCGTTCGAGAGGGCTCGTCGATCAGAGTACTCTCACCAAATTTCAGCCCTATAGGGCGAAATTTTTGATAAAAATTTCTTTTTGATTTTAGACCAAGGTTGTGGGTACTCAAACGAGTGGGCTCGGCGAGAGTAAACCGCACCTAGACTCCTAGTACTCTAGGGCAAAGTTTTTGCTAGAAAATTAAAAGTGGTCGGAAACCGGTCGAGTGGGTACTCGTCTGAATCGCCTCGAGCAGGGGAACACACCCACCGAGTTTCAGCTCTCTATCCCTTCAATAGGCGTATATAGTAATAAAAAAGAGATAGACCCACCGAGTGGGTACTTGAATTACGCGACAAGACCCGAGGAGGTCGTTTTTGAGTAAATTAGTACACCTTCACTAGGGCCTTTGCGTTCTAATACTTAAATAGTGTTTAGAGTCTTAAAAAACTCTGTAAAGATTACGTAGTGGCTTTAGTCGTGTCGTTCTGTCATTTCAAAATGTGAACTGCTAATAAATAGCTCTGGTTTTGTTTTTTCCTCCGAAAAAAAGTACTAACCTGGTTTAAAACACTTGCAGTACTAACCTGGTGTTATCCGCTCTCTCTCTAGCTAACGTTAGATTTTAAATTTTGTAAATTTCGAGTTTGTGGACGAACGAGGGGTGGTAGAGCAGTGCGAGGCGGATAGCTGGCATCCTATGTTCCCCCTCCCTCCGACTTCGTTTAATAAATTTAAAAGTGGTTAGAAACCCTTGGTGTGGGTACTCGTTCGAGAGGGCTCGTCGATCAGAGTACTCTCACCAAATTTCAGCCCTATAGGGCGAAATTTTTGATAAAAATTTCTTTTTGATTTTAGACCAAGGTTGTGGGTACTCAAACGAGTGGGCTCGGCGAGAGTAAACCGCACCTAGACTCCTAGCACTCTAGGGCAAAGTTTTTGCTAGAAAATTAAAAGTGGTCGGAAACCGGTCGAGTGGGTACTCGTCTGAATCGCCTCGAGCAGGGGAACACACCCACCGAGTTTCAGCTCTCTATCCCTTCAATAGGCGTATATAGTAATAAAAAAGAGATAGACCCACCGAGTGGGTACTTGAATTACGCGACAAGACCCGAGGAGGTCGTTTTTGAGTAAATTAGTACACCTTCACTAGGGCCTTTGCGTTCTTATACTTAAATAGTGTTTAGAGTCTTAAAAAACACTGTAAAGATTACGTAGTGGCTTTAGTCGTGTCGTTCTGTCATTTCAAAATGTGAACTGCTAATAAATAGCTCTGGTTTTGTTTTTTCCTCCGAAAAAAAGTACTAACCTGGTGTAAAACACTTGCAGTACTAACCTGGTGTTGGGGACCGAGGGTAAGTGGCCTCTACAATGGTGACTCGGATCCATTGTAGAGCCGTCCTCTCTATTTGAGGGGTGTCACTTACCTAAATCCTCTTGCTCCACCTCCTCGTGGTGGTCCCTGGGCACTCACTTCGGTGAGTGGCTAACGGAGCAAGGGGTACGGCGGAAACGCCACCGGTCGCTGTATACTGCGCCTGCGCAGAAAGGTTGCGTTTCCCTCGTGGATGGATTGGGATTAAGGTTACGACTTGGGCAAGTTTTAGGAGAAAGAAAAAACAAATATGGACGGAACAAATAATAGAAAAGAAGTTTACGGTGCAGGGGGCGTCGGATCCCCCAGTACCGGCGCAGTTCGTGGTGCGAAAGCAGGCCCGGCTGCGTCGTCATCAGACGACTGCAGCCTTAATGATGTGAGAGACCAGGCGTCATATAGAGGTAGGACTACTGGAATGGAAGAAATACATAAAGAAAGAGAGAAAAGAACACGTGAGGCTATAAGAAAGATGAAAGAATGGGGTGAACTCAGGGAAAGAACGCAGGATTTGATAGAGGATGAATTGGAAAGGGAAAAGGAAGAATTAGTGGAATTGGAAATGACACAAAAAGGATTGGTAACCATGTTGGAAAAGATATGGAAAGGAGATAGAGGGAAAATGAAGGAAAGGATGATAGAAGGTGAAAAAGCTATGCGAGGAATGATAAGAACCGTAGGAGAATGGGTGAAGAAGAATGTAGAAAAGAACAAACTATGGGAAGATGAGATGATAAAAAGAGATAAGAAGGAAGGGGTCATGTTGAAGAACATTATGAAGATGATGATTGAAGTACATGAAGAATATGATATGATGTGGGAAAGGGTAAAGGAAACGAAGGATGAGATGATAAAGGAAATGGATGGAAGATTGAAAGCTGAGCGAGAATTGATAAAGGAAAGAAATGAAAGAATGGAAGCTCAGGAGAAAGAAGATAGAATGTTTATGGAACGAAAGGAACTGAAAGAGTTGATGATAGAGAATGATAGTAAATGGAAAGATATGACAGGAAAGCTGACGGAAGAAATAACAAGATTGAAAGAAGTAAGAAATGGAGTTGAGATTGGGATAATGACTGAAAGAGAAACTAATGATGTTAGTACAGAGACGGAAGAGAAGAAAGAACGAGAGACTGCCGTCCCCTCAGCCGCAGATGTGACCGAGTCCGAGGGCAGGGGATTGGAAATTAAAGAATTGAGAGAGAGAATAGAGAGACTTGAAAACAAGATTATGGATAAGAAAGAGAAGAAAGAAAGGATAGATGAAGAAGGGAAGAATAAGGAAAAGAAGATAATAGAGGAGGAGGAGATTATAAGTAAGAATGAAAGAAAGGAGAACAAGATAAAGAGAGAAGAAGGCAATAACATGGGAAAATGGATAGTGAAAGAAAGGAAGATATATAGGGAACAGATGAGCAATGAGAATATAAAAGATAGGAAACAAATAGAGATGTTAAAGAAGATAGACAAGAACAGGGAAAGGACTGGGAATAGTAAGGAAGAGGAGGAAAAAAGAAAGGATTGGGAGGATAGATATAGAGACTGGAAAGAAGCAGATGCTTTAATGATTAAGACCAAAGATGAGAATGAGTTTAAGATGCTAAGACAATTAGTGTATGAAAAGACGAATATAAATGAAGTCAGGAGAGTAAGAAGAACGAGGACGGGCGACTGTCTGGTAGAGATGCGAAGAAACACGGATACAGAGGAGATGAAAGATAGAATAGGAAAGATGATAAAAGATAAATCAAAAATTAAAATATTGCAAAGAATGTTTGATTTAGAAGTGAGAAATATCGACCCTGAAGTAAGTAAGGAGGAGATAGTAGAAGAATATGCAAAAGAAAGTAAGATAGACAAGAAGGATATGATGGTGAAGATGGTAAGGATGACAAATACAAGGATGTTAAAAGCGGTATTCGGAGTTCCAATACGCTGGCTGAATAAAGTTATGGATGTAAACAAGGTTAAGATTGGGCGGGCTATAGCCGAGTGCCAAGCGACGCCGAGGATGAAGAGATGTTTTGAATGCAATAGGATAGGACATTTAGAAATGGAGTGTAAAATGAAGAAAGAAATGGACGAAGAACAGAAATGTGAGATGTGTGACAAGAAAGGACATATAACGGGAACGATGGCATGTCCATATGTAAGAAAAAAGAAGGCAAAAATGAAAGAAGAATTTTTAGAATATGCGAAGAAGAGAAAAGAGGAAATAAGTGAGGATAGAGGAAATAGAAGATAGGATGAGTAGGGTAAATGAAGCAAAGAAAGATGAATAGAAGAAATGAAGAAAGACAGAAATAGGAAAGACAGCCAAGAACATGCTGTGGATGAGAGACGGGGGGTGATCGGCGGGAGAAATGCTGATCGCGGGGCCCCGCCGATCTTAGGCCCTCGTCATAACGGCTGAGTAGAGGGGCGTCCTATTGGGCGTCCCGGGAGAGGAGTGTTTTAGTCGGTAGTGGGGGCACCGACCATCTGTGCCCCTGAGTCTGACACTACCCCCTACGGGGGGTGTGCATAAAAGCATTTTAAACCTCTCCCTTAACAAAAAAAAGAAAAGTACTAACCTGGTGTAAAACACTTGCAGTACTAACCTGGTGTTATCCGCTCTCTCTCTCTAGCTAACGTTAGATTTTAAATTTTGTAAATTTCAAGTTTGTGGACGAACGAGGGGTGGTAGAGCAGTGCGAGGCGGATAGCTGGCATCCTATGTTCCCCCTCCCTCCGACTTCGTTTAATAAATTTAAAAGTGGTTAGAAACCCTTGGTGTGGGTACTCGTTCGAGAGGGCTCGTCGATCAGAGTACTCTCACCAAATTTCAGCCCTATAGGGCGAAATTTTTGATAAAAATTTCTTTTTGATTTTAGACCAAGGTTGTGGGTACTCAAACGAGTGGGCTCGGCGAGAGTAAACCGCACCTAGACTCCTAGCACTCTAGGGCAAAGTTTTTGCTAGAAAATTAAAAGTGGTCGGAAACCGGTCGAGTGGGTACTCGTCTGAATCGCCTCGAGCAGGGGAACACACCCACCGAGTTTCAGCTCTCTATCCCTTCAATAGGCGTATATAGTAATAAAAAAGAGATAGACCCACCGAGTGGGTACTTGAATTACGCGACAAGACCCGAGGAGGTCGTTTTTGAGTAAATTAGTACACCTTCACTAGGGCCTTTGCGTTCTTATACTTAAATAGTGTTTAGAGTCTTAAAAAACTCTGTAAAGATTACGTAGTGGCTTTAGTCGTGTCGTTCTGTCATTTCAAAATGTGAACTGCTAATAAATAGCTCCGGTTTTGTTTTTTCCTCCGAAAAAAAGTACTAACCTGGTGTAAAACACTTGCAGTACTAACCTGGTGTTATCCGCTCTCTCTCTAGCTAACGTTAGATTTTAAATTTTGTAAATTTCAAGTTTGTGGACGAACGAGGGGTGGTAGAGCAGTGCGAGGCGGATAGCTGGCATCCTATGTTCCCCCTCCCTCCGACTTCGTTTAATAAATTTAAAAGTGGTTAGAAACCCTTGGTGTGGGTACTCGTTCGAGAGGGCTCGTCGATCAGAGTACTCTCACCAAATTTCAGCCCTATAGGGCGAAATTTTTGATAAAAATTTCTTTTTGATTTTAGACCAAGGTTGTGGGTACTCAAACGAGTGGGCTCGGCGAGAGTAAACCGCACCTAGACTCCTAGCACTCTAGGGCAAAGTTTTTGCTAGAAAATTAAAAGTGGTCGGAAACCGGTCGAGTGGGTACTCGTCTGAATCGCCTCGAGCAGGGGAACACACCCACCGAGTTTCAGCTCTCTATCCCTTCAATAGGCGTATATAGTAATAAAAAAGAGATAGACCCACCGAGTGGGTACTTGAATTACGCGACAAGACCCGAGGAGGTCGTTTTTGAGTAAATTAGTACACCTTCACTAGGGCCTTTGCGTTCTTATACTTAAATAGTGTTTAGAGTCTTAAAAAACTCTGTAAAGATTACGTAGTGGCTTTAGTCGTGTCGTTCTGTCATTTCAAAATGTGAACTGCTAATAAATAGCTCTGGTTTTGTTTTTTCCTCCGAAAAAAAGTACTAACCTGGTGTAAAACACTTGCAGTACTAACCTGGTGTTATCCGCTCTCTCTCTAGCTAACGTTAGATTTTAAATTTTGTAAATTTCAAGTTTGTGGACGAACGAGGGGTGGTAGAGCAGTGCGAGGCGGATAGCTGGCATCCTATGTTCCCCCTCCCTCCGACTTCGTTTAATAAATTTAAAAGTGGTTAGAAACCCTTGGTGTGGGTACTCGTTCGAGAGGGCTCGTCGATCAGAGTACTCTCACCAAATTTCAGCCCTATAGGGCGAAATTTTTGATAAAAATTTCTTTTTGATTTTAGACCAAGGTTGTGGGTACTCAAACGAGTGGGCTCGGCGAGAGTAAACCGCACCTAGACTCCTAGCACTCTAGGGCAAAGTTTTTGCTAGAAAATTAAAAGTGGTCGGAAACCGGTCGAGTGGGTACTCGTCTGAATTGCCTCGAGCAGGGGAACACACCCACCGTGTTTCAGCTCTCTATCCCTTCAATAGGCGTATATAGTAATAAAAAAGTGATAGACCCACCGAGTGGGTACTTGAATTACGCGGCAAGACCCGAGGAGGTCGTTTTTGAGTAAATTAGTACACCTTCACTAGGGCCTTTGCGTTCTTATACTTAAATAGTGTTTAGAGTCATAAAAAACTCTGTAAAGATTACGTAGTGGCTTTAGTCGTGTCATTCTGTCATTTCAAAATGTGAACTGCTAATAAATAGCTCTGGTTTTGTTTTTTCCTCCGAAAAAAAGTACTAACCTGGTTTAAAACACTTGCAGTACTAACCTGGTGTTATCCGCTCTCTCTCTAGCTAACGTTAGATTTTAAATTTTGTAAATTTCGAGTTTGTGGACGAACGAGGGGTGGTAGAGCAGTGCGAGGCGGATAGCTGGCATCCTATGTTCCCCCTCCCTCCGACTTCGTTTAATAAATTTAAAAGTGGTTAGAAACCCTTGGTGTGGGTACTCGTTCGAGAGGGCTCGTCGATCAGAGTACTCTCACCAAATTTCAGCCCTATAGGGCGAAATTTTTGATAAAAATTTCTTTTTGATTTTAGACCAAGGTTGTGGGTACTCAAACGAGTGGGCTCGGCGAGAGTAAACCGCACCTAGACTCCTAGCACTCTAGGGCAAAGTTTTTGCTAGAAAATTAAAAGTGGTCGGAAACCGGTCGAGTGGGTACTCGTCTGAATTGCCTCGAGCAGGGGAACACACCCACCGAGTTTCAGCTCTCTATCCCTTCAATAGGCGTATATAGTAATAAAAAAGAGATAGACCCACCGAGTGGGTACTTGAATTACGCGACAAGACCCGAGGAGGTCGTTTTTGAGTAAATTAGTACACCTTCACTAGGGCCTTTGCGTTCTAATACTTAAATAGTGTTTAGAGTCTTAAAAAACTCTGTAAAGATTACGTAGTGGCTTTAGTCGTGTCGTTCTGTCATTTCAAAATGTGAACTGCTAATAAATAGCTCTGGTTTTGTTTTTTCCTCCGAAAAAAAGTACTAACCTGGTTTAAAACACTTGCAGTACTAACCTGGTGTTATCCGCTCTCTCTCTAGCTAACGTTAGATTTTAAATTTTGTAAATTTCGAGTTTGTGGACGAACGAGGGGTGGTAGAGCAGTGCGAGGCGGATAGCTGGCATCCTATGTTCCCCCTCCCTCCGACTTCGTTTAATAAATTTAAAAGTGGTTAGAAACCCTTGGTGTGGGTACTCGTTCGAGAGGGCTCGTCGATCAGAGTACTCTCACCAAATTTCAGCCCTATAGGGCGAAATTTTTGATAAAAATTTCTTTTTGATTTTAGACCAAGGTTGTGGGTACTCAAACGAGTGGGCTCGGCGAGAGTAAACCGCACCTAGACTCCTAGCACTCTAGGGCAAAGTTTTTGCTAGAAAATTAAAAGTGGTCGGAAACCGGTCGAGTGGGTACTCGTCTGAATCGCCTCGAGCAGGGGAACACACCCACCGAGTTTCAGCTCTCTATCCCTTCAATAGGCGTATATAGTAATAAAAAAGAGATAGACCCACCGAGTGGGTACTTGAATTACGCGACAAGACCCGAGGAGGTCGTTTTTGAGTAAATTAGTACACCTTCACTAGGGCCTTTGCGTTCTTATACTTAAATAGTGTTTAGAGTCTTAAAAAACTCTGTAAAGATTACGTAGTGGCTTTAGTCGTGTCGTTCTGTCATTTCAAAATGTGAACTGCTAATAAATAGCTCTGGTTTTGTTTTTTCCTCCGAAAAAAAGTACTAACCTGGTGTAAAACACTTGCAGTACTAACCTGGTGTTATCCGCTCTCTCTCTAGCTAACGTTAGATTTTAAATTTTGTAAATTTCAAGTTTGTGGACGAACGAGGGGTGGTAGAGCAGTGCGAGGCGGATAGCTGGCATCCTATGTTCCCCCTCCCTCCGACTTCGTTTAATAAATTTAAAAGTGGTTAGAAACCCTTGGTGTGGGTACTCGTTCGAGAGGGCTCGTCGATCAGAGTACTCTCACCAAATTTCAGCCCTATAGGGCGAAATTTTTGATAAAAATTTCTTTTTGATTTTAGACCAAGGTTGTGGGTACTCAAACGAGTGGGCTCGGCGAGAGTAAACCGCACCTAGACTCCTAGCACTCTAGGGCAAAGTTTTTGCTAGAAAATTAAAAGTGGTCGGAAACCGGTCGAGTGGGTACTCGTCTGAATTGCCTCGAGCAGGGGAACACACCCACCGTGTTTCAGCTCTCTATCCCTTCAATAGGCGTATATAGTAATAAAAAAGTGATAGACCCACCGAGTGGGTACTTGAATTACGCGGCAAGACCCGAGGAGGTCGTTTTTGAGTAAATTAGTACACCTTCACTAGGGCCTTTGCGTTCTTATACTTAAATAGTGTTTAGAGTCTTAAAAAACTCTGTAAAGATTACGTAGTGGCTTTAGTCGTGTCGTTCTGTCATTTCAAAATGTGAACTGCTAATAAATAGCTCTGGTTTTGTTTTTTCCTCCGAAAAAAAGTACTAACCTGGTGTAAAACACTTGCAGTACTAACCTGGTGTTATCCGCTCTCTCTCTAGCTAACGTTAGATTTTAAATTTTGTAAATTTCAAGTTTGTGGACGAACGAGGGGTGGTAGAGCAGTGCGAGGCGGATAGCTGGCATCCTATGTTCCCCCTCCCTCCGACTTCGTTTAATAAATTTAAAAGTGGTTAGAAACCCTTGGTGTGGGTACTCGTTCGAGAGGGCTCGTCGATCAGAGTACTCTCACCAAATTTCAGCCCTATAGGGCGAAATTTTTGATAAAAATTTCTTTTTGATTTTAGACCAAGGTTGTGGGTACTCAAACGAGTGGGCTCGGCGAGAGTAAACCGCACCTAGACTCCTAGCACTCTAGGGCAAAGTTTTTGCTAGAAAATTAAAAGTGGTCGGAAACCGGTCGAGTGGGTACTCGTCTGAATCGCCTCGAGCAGGGGAACACACCCACCGAGTTTCAGCTCTCTATCCCTTCAATAGGCGTATATAGTAATAAAAAAGTGGTAGACCCACCGAGTGGGTACTTGAATTACGCGGCAAGACCCGAGGAGGTCGTTTTTGAGTAAATTAGTACACCTTCACTAGGGCCTTTGCGTTCTTATACTTAAATAGTGTTTAGAGTCTTAAAAAACTCTGTAAAGATTACGTAGTGGCTTTAGTCGTGTCGTTCTGTCATTTCAAAATGTGAACTGCTAATAAATAGCTCTGGTTTTGTTTTTTCCTCCGAAAAAAAGTACTAACCTGGTGTAAAACACTTGCAGTACTAACCTGGTGTTATCCGCTCTCTCTCTAGCTAACGTTAGATTTTAAATTTTGTAAATTTCAAGTTTGTGGACGAACGAGGGGTGGTAGAGCAGTGCGAGGCGGATAGCTGGCATCCTATGTTCCCCCTCCCTCCGACTTCGTTTAATAAATTTAAAAGTGGTTAGAAACCCTTGGTGTGGGTACTCGTTCGAGAGGGCTCGTCGATCAGAGTACTCTCACCAAATTTCAGCCCTATAGGGCGAAATTTTTGATAAAAATTTCTTTTTGATTTTAGACCAAGGTTGTGGGTACTCAAACGAGTGGGCTCGGCGAGAGTAAACCGCACCTAGACTCCTAGCACTCTAGGGCAAAGTTTTTGCTAGAAAATTAAAAGTGGTCGGAAACCGGTCGAGTGGGTACTCGTCTGAATTGCCTCGAGCAGGGGAACACACCCACCGTGTTTCAGCTCTCTATCCCTTCAATAGGCGTATATAGTAATAAAAAAGTGATAGACCCACCGAGTGGGTACTTGAATTACGCGGCAAGACCCGAGGAGGTCGTTTTTGAGTAAATTAGTACACCTTCACTAGGGCCTTTGCGTTCTTATACTTAAATAGTGTTTAGAGTCTTAAAAAACTCTGTAAAGATTACGTAGTGGCTTTAGTCGTGTCGTTCTGTCATTTCAAAATGTGAACTGCTAATAAATAGCTCTGGTTTTGTTTTTTCCTCCGAAAAAAAGTACTAACCTGGTGTAAAACACTTGCAGTACTAACCTGGTGTTATCCGCTCTCTCTCTAGCTAACGTTAGATTTTAAATTTTGTAAATTTCAAGTTTGTGGACGAACGAGGGGTGGTAGAGCAGTGCGAGGCGGATAGCTGGCATCCTATGTTCCCCCTCCCTCCGACTTCGTTTAATAAATTTAAAAGTGGTTAGAAACCCTTGGTGTGGGTACTCGTTCGAGAGGGCTCGTCGATCAGAGTACTCTCACCAAATTTCAGCCCTATAGGGCGAAATTTTTGATAAAAATTTCTTTTTGATTTTAGACCAAGGTTGTGGGTACTCAAACGAGTGGGCTCGGCGAGAGTAAACCGCACCTAGACTCCTAGCACTCTAGGGCAAAGTTTTTGCTAGAAAATTAAAAGTGGTCGGAAACCGGTCGAGTGGGTACTCGTCTGAATTGCCTCGAGCAGGGGAACACACCCACCGTGTTTCAGCTCTCTATCCCTTCAATAGGCGTATATAGTAATAAAAAAGTGATAGACCCACCGAGTGGGTACTTGAATTACGCGGCAAGACCCGAGGAGGTCGTTTTTGAGTAAATTAGTACACCTTCACTAGGGCCTTTGCGTTCTTATACTTAAATAGTGTTTAGAGTCTTAAAAAACTCTGTAAAGATTACGTAGTGGCTTTAGTCGTGTCGTTCTGTCATTTCAAAATGTGAACTGCTAATAAATAGCTCTGGTTTTGTTTTTTCCTCCGAAAAAAAGTACTAACCTGGTGTAAAACACTTGCAGTACTAACCTGGTGTTATCCGCTCTCTCTCTAGCTAACGTTAGATTTTAAATTTTGTAAATTTCAAGTTTGTGGACGAACGAGGGGTGGTAGAGCAGTGCGAGGCGGATAGCTGGCATCCTATGTTCCCCCTCCCTCCGACTTCGTTTAATAAATTTAAAAGTGGTTAGAAACCCTTGGTGTGGGTACTCGTTCGAGAGGGCTCGTCGATCAGAGTACTCTCACCAAATTTCAGCCCTATAGGGCGAAATTTTTGATAAAAATTTCTTTTTGATTTTAGACCAAGGTTGTGGGTACTCAAACGAGTGGGCTCGGCGAGAGTAAACCGCACCTAGACTCCTAGCACTCTAGGGCAAAGTTTTTGCTAGAAAATTAAAAGTGGTCGGAAACCGGTCGAGTGGGTACTCGTCTGAATTGCCTCGAGCAGGGGAACACACCCACCGTGTTTCAGCTCTCTATCCCTTCAATAGGCGTATATAGTAATAAAAAAGTGATAGACCCACCGAGTGGGTACTTGAATTACGCGGCAAGACCCGAGGAGGTCGTTTTTGAGTAAATTAGTACACCTTCACTAGGGCCTTTGCGTTCTTATACTTAAATAGTGTTTAGAGTCTTAAAAAACTCTGTAAAGATTACGTAGTGGCTTTAGTCGTGTCGTTCTGTCATTTCAAAATGTGAACTGCTAATAAATAGCTCTGGTTTTGTTTTTTCCTCCGAAAAAAAGTACTAACCTGGTGTAAAACACTTGCAGTACTAACCTGGTGTTATCCGCTCTCTCTCTAGCTAACGTTAGATTTTAAATTTTGTAAATTTCAAGTTTGTGGACGAACGAGGGGTGGTAGAGCAGTGCGAGGCGGATAGCTGGCATCCTATGTTCCCCCTCCCTCCGACTTCGTTTAATAAATTTAAAAGTGGTTAGAAACCCTTGGTGTGGGTACTCGTTCGAGAGGGCTCGTCGATCAGAGTACTCTCACCAAATTTCAGCCCTATAGGGCGAAATTTTTGATAAAAATTTCTTTTTGATTTTAGACCAAGGTTGTGGGTACTCAAACGAGTGGGCTCGGCGAGAGTAAACCGCACCTAGACTCCTAGCACTCTAGGGCAAAGTTTTTGCTAGAAAATTAAAAGTGGTCGGAAACCGGTCGAGTGGGTACTCGTCTGAATTGCCTCGAGCAGGGGAACACACCCACCGTGTTTCAGCTCTCTATCCCTTCAATAGGCGTATATAGTAATAAAAAAGTGATAGACCCACCGAGTGGGTACTTGAATTACGCGGCAAGACCCGAGGAGGTCGTTTTTGAGTAAATTAGTACACCTTCACTAGGGCCTTTGCGTTCTTATACTTAAATAGTGTTTAGAGTCATAAAAAACTCTGTAAAGATTACGTAGTGGCTTTAGTCGTGTCATTCTGTCATTTCAAAATGTGAACTGCTAATAAATAGCTCTGGTTTTGTTTTTTCCTCCGAAAAAAAGTACTAACCTGGTTTAAAACACTTGCAGTACTAACCTGGTGTTATCCGCTCTCTCTCTAGCTAACGTTAGATTTTAAATTTTGTAAATTTCGAGTTTGTGGACGAACGAGGGGTGGTAGAGCAGTGCGAGGCGGATAGCTGGCATCCTATGTTCCCCCTCCCTCCGACTTCGTTTAATAAATTTAAAAGTGGTTAGAAACCCTTGGTGTGGGTACTCGTTCGAGAGGGCTCGTCGATCAGAGTACTCTCACCAAATTTCAGCCCTATAGGGCGAAATTTTTGATAAAAATTTCTTTTTGATTTTAGACCAAGGTTGTGGGTACTCAAACGAGTGGGCTCGGCGAGAGTAAACCGCACCTAGACTCCTAGCACTCTAGGGCAAAGTTTTTGCTAGAAAATTAAAAGTGGTCGGAAACCGGTCGAGTGGGTACTCGTCTGAATTGCCTCGAGCAGGGGAACACACCCACCGAGTTTCAGCTCTCTATCCCTTCAATAGGCGTATATAGTAATAAAAAAGAGATAGACCCACCGAGTGGGTACTTGAATTACGCGACAAGACCCGAGGAGGTCGTTTTTGAGTAAATTAGTACACCTTCACTAGGGCCTTTGCGTTCTAATACTTAAATAGTGTTTAGAGTCTTAAAAAACTCTGTAAAGATTACGTAGTGGCTTTAGTCGTGTCGTTCTGTCATTTCAAAATGTGAACTGCTAATAAATAGCTCTGGTTTTGTTTTTTCCTCCGAAAAAAAGTACTAACCTGGTTTAAAACACTTGCAGTACTAACCTGGTGTTATCCGCTCTCTCTCTAGCTAACGTTAGATTTTAAATTTTGTAAATTTCGAGTTTGTGGACGAACGAGGGGTGGTAGAGCAGTGCGAGGCGGATAGCTGGCATCCTATGTTCCCCCTCCCTCCGACTTCGTTTAATAAATTTAAAAGTGGTTAGAAACCCTTGGTGTGGGTACTCGTTCGAGAGGGCTCGTCGATCAGAGTACTCTCACCAAATTTCAGCCCTATAGGGCGAAATTTTTGATAAAAATTTCTTTTTGATTTTAGACCAAGGTTGTGGGTACTCAAACGAGTGGGCTCGGCGAGAGTAAACCGCACCTAGACTCCTAGCACTCTAGGGCAAAGTTTTTGCTAGAAAATTAAAAGTGGTCGGAAACCGGTCGAGTGGGTACTCGTCTGAATCGCCTCGAGCAGGGGAACACACCCACCGAGTTTCAGCTCTCTATCCCTTCAATAGGCGTATATAGTAATAAAAAAGAGATAGACCCACCGAGTGGGTACTTGAATTACGCGACAAGACCCGAGGAGGTCGTTTTTGAGTAAATTAGTACACCTTCACTAGGGCCTTTGCGTTCTTATACTTAAATAGTGTTTAGAGTCTTAAAAAACTCTGTAAAGATTACGTAGTGGCTTTAGTCGTGTCGTTCTGTCATTTCAAAATGTGAACTGCTAATAAATAGCTCTGGTTTTGTTTTTTCCTCCGAAAAAAAGTACTAACCTGGTGTAAAACACTTGCAGTACTAACCTGGTGTTATCCGCTCTCTCTCTAGCTAACGTTAGATTTTAAATTTTGTAAATTTCAAGTTTGTGGACGAACGAGGGGTGGTAGAGCAGTGCGAGGCGGATAGCTGGCATCCTATGTTCCCCCTCCCTCCGACTTCGTTTAATAAATTTAAAAGTGGTTAGAAACCCTTGGTGTGGGTACTCGTTCGAGAGGGCTCGTCGATCAGAGTACTCTCACCAAATTTCAGCCCTATAGGGCGAAATTTTTGATAAAAATTTCTTTTTGATTTTAGACCAAGGTTGTGGGTACTCAAACGAGTGGGCTCGGCGAGAGTAAACCGCACCTAGACTCCTAGCACTCTAGGGCAAAGTTTTTGCTAGAAAATTAAAAGTGGTCGGAAACCGGTCGAGTGGGTACTCGTCTGAATTGCCTCGAGCAGGGGAACACACCCACCGAGTTTCAGCTCTCTATCCCTTCAATAGGCGTATATAGTAATAAAAAAGAGATAGACCCACCGAGTGGGTACTTGAATTACGCGACAAGACCCGAGGAGGTCGTTTTTGAGTAAATTAGTACACCTTCACTAGGGCCTTTGCGTTCTAATACTTAAATAGTGTTTAGAGTCTTAAAAAACTCTGTAAAGATTACGTAGTGGCTTTAGTCGTGTCGTTCTGTCATTTCAAAATGTGAACTGCTAATAAATAGCTCTGGTTTTGTTTTTTCCTCCGAAAAAAAGTACTAACCTGGTTTAAAACACTTGCAGTACTAACCTGGTGTTATCCGCTCTCTCTCTAGCTAACGTTAGATTTTAAATTTTGTAAATTTCGAGTTTGTGGACGAACGAGGGGTGGTAGAGCAGTGCGAGGCGGATAGCTGGCATCCTATGTTCCCCCTCCCTCCGACTTCGTTTAATAAATTTAAAAGTGGTTAGAAACCCTTGGTGTGGGTACTCGTTCGAGAGGGCTCGTCGATCAGAGTACTCTCACCAAATTTCAGCCCTATAGGGCGAAATTTTTGATAAAAATTTCTTTTTGATTTTAGACCAAGGTTGTGGGTACTCAAACGAGTGGGCTCGGCGAGAGTAAACCGCACCTAGACTCCTAGCACTCTAGGGCAAAGTTTTTGCTAGAAAATTAAAAGTGGTCGGAAACCGGTCGAGTGGGTACTCGTCTGAATCGCCTCGAGCAGGGGAACACACCCACCGAGTTTCAGCTCTCTATCCCTTCAATAGGCGTATATAGTAATAAAAAAGAGATAGACCCACCGAGTGGGTACTTGAATTACGCGACAAGACCCGAGGAGGTCGTTTTTGAGTAAATTAGTACACCTTCACTAGGGCCTTTGCGTTCTTATACTTAAATAGTGTTTAGAGTCTTAAAAAACTCTGTAAAGATTACGTAGTGGCTTTAGTCGTGTCGTTCTGTCATTTCAAAATGTGAACTGCTAATAAATAGCTCTGGTTTTGTTTTTTCCTCCGAAAAAAAGTACTAACCTGGTGTAAAACACTTGCAGTACTAACCTGGTGTTATCCGCTCTCTCTCTAGCTAACGTTAGATTTTAAATTTTGTAAATTTCAAGTTTGTGGACGAACGAGGGGTGGTAGAGCAGTGCGAGGCGGATAGCTGGCATCCTATGTTCCCCCTCCCTCCGACTTCGTTTAATAAATTTAAAAGTGGTTAGAAACCCTTGGTGTGGGTACTCGTTCGAGAGGGCTCGTCGATCAGAGTACTCTCACCAAATTTCAGCCCTATAGGGCGAAATTTTTGATAAAAATTTCTTTTTGATTTTAGACCAAGGTTGTGGGTACTCAAACGAGTGCGCTCGGCGAGAGTAAACCGCACCTAGACTCCTAGCACTCTAGGGCAAAGTTTTTGCTAGAAAATTAAAAGTGGTCGGAAACCGGTCGAGTGGGTACTCGTCTGAATCGCCTCGAGCAGGGGAACACACCCACCGAGTTTCAGCTCTCTATCCCTTCAATAGGCGTATATAGTAATAAAAAAGTGATAGACCCACCGAGTGGGTACTTGAATTACGCGGCAAGACCCGAGGAGGTCGTTTTTGAGTAAATTAGTACACCTTCACTAGGGCCTTTGCGTTCTTATACTTAAATAGTGTTTAGAGTCTTAAAAAACTCTGTAAAGATTACGTAGTGGCTTTAGTCGTGTCGTTCTGTCATTTCAAAATGTGAACTGCTAATAAATAGCTCTGGTTTTGTTTTTTCCTCCGAAAAAAAGTACTAACCTGGTGTAAAACACTTGCAGTACTAACCTGGTGTTATCCGCTCTCTCTCTAGCTAACGTTAGATTTTAAATTTTGTAAATTTCAAGTTTGTGGACGAACGAGGGGTGGTAGAGCAGTGCGAGGCGGATAGCTGGCATCCTATGTTCCCCCTCCCTCCGACTTCGTTTAATAAATTTAAAAGTGGTTAGAAACCCTTGGTGTGGGTACTCGTTCGAGAGGGCTCGTCGATCAGAGTACTCTCACCAAATTTCAGCCCTATAGGGCGAAATTTTTGATAAAAATTTCTTTTTGATTTTAGACCAAGGTTGTGGGTACTCAAACGAGTGGGCTCGGCGAGAGTAAACCGCACCTAGACTCCTAGCACTCTAGGGCAAAGTTTTTGCTAGAAAATTAAAAGTGGTCGGAAACCGGTCGAGTGGGTACTCGTCTGAATTGCCTCGAGCAGGGGAACACACCCACCGTGTTTCAGCTCTCTATCCCTTCAATAGGCGTATATAGTAATAAAAAAGTGATAGACCCACCGAGTGGGTACTTGAATTACGCGGCAAGACCCGAGGAGGTCGTTTTTGAGTAAATTAGTACACCTTCACTAGGGCCTTTGCGTTCTTATACTTAAATAGTGTTTAGAGTCTTAAAAAACTCTGTAAAGATTACGTAGTGGCTTTAGTCGTGTCGTTCTGTCATTTCAAAATGTGAACTGCTAATAAATAGCTCTGGTTTTGTTTTTTCCTCCGAAAAAAAGTACTAACCTGGTGTAAAACACTTGCAGTACTAACCTGGTGTTATCCGCTCTCTCTCTAGCTAACGTTAGATTTTAAATTTTGTAAATTTCAAGTTTGTGGACGAACGAGGGGTGGTAGAGCAGTGCGAGGCGGATAGCTGGCATCCTATGTTCCCCCTCCCTCCGACTTCGTTTAATAAATTTAAAAGTGGTTAGAAACCCTTGGTGTGGGTACTCGTTCGAGAGGGCTCGTCGATCAGAGTACTCTCACCAAATTTCAGCCCTATAGGGCGAAATTTTTGATAAAAATTTCTTTTTGATTTTAGACCAAGGTTGTGGGTACTCAAACGAGTGGGCTCGGCGAGAGTAAACCGCACCTAGACTCCTAGCACTCTAGGGCAAAGTTTTTGCTAGAAAATTAAAAGTGGTCGGAAACCGGTCGAGTGGGTACTCGTCTGAATTGCCTCGAGCAGGGGAACACACCCACCGTGTTTCAGCTCTCTATCCCTTCAATAGGCGTATATAGTAATAAAAAAGTGACAGACCCACCGAGTGGGTACTTGAATTACGCGGCAAGACCCGAGGAGGTCGTTTTTGAGTAAATTAGTACACCTTCACTAGGGCCTTTGCGTTCTTATACTTAAATAGTGTTTAGAGTCATAAAAAACTCTGTAAAGATTACGTAGTGGCTTTAGTCGTGTCATTCTGTCATTTCAAAATGTGAACTGCTAATAAATAGCTCTGGTTTTGTTTTTTCCTCCGAAAAAAAGTACTAACCTGGTTTAAAACACTTGCAGTACTAACCTGGTGTTATCCGCTCTCTCTCTAGCTAACGTTAGATTTTAAATTTTGTAAATTTCGAGTTTGTGGACGAACGAGGGGTGGTAGAGCAGTGCGAGGCGGATAGCTGGCATCCTATGTTCCCCCTCCCTCCGACTTCGTTTAATAAATTTAAAAGTGGTTAGAAACCCTTGGTGTGGGTACTCGTTCGAGAGGGCTCGTCGATCAGAGTACTCTCACCAAATTTCAGCCCTATAGGGCGAAATTTTTGATAAAAATTTCTTTTTGATTTTAGACCAAGGTTGTGGGTACTCAAACGAGTGGGCTCGGCGAGAGTAAACCGCACCTAGACTCCTAGCACTCTAGGGCAAAGTTTTTGCTAGAAAATTAAAAGTGGTCGGAAACCGGTCGAGTGGGTACTCGTCTGAATTGCCTCGAGCAGGGGAACACACCCACCGAGTTTCAGCTCTCTATCCCTTCAATAGGCGTATATAGTAATAAAAAAGAGATAGACCCACCGAGTGGGTACTTGAATTACGCGACAAGACCCGAGGAGGTCGTTTTTGAGTAAATTAGTACACCTTCACTAGGGCCTTTGCGTTCTAATACTTAAATAGTGTTTAGAGTCTTAAAAAACTCTGTAAAGATTACGTAGTGGCTTTAGTCGTGTCGTTCTGTCATTTCAAAATGTGAACTGCTAATAAATAGCTCTGGTTTTGTTTTTTCCTCCGAAAAAAAGTACTAACCTGGTTTAAAACACTTGCAGTACTAACCTGGTGTTATCCGCTCTCTCTCTAGCTAACGTTAGATTTTAAATTTTGTAAATTTCGAGTTTGTGGACGAACGAGGGGTGGTAGAGCAGTGCGAGGCGGATAGCTGGCATCCTATGTTCCCCCTCCCTCCGACTTCGTTTAATAAATTTAAAAGTGGTTAGAAACCCTTGGTGTGGGTACTCGTTCGAGAGGGCTCGTCGATCAGAGTACTCTCACCAAATTTCAGCCCTATAGGGCGAAATTTTTGATAAAAATTTCTTTTTGATTTTAGACCAAGGTTGTGGGTACTCAAACGAGTGGGCTCGGCGAGAGTAAACCGCACCTAGACTCCTAGCACTCTAGGGCAAAGTTTTTGCTAGAAAATTAAAAGTGGTCGGAAACCGGTCGAGTGGGTACTCGTCTGAATCGCCTCGAGCAGGGGAACACACCCACCGAGTTTCAGCTCTCTATCCCTTCAATAGGCGTATATAGTAATAAAAAAGAGATAGACCCACCGAGTGGGTACTTGAATTACGCGACAAGACCCGAGGAGGTCGTTTTTGAGTAAATTAGTACACCTTCACTAGGGCCTTTGCGTTCTTATACTTAAATAGTGTTTAGAGTCTTAAAAAACTCTGTAAAGATTACGTAGTGGCTTTAGTCGTGTCGTTCTGTCATTTCAAAATGTGAACTGCTAATAAATAGCTCTGGTTTTGTTTTTTCCTCCGAAAAAAAGTACTAACCTGGTGTAAAACACTTGCAGTACTAACCTGGTGTTATCCGCTCTCTCTCTAGCTAACGTTAGATTTTAAATTTTGTAAATTTCAAGTTTGTGGACGAACGAGGGGTGGTAGAGCAGTGCGAGGCGGATAGCTGGCATCCTATGTTCCCCCTCCCTCCGACTTCGTTTAATAAATTTAAAAGTGGTTAGAAACCCTTGGTGTGGGTACTCGTTCGAGAGGGCTCGTCGATCAGAGTACTCTCACCAAATTTCAGCCCTATAGGGCGAAATTTTTGATAAAAATTTCTTTTTGATTTTAGACCAAGGTTGTGGGTACTCAAACGAGTGGGCTCGGCGAGAGTAAACCGCACCTAGACTCCTAGCACTCTAGGGCAAAGTTTTTGCTAGAAAATTAAAAGTGGTCGGAAACCGGTCGAGTGGGTACTCGTCTGAATTG
Source organism: Lasioglossum lativentre (assembly GCA_916610255.1). Lineage (NCBI taxonomy): Eukaryota > Metazoa > Arthropoda > Insecta > Hymenoptera > Halictidae > Lasioglossum > Lasioglossum lativentre. The sequence continues at coordinate 273,873 of CAKAJI010000439.1, forward strand.
CCTCGAGCAGGGGAACACACCCACCGTGTTTCAGCTCTCTATCCCTTCAATAGGCGTATATAGTAATAAAAAAGTGATAGACCCACCGAGTGGGTACTTGAATTACGCGGCAAGACCCGAGGAGGTCGTTTTTGAGTAAATTAGTACACCTTCACTAGGGCCTTTGCGTTCTTATACTTAAATAGTGTTTAGAGTCTTAAAAAACTCTGTAAAGATTACGTAGTGGCTTTAGTCGTGTCGTTCTGTCATTTCAAAATGTGAACTGCTAATAAATAGCTCTGGTTTTGTTTTTTCCTCCGAAAAAAAGTACTAACCTGGTGTAAAACACTTGCAGTACTAACCTGGTGTTATCCGCTCTCTCTCTAGCTAACGTTAGATTTTAAATTTTGTAAATTTCAAGTTTGTGGACGAACGAGGGGTGGTAGAGCAGTGCGAGGCGGATAGCTGGCATCCTATGTTCCCCCTCCCTCCGACTTCGTTTAATAAATTTAAAAGTGGTTAGAAACCCTTGGTGTGGGTACTCGTTCGAGAGGGCTCGTCGATCAGAGTACTCTCACCAAATTTCAGCCCTATAGGGCGAAATTTTTGATAAAAATTTCTTTTTGATTTTAGACCAAGGTTGTGGGTACTCAAACGAGTGGGCTCGGCGAGAGTAAACCGCACCTAGACTCCTAGCACTCTAGGGCAAAGTTTTTGCTAGAAAATTAAAAGTGGTCGGAAACCGGTCGAGTGGGTACTCGTCTGAATTGCCTCGAGCAGGGGAACACACCCACCGTGTTTCAGCTCTCTATCCCTTCAATAGGCGTATATAGTAATAAAAAAGTGATAGACCCACCGAGTGGGTACTTGAATTACGCGGCAAGACCCGAGGAGGTCGTTTTTGAGTAAATTAGTACACCTTCACTAGGGCCTTTGCGTTCTTATACTTAAATAGTGTTTAGAGTCATAAAAAACTCTGTAAAGATTACGTAGTGGCTTTAGTCGTGTCATTCTGTCATTTCAAAATGTGAACTGCTAATAAATAGCTCTGGTTTTGTTTTTTCCTCCGAAAAAAAGTACTAACCTGGTTTAAAACACTTGCAGTACTAACCTGGTGTTATCCGCTCTCTCTCTAGCTAACGTTAGATTTTAAATTTTGTAAATTTCGAGTTTGTGGACGAACGAGGGGTGGTAGAGCAGTGCGAGGCGGATAGCTGGCATCCTATGTTCCCCCTCCCTCCGACTTCGTTTAATAAATTTAAAAGTGGTTAGAAACCCTTGGTGTGGGTACTCGTTCGAGAGGGCTCGTCGATCAGAGTACTCTCACCAAATTTCAGCCCTATAGGGCGAAATTTTTGATAAAAATTTCTTTTTGATTTTAGACCAAGGTTGTGGGTACTCAAACGAGTGGGCTCGGCGAGAGTAAACCGCACCTAGACTCCTAGCACTCTAGGGCAAAGTTTTTGCTAGAAAATTAAAAGTGGTCGGAAACCGGTCGAGTGGGTACTCGTCTGAATCGCCTCGAGCAGGGGAACACACCCACCGAGTTTCAGCTCTCTATCCCTTCAATAGGCGTATATAGTAATAAAAAAGAGATAGACCCACCGAGTGGGTACTTGAATTACGCGACAAGACCCGAGGAGGTCGTTTTTGAGTAAATTAGTACACCTTCACTAGGGCCTTTGCGTTCTTATACTTAAATAGTGTTTAGAGTCTTAAAAAACTCTGTAAAGATTACGTAGTGGCTTTAGTCGTGTCGTTCTGTCATTTCAAAATGTGAACTGCTAATAAATAGCTCTGGTTTTGTTTTTTCCTCCGAAAAAAAGTACTAACCTGGTGTAAAACACTTGCAGTACTAACCTGGTGTTATCCGCTCTCTCTCTAGCTAACGTTAGATTTTAAATTTTGTAAATTTCAAGTTTGTGGACGAACGAGGGGTGGTAGAGCAGTGCGAGGCGGATAGCTGGCATCCTATGTTCCCCCTCCCTCCGACTTCGTTTAATAAATTTAAAAGTGGTTAGAAACCCTTGGTGTGGGTACTCGTTCGAGAGGGCTCGTCGATCAGAGTACTCTCACCAAATTTCAGCCCTATAGGGCGAAATTTTTGATAAAAATTTCTTTTTGATTTTAGACCAAGGTTGTGGGTACTCAAACGAGTGGGCTCGGCGAGAGTAAACCGCACCTAGACTCCTAGCACTCTAGGGCAAAGTTTTTGCTAGAAAATTAAAAGTGGTCGGAAACCGGTCGAGTGGGTACTCGTCTGAATTGCCTCGAGCAGGGGAACACACCCACCGTGTTTCAGCTCTCTATCCCTTCAATAGGCGTATATAGTAATAAAAAAGTGATAGACCCACCGAGTGGGTACTTGAATTACGCGGCAAGACCCGAGGAGGTCGTTTTTGAGTAAATTAGTACACCTTCACTAGGGCCTTTGCGTTCTTATACTTAAATAGTGTTTAGAGTCTTAAAAAACTCTGTAAAGATTACGTAGTGGCTTTAGTCGTGTCGTTCTGTCATTTCAAAATGTGAACTGCTAATAAATAGCTCTGGTTTTGTTTTTTCCTCCGAAAAAAAGTACTAACCTGGTGTAAAACACTTGCAGTACTAACCTGGTGTTATCCGCTCTCTCTCTAGCTAACGTTAGATTTTAAATTTTGTAAATTTCAAGTTTGTGGACGAACGAGGGGTGGTAGAGCAGTGCGAGGCGGATAGCTGGCATCCTATGTTCCCCCTCCCTCCGACTTCGTTTAATAAATTTAAAAGTGGTTAGAAACCCTTGGTGTGGGTACTCGTTCGAGAGGGCTCGTCGATCAGAGTACTCTCACCAAATTTCAGCCCTATAGGGCGAAATTTTTGATAAAAATTTCTTTTTGATTTTAGACCAAGGTTGTGGGTACTCAAACGAGTGGGCTCGGCGAGAGTAAACCGCACCTAGACTCCTAGCACTCTAGGGCAAAGTTTTTGCTAGAAAATTAAAAGTGGTCGGAAACCGGTCGAGTGGGTACTCGTCTGAATTGCCTCGAGCAGGGGAACACACCCACCGTGTTTCAGCTCTCTATCCCTTCAATAGGCGTATATAGTAATAAAAAAGTGATAGACCCACCGAGTGGGTACTTGAATTACGCGGCAAGACCCGAGGAGGTCGTTTTTGAGTAAATTAGTACACCTTCACTAGGGCCTTTGCGTTCTTATACTTAAATAGTGTTTAGAGTCATAAAAAACTCTGTAAAGATTACGTAGTGGCTTTAGTCGTGTCATTCTGTCATTTCAAAATGTGAACTGCTAATAAATAGCTCTGGTTTTGTTTTTTCCTCCGAAAAAAAGTACTAACCTGGTTTAAAACACTTGCAGTACTAACCTGGTGTTATCCGCTCTCTCTCTAGCTAACGTTAGATTTTAAATTTTGTAAATTTCGAGTTTGTGGACGAACGAGGGGTGGTAGAGCAGTGCGAGGCGGATAGCTGGCATCCTATGTTCCCCCTCCCTCCGACTTCGTTTAATAAATTTAAAAGTGGTTAGAAACCCTTGGTGTGGGTACTCGTTCGAGAGGGCTCGTCGATCAGAGTACTCTCACCAAATTTCAGCCCTATAGGGCGAAATTTTTGATAAAAATTTCTTTTTGATTTTAGACCAAGGTTGTGGGTACTCAAACGAGTGGGCTCGGCGAGAGTAAACCGCACCTAGACTCCTAGCACTCTAGGGCAAAGTTTTTGCTAGAAAATTAAAAGTGGTCGGAAACCGGTCGAGTGGGTACTCGTCTGAATTGCCTCGAGCAGGGGAACACACCCACCGAGTTTCAGCTCTCTATCCCTTCAATAGGCGTATATAGTAATAAAAAAGAGATAGACCCACCGAGTGGGTACTTGAATTACGCGACAAGACCCGAGGAGGTCGTTTTTGAGTAAATTAGTACACCTTCACTAGGGCCTTTGCGTTCTAATACTTAAATAGTGTTTAGAGTCTTAAAAAACTCTGTAAAGATTACGTAGTGGCTTTAGTCGTGTCGTTCTGTCATTTCAAAATGTGAACTGCTAATAAATAGCTCTGGTTTTGTTTTTTCCTCCGAAAAAAAGTACTAACCTGGTTTAAAACACTTGCAGTACTAACCTGGTGTTATCCGCTCTCTCTCTAGCTAACGTTAGATTTTAAATTTTGTAAATTTCAAGTTTGTGGACGAACGAGGGGTGGTAGAGCAGTGCGAGGCGGATAGCTGGCATCCTATGTTCCCCCTCCCTCCGACTTCGTTTAATAAATTTAAAAGTGGTTAGAAACCCTTGGTGTGGGTACTCGTTCGAGAGGGCTCGTCGATCAGAGTACTCTCACCAAATTTCAGCCCTATAGGGCGAAATTTTTGATAAAAATTTCTTTTTGATTTTAGACCAAGGTTGTGGGTACTCAAACGAGTGGGCTCGGCGAGAGTAAACCGCACCTAGACTCCTAGCACTCTAGGGCAAAGTTTTTGCTAGAAAATTAAAAGTGGTCGGAAACCGGTCGAGTGGGTACTCGTCTGAATCGCCTCGAGCAGGGGAACACACCCACCGAGTTTCAGCTCTCTATCCCTTCAATAGGCGTATATAGTAATAAAAAAGTGATAGACCCACCGAGTGGGTACTTGAATTACGCGGCAAGACCCGAGGAGGTCGTTTTTGAGTAAATTAGTACACCTTCACTAGGGCCTTTGCGTTCTTATACTTAAATAGTGTTTAGAGTCTTAAAAAACTCTGTAAAGATTACGTAGTGGCTTTAGTCGTGTCGTTCTGTCATTTCAAAATGTGAACTGCTAATAAATAGCTCTGGTTTTGTTTTTTCCTCCGAAAAAAAGTACTAACCTGGTGTAAAACACTTGCAGTACTAACCTGGTGTTATCCGCTCTCTCTCTAGCTAACGTTAGATTTTAAATTTTGTAAATTTCAAGTTTGTGGACGAACGAGGGGTGGTAGAGCAGTGCGAGGCGGATAGCTGGCATCCTATGTTCCCCCTCCCTCCGACTTCGTTTAATAAATTTAAAAGTGGTTAGAAACCCTTGGTGTGGGTACTCGTTCGAGAGGGCTCGTCGATCAGAGTACTCTCACCAAATTTCAGCCCTATAGGGCGAAATTTTTGATAAAAATTTCTTTTTGATTTTAGACCAAGGTTGTGGGTACTCAAACGAGTGGGCTCGGCGAGAGTAAACCGCACCTAGACTCCTAGCACTCTAGGGCAAAGTTTTTGCTAGAAAATTAAAAGTGGTCGGAAACCGGTCGAGTGGGTACTCGTCTGAATTGCCTCGAGCAGGGGAACACACCCACCGTGTTTCAGCTCTCTATCCCTTCAATAGGCGTATATAGTAATAAAAAAGTGATAGACCCACCGAGTGGGTACTTGAATTACGCGGCAAGACCCGAGGAGGTCGTTTTTGAGTAAATTAGTACACCTTCACTAGGGCCTTTGCGTTCTTATACTTAAATAGTGTTTAGAGTCTTAAAAAACTCTGTAAAGATTACGTAGTGGCTTTAGTCGTGTCGTTCTGTCATTTCAAAATGTGAACTGCTAATAAATAGCTCTGGTTTTGTTTTTTCCTCCGAAAAAAAGTACTAACCTGGTGTAAAACACTTGCAGTACTAACCTGGTGTTATCCGCTCTCTCTCTAGCTAACGTTAGATTTTAAATTTTGTAAATTTCAAGTTTGTGGACGAACGAGGGGTGGTAGAGCAGTGCGAGGCGGATAGCTGGCATCCTATGTTCCCCCTCCCTCCGACTTCGTTTAATAAATTTAAAAGTGGTTAGAAACCCTTGGTGTGGGTACTCGTTCGAGAGGGCTCGTCGATCAGAGTACTCTCACCAAATTTCAGCCCTATAGGGCGAAATTTTTGATAAAAATTTCTTTTTGATTTTAGACCAAGGTTGTGGGTACTCAAACGAGTGGGCTCGGCGAGAGTAAACCGCACCTAGACTCCTAGCACTCTAGGGCAAAGTTTTTGCTAGAAAATTAAAAGTGGTCGGAAACCGGTCGAGTGGGTACTCGTCTGAATTGCCTCGAGCAGGGGAACACACCCACCGTGTTTCAGCTCTCTATCCCTTCAATAGGCGTATATAGTAATAAAAAAGTGACAGACCCACCGAGTGGGTACTTGAATTACGCGGCAAGACCCGAGGAGGTCGTTTTTGAGTAAATTAGTACACCTTCACTAGGGCCTTTGCGTTCTTATACTTAAATAGTGTTTAGAGTCATAAAAAACTCTGTAAAGATTACGTAGTGGCTTTAGTCGTGTCATTCTGTCATTTCAAAATGTGAACTGCTAATAAATAGCTCTGGTTTTGTTTTTTCCTCCGAAAAAAAGTACTAACCTGGTTTAAAACACTTGCAGTACTAACCTGGTGTTATCCGCTCTCTCTCTAGCTAACGTTAGATTTTAAATTTTGTAAATTTCGAGTTTGTGGACGAACGAGGGGTGGTAGAGCAGTGCGAGGCGGATAGCTGGCATCCTATGTTCCCCCTCCCTCCGACTTCGTTTAATAAATTTAAAAGTGGTTAGAAACCCTTGGTGTGGGTACTCGTTCGAGAGGGCTCGTCGATCAGAGTACTCTCACCAAATTTCAGCCCTATAGGGCGAAATTTTTGATAAAAATTTCTTTTTGATTTTAGACCAAGGTTGTGGGTACTCAAACGAGTGGGCTCGGCGAGAGTAAACCGCACCTAGACTCCTAGCACTCTAGGGCAAAGTTTTTGCTAGAAAATTAAAAGTGGTCGGAAACCGGTCGAGTGGGTACTCGTCTGAATCGCCTCGAGCAGGGGAACACACCCACCGAGTTTCAGCTCTCTATCCCTTCAATAGGCGTATATAGTAATAAAAAAGAGATAGACCCACCGAGTGGGTACTTGAATTACGCGACAAGACCCGAGGAGGTCGTTTTTGAGTAAATTAGTACACCTTCACTAGGGCCTTTGCGTTCTTATACTTAAATAGTGTTTAGAGTCTTAAAAAACTCTGTAAAGATTACGTAGTGGCTTTAGTCGTGTCGTTCTGTCATTTCAAAATGTGAACTGCTAATAAATAGCTCTGGTTTTGTTTTTTCCTCCGAAAAAAAGTACTAACCTGGTGTAAAACACTTGCAGTACTAACCTGGTGTTATCCGCTCTCTCTCTAGCTAACGTTAGATTTTAAATTTTGTAAATTTCAAGTTTGTGGACGAACGAGGGGTGGTAGAGCAGTGCGAGGCGGATAGCTGGCATCCTATGTTCCCCCTCCCTCCGACTTCGTTTAATAAATTTAAAAGTGGTTAGAAACCCTTGGCGTGGGTACTCGTTCGAGAGGGCTCGTCGATCAGAGTACTCTCACCAAATTTCAGCCCTATAGGGCGAAATTTTTGATAAAAATTTCTTTTTGATTTTAGACCAAGGTTGTGGGTACTCAAACGAGTGGGCTCGGCGAGAGTAAACCGCACCTAGACTCCTAGCACTCTAGGGCAAAGTTTTTGCTAGAAAATTAAAAGTGGTCGGAAACCGGTCGAGTGGGTACTCGTCTGAATCGCCTCGAGCAGGGGAACACACCCACCGAGTTTCAGCTCTCTATCCCTTCAATAGGCGTATATAGTAATAAAAAAGTGATAGACCCACCGAGTGGGTACTTGAATTACGCGGCAAGACCCGAGGAGGTCGTTTTTGAGTAAATTAGTACACCTTCACTAGGGCCTTTGCGTTCTTATACTTAAATAGTGTTTAGAGTCTTAAAAAACTCTGTAAAGATTACGTAGTGGCTTTAGTCGTGTCGTTCTGTCATTTCAAAATGTGAACTGCTAATAAATAGCTCTGGTTTTGTTTTTTCCTCCGAAAAAAAGTACTAACCTGGTGTAAAACACTTGCAGTACTAACCTGGTGTTATCCGCTCTCTCTCTAGCTAACGTTAGATTTTAAATTTTGTAAATTTCAAGTTTGTGGACGAACGAGGGGTGGTAGAGCAGTGCGAGGCGGATAGCTGGCATCCTATGTTCCCCCTCCCTCCGACTTCGTTTAATAAATTTAAAAGTGGTTAGAAACCCTTGGTGTGGGTACTCGTTCGAGAGGGCTCGTCGATCAGAGTACTCTCACCAAATTTCAGCCCTATAGGGCGAAATTTTTGATAAAAATTTCTTTTTGATTTTAGACCAAGGTTGTGGGTACTCAAACGAGTGGGCTCGGCGAGAGTAAACCGCACCTAGACTCCTAGCACTCTAGGGCAAAGTTTTTGCTAGAAAATTAAAAGTGGTCGGAAACCGGTCGAGTGGGTACTCGTCTGAATTGCCTCGAGCAGGGGAACACACCCACCGTGTTTCAGCTCTCTATCCCTTCAATAGGCGTATATAGTAATAAAAAAGTGATAGACCCACCGAGTGGGTACTTGAATTACGCGGCAAGACCCGAGGAGGTCGTTTTTGAGTAAATTAGTACACCTTCACTAGGGCCTTTGCGTTCTTATACTTAAATAGTGTTTAGAGTCTTAAAAAACTCTGTAAAGATTACGTAGTGGCTTTAGTCGTGTCGTTCTGTCATTTCAAAATGTGAACTGCTAATAAATAGCTCTGGTTTTGTTTTTTCCTCCGAAAAAAAGTACTAACCTGGTGTAAAACACTTGCAGTACTAACCTGGTGTTATCCGCTCTCTCTCTAGCTAACGTTAGATTTTAAATTTTGTAAATTTCAAGTTTGTGGACGAACGAGGGGTGGTAGAGCAGTGCGAGGCGGATAGCTGGCATCCTATGTTCCCCCTCCCTCCGACTTCGTTTAATAAATTTAAAAGTGGTTAGAAACCCTTGGTGTGGGTACTCGTTCGAGAGGGCTCGTCGATCAGAGTACTCTCACCAAATTTCAGCCCTATAGGGCGAAATTTTTGATAAAAATTTCTTTTTGATTTTAGACCAAGGTTGTGGGTACTCAAACGAGTGGGCTCGGCGAGAGTAAACCGCACCTAGACTCCTAGCACTCTAGGGCAAAGTTTTTGCTAGAAAATTAAAAGTGGTCGGAAACCGGTCGAGTGGGTACTCGTCTGAATTGCCTCGAGCAGGGGAACACACCCACCGTGTTTCAGCTCTCTATCCCTTCAATAGGCGTATATAGTAATAAAAAAGTGACAGACCCACCGAGTGGGTACTTGAATTACGCGGCAAGACCCGAGGAGGTCGTTTTTGAGTAAATTAGTACACCTTCACTAGGGCCTTTGCGTTCTTATACTTAAATAGTGTTTAGAGTCATAAAAAACTCTGTAAAGATTACGTAGTGGCTTTAGTCGTGTCATTCTGTCATTTCAAAATGTGAACTGCTAATAAATAGCTCTGGTTTTGTTTTTTCCTCCGAAAAAAAGTACTAACCTGGTTTAAAACACTTGCAGTACTAACCTGGTGTTATCCGCTCTCTCTCTAGCTAACGTTAGATTTTAAATTTTGTAAATTTCGAGTTTGTGGACGAACGAGGGGTGGTAGAGCAGTGCGAGGCGGATAGCTGGCATCCTATGTTCCCCCTCCCTCCGACTTCGTTTAATAAATTTAAAAGTGGTTAGAAACCCTTGGTGTGGGTACTCGTTCGAGAGGGCTCGTCGATCAGAGTACTCTCACCAAATTTCAGCCCTATAGGGCGAAATTTTTGATAAAAATTTCTTTTTGATTTTAGACCAAGGTTGTGGGTACTCAAACGAGTGGGCTCGGCGAGAGTAAACCGCACCTAGACTCCTAGCACTCTAGGGCAAAGTTTTTGCTAGAAAATTAAAAGTGGTCGGAAACCGGTCGAGTGGGTACTCGTCTGAATTGCCTCGAGCAGGGGAACACACCCACCGAGTTTCAGCTCTCTATCCCTTCAATAGGCGTATATAGTAATAAAAAAGAGATAGACCCACCGAGTGGGTACTTGAATTACGCGACAAGACCCGAGGAGGTCGTTTTTGAGTAAATTAGTACACCTTCACTAGGGCCTTTGCGTTCTAATACTTAAATAGTGTTTAGAGTCTTAAAAAACTCTGTAAAGATTACGTAGTGGCTTTAGTCGTGTCGTTCTGTCATTTCAAAATGTGAACTGCTAATAAATAGCTCTGGTTTTGTTTTTTCCTCCGAAAAAAAGTACTAACCTGGTTTAAAACACTTGCAGTACTAACCTGGTGTTATCCGCTCTCTCTCTAGCTAACGTTAGATTTTAAATTTTGTAAATTTCGAGTTTGTGGACGAACGAGGGGTGGTAGAGCAGTGCGAGGCGGATAGCTGGCATCCTATGTTCCCCCTCCCTCCGACTTCGTTTAATAAATTTAAAAGTGGTTAGAAACCCTTGGTGTGGGTACTCGTTCGAGAGGGCTCGTCGATCAGAGTACTCTCACCAAATTTCAGCCCTATAGGGCGAAATTTTTGATAAAAATTTCTTTTTGATTTTAGACCAAGGTTGTGGGTACTCAAACGAGTGGGCTCGGCGAGAGTAAACCGCACCTAGACTCCTAGCACTCTAGGGCAAAGTTTTTGCTAGAAAATTAAAAGTGGTCGGAAACCGGTCGAGTGGGTACTCGTCTGAATCGCCTCGAGCAGGGGAACACACCCACCGAGTTTCAGCTCTCTATCCCTTCAATAGGCGTATATAGTAATAAAAAAGAGATAGACCCACCGAGTGGGTACTTGAATTACGCGACAAGACCCGAGGAGGTCGTTTTTGAGTAAATTAGTACACCTTCACTAGGGCCTTTGCGTTCTTATACTTAAATAGTGTTTAGAGTCTTAAAAAACTCTGTAAAGATTACGTAGTGGCTTTAGTCGTGTCGTTCTGTCATTTCAAAATGTGAACTGCTAATAAATAGCTCTGGTTTTGTTTTTTCCTCCGAAAAAAAGTACTAACCTGGTGTAAAACACTTGCAGTACTAACCTGGTGTTATCCGCTCTCTCTCTAGCTAACGTTAGATTTTAAATTTTGTAAATTTCAAGTTTGTGGACGAACGAGGGGTGGTAGAGCAGTGCGAGGCGGATAGCTGGCATCCTATGTTCCCCCTCCCTCCGACTTCGTTTAATAAATTTAAAAGTGGTTAGAAACCCTTGGTGTGGGTACTCGTTCGAGAGGGCTCGTCGATCAGAGTACTCTCACCAAATTTCAGCCCTATAGGGCGAAATTTTTGATAAAAATTTCTTTTTGATTTTAGACCAAGGTTGTGGGTACTCAAACGAGTGGGCTCGGCGAGAGTAAACCGCACCTAGACTCCTAGCACTCTAGGGCAAAGTTTTTGCTAGAAAATTAAAAGTGGTCGGAAACCGGTCGAGTGGGTACTCGTCTGAATTGCCTCGAGCAGGGGAACACACCCACCGTGTTTCAGCTCTCTATCCCTTCAATAGGCGTATATAGTAATAAAAAAGTGATAGACCCACCGAGTGGGTACTTGAATTACGCGGCAAGACCCGAGGAGGTCGTTTTTGAGTAAATTAGTACACCTTCACTAGGGCCTTTGCGTTCTTATACTTAAATAGTGTTTAGAGTCTTAAAAAACTCTGTAAAGATTACGTAGTGGCTTTAGTCGTGTCGTTCTGTCATTTCAAAATGTGAACTGCTAATAAATAGCTCTGGTTTTGTTTTTTCCTCCGAAAAAAAGTACTAACCTGGTGTAAAACACTTGCAGTACTAACCTGGTGTTATCCGCTCTCTCTCTAGCTAACGTTAGATTTTAAATTTTGTAAATTTCAAGTTTGTGGACGAACGAGGGGTGGTAGAGCAGTGCGAGGCGGATAGCTGGCATCCTATGTTCCCCCTCCCTCCGACTTCGTTTAATAAATTTAAAAGTGGTTAGAAACCCTTGGTGTGGGTACTCGTTCGAGAGGGCTCGTCGATCAGAGTACTCTCACCAAATTTCAGCCCTATAGGGCGAAATTTTTGATAAAAATTTCTTTTTGATTTTAGACCAAGGTTGTGGGTACTCAAACGAGTGGGCTCGGCGAGAGTAAACCGCACCTAGACTCCTAGCACTCTAGGGCAAAGTTTTTGCTAGAAAATTAAAAGTGGTCGGAAACCGGTCGAGTGGGTACTCGTCTGAATTGCCTCGAGCAGGGGAACACACCCACCGAGTTTCAGCTCTCTATCCCTTCAATAGGCGTATATAGTAATAAAAAAGAGATAGACCCACCGAGTGGGTACTTGAATTACGCGACAAGACCCGAGGAGGTCGTTTTTGAGTAAATTAGTACACCTTCACTAGGGCCTTTGCGTTCTAATACTTAAATAGTGTTTAGAGTCTTAAAAAACTCTGTAAAGATTACGTAGTGGCTTTAGTCGTGTCGTTCTGTCATTTCAAAATGTGAACTGCTAATAAATAGCTCTGGTTTTGTTTTTTCCTCCGAAAAAAAGTACTAACCTGGTTTAAAACACTTGCAGTACTAACCTGGTGTTATCCGCTCTCTCTCTAGCTAACGTTAGATTTTAAATTTTGTAAATTTCAAGTTTGTGGACGAACGAGGGGTGGTAGAGCAGTGCGAGGCGGATAGCTGGCATCCTATGTTCCCCCTCCCTCCGACTTCGTTTAATAAATTTAAAAGTGGTTAGAAACCCTTGGTGTGGGTACTCGTTCGAGAGGGCTCGTCGATCAGAGTACTCTCACCAAATTTCAGCCCTATAGGGCGAAATTTTTGATAAAAATTTCTTTTTGATTTTAGACCAAGGTTGTGGGTACTCAAACGAGTGGGCTCGGCGAGAGTAAACCGCACCTAGACTCCTAGCACTCTAGGGCAAAGTTTTTGCTAGAAAATTAAAAGTGGTCGGAAACCGGTCGAGTGGGTACTCGTCTGAATCGCCTCGAGCAGGGGAACACACCCACCGAGTTTCAGCTCTCTATCCCTTCAATAGGCGTATATAGTAATAAAAAAGTGATAGACCCACCGAGTGGGTACTTGAATTACGCGGCAAGACCCGAGGAGGTCGTTTTTGAGTAAATTAGTACACCTTCACTAGGGCCTTTGCGTTCTTATACTTAAATAGTGTTTAGAGTCTTAAAAAACTCTGTAAAGATTACGTAGTGGCTTTAGTCGTGTCGTTCTGTCATTTCAAAATGTGAACTGCTAATAAATAGCTCTGGTTTTGTTTTTTCCTCCGAAAAAAAGTACTAACCTGGTGTAAAACACTTGCAGTACTAACCTGGTGTTATCCGCTCTCTCTCTAGCTAACGTTAGATTTTAAATTTTGTAAATTTCAAGTTTGTGGACGAACGAGGGGTGGTAGAGCAGTGCGAGGCGGATAGCTGGCATCCTATGTTCCCCCTCCCTCCGACTTCGTTTAATAAATTTAAAAGTGGTTAGAAACCCTTGGTGTGGGTACTCGTTCGAGAGGGCTCGTCGATCAGAGTACTCTCACCAAATTTCAGCCCTATAGGGCGAAATTTTTGATAAAAATTTCTTTTTGATTTTAGACCAAGGTTGTGGGTACTCAAACGAGTGGGCTCGGCGAGAGTAAACCGCACCTAGACTCCTAGCACTCTAGGGCAAAGTTTTTGCTAGAAAATTAAAAGTGGTCGGAAACCGGTCGAGTGGGTACTCGTCTGAATTGCCTCGAGCAGGGGAACACACCCACCGTGTTTCAGCTCTCTATCCCTTCAATAGGCGTATATAGTAATAAAAAAGTGATAGACCCACCGAGTGGGTACTTGAATTACGCGGCAAGACCCGAGGAGGTCGTTTTTGAGTAAATTAGTACACCTTCACTAGGGCCTTTGCGTTCTTATACTTAAATAGTGTTTAGAGTCTTAAAAAACTCTGTAAAGATTACGTAGTGGCTTTAGTCGTGTCGTTCTGTCATTTCAAAATGTGAACTGCTAATAAATAGCTCTGGTTTTGTTTTTTCCTCCGAAAAAAAGTACTAACCTGGTGTAAAACACTTGCAGTACTAACCTGGTGTTATCCGCTCTCTCTCTAGCTAACGTTAGATTTTAAATTTTGTAAATTTCAAGTTTGTGGACGAACGAGGGGTGGTAGAGCAATGCGAGGCGGATAGCTGGCATCCTATGTTCCCCCTCCCTCCGACTTCGTTTAATAAATTTAAAAGTGGTTAGAAACCCTTGGTGTGGGTACTCGTTCGAGAGGGCTCGTCGATCAGAGTACTCTCACCAAATTTCAGCCCTATAGGGCGAAATTTTTGATAAAAATTTCTTTTTGATTTTAGACCAAGGTTGTGGGTACTCAAACGAGTGGGCTCGGCGAGAGTAAACCGCACCTAGACTCCTAGCACTCTAGGGCAAAGTTTTTGCTAGAAAATTAAAAGTGGTCGGAAACCGGTCGAGTGGGTACTCGTCTGAATTGCCTCGAGCAGGGGAACACACCCACCGTGTTTCAGCTCTCTATCCCTTCAATAGGCGTATATAGTAATAAAAAAGTGACAGACCCACCGAGTGGGTACTTGAATTACGCGGCAAGACCCGAGGAGGTCGTTTTTGAGTAAATTAGTACACCTTCACTAGGGCCTTTGCGTTCTTATACTTAAATAGTGTTTAGAGTCATAAAAAACTCTGTAAAGATTACGTAGTGGCTTTAGTCGTGTCATTCTGTCATTTCAAAATGTGAACTGCTAATAAATAGCTCTGGTTTTGTTTTTTCCTCCGAAAAAAAGTACTAACCTGGTTTAAAACACTTGCAGTACTAACCTGGTGTTATCCGCTCTCTCTCTAGCTAACGTTAGATTTTAAATTTTGTAAATTTCGAGTTTGTGGACGAACGAGGGGTGGTAGAGCAGTGCGAGGCGGATAGCTGGCATCCTATGTTCCCCCTCCCTCCGACTTCGTTTAATAAATTTAAAAGTGGTTAGAAACCCTTGGTGTGGGTACTCGTTCGAGAGGGCTCGTCGATCAGAGTACTCTCACCAAATTTCAGCCCTATAGGGCGAAATTTTTGATAAAAATTTCTTTTTGATTTTAGACCAAGGTTGTGGGTACTCAAACGAGTGGGCTCGGCGAGAGTAAACCGCACCTAGACTCCTAGCACTCTAGGGCAAAGTTTTTGCTAGAAAATTAAAAGTGGTCGGAAACCGGTCGAGTGGGTACTCGTCTGAATTGCCTCGAGCAGGGGAACACACCCACCGAGTTTCAGCTCTCTATCCCTTCAATAGGCGTATATAGTAATAAAAAAGAGATAGACCCACCGAGTGGGTACTTGAATTACGCGACAAGACCCGAGGAGGTCGTTTTTGAGTAAATTAGTACACCTTCACTAGGGCCTTTGCGTTCTAATACTTAAATAGTGTTTAGAGTCTTAAAAAACTCTGTAAAGATTACGTAGTGGCTTTAGTCGTGTCGTTCTGTCATTTCAAAATGTGAACTGCTAATAAATAGCTCTGGTTTTGTTTTTTCCTCCGAAAAAAAGTACTAACCTGGTTTAAAACACTTGCAGTACTAACCTGGTGTTATCCGCTCTCTCTCTAGCTAACGTTAGATTTTAAATTTTGTAAATTTCGAGTTTGTGGACGAACGAGGGGTGGTAGAGCAGTGCGAGGCGGATAGCTGGCATCCTATGTTCCCCCTCCCTCCGACTTCGTTTAATAAATTTAAAAGTGGTTAGAAACCCTTGGTGTGGGTACTCGTTCGAGAGGGCTCGTCGATCAGAGTACTCTCACCAAATTTCAGCCCTATAGGGCGAAATTTTTGATAAAAATTTCTTTTTGATTTTAGACCAAGGTTGTGGGTACTCAAACGAGTGGGCTCGGCGAGAGTAAACCGCACCTAGACTCCTAGCACTCTAGGGCAAAGTTTTTGCTAGAAAATTAAAAGTGGTCGGAAACCGGTCGAGTGGGTACTCGTCTGAATCGCCTCGAGCAGGGGAACACACCCACCGAGTTTCAGCTCTCTATCCCTTCAATAGGCGTATATAGTAATAAAAAAGAGATAGACCCACCGAGTGGGTACTTGAATTACGCGACAAGACCCGAGGAGGTCGTTTTTGAGTAAATTAGTACACCTTCACTAGGGCCTTTGCGTTCTTATACTTAAATAGTGTTTAGAGTCTTAAAAAACTCTGTAAAGATTACGTAGTGGCTTTAGTCGTGTCGTTCTGTCATTTCAAAATGTGAACTGCTAATAAATAGCTCTGGTTTTGTTTTTTCCTCCGAAAAAAAGTACTAACCTGGTGTAAAACACTTGCAGTACTAACCTGGTGTTATCCGCTCTCTCTCTAGCTAACGTTAGATTTTAAATTTTGTAAATTTCAAGTTTGTGGACGAACGAGGGGTGGTAGAGCAGTGCGAGGCGGATAGCTGGCATCCTATGTTCCCCCTCCCTCCGACTTCGTTTAATAAATTTAAAAGTGGTTAGAAACCCTTGGTGTGGGTACTCGTTCGAGAGGGCTCGTCGATCAGAGTACTCTCACCAAATTTCAGCCCTATAGGGCGAAATTTTTGATAAAAATTTCTTTTTGATTTTAGACCAAGGTTGTGGGTACTCAAACGAGTGGGCTCGGCGAGAGTAAACCGCACCTAGACTCCTAGCACTCTAGGGCAAAGTTTTTGCTAGAAAATTAAAAGTGGTCGGAAACCGGTCGAGTGGGTACTCGTCTGAATTGCCTCGAGCAGGGGAACACACCCACCGTGTTTCAGCTCTCTATCCCTTCAATAGGCGTATATAGTAATAAAAAAGTGATAGACCCACCGAGTGGGTACTTGAATTACGCGGCAAGACCCGAGGAGGTCGTTTTTGAGTAAATTAGTACACCTTCACTAGGGCCTTTGCGTTCTTATACTTAAATAGTGTTTAGAGTCTTAAAAAACTCTGTAAAGATTACGTAGTGGCTTTAGTCGTGTCGTTCTGTCATTTCAAAATGTGAACTGCTAATAAATAGCTCTGGTTTTGTTTTTTCCTCCGAAAAAAAGTACTAACCTGGTGTAAAACACTTGCAGTACTAACCTGGTGTTATCCGCTCTCTCTCTAGCTAACGTTAGATTTTAAATTTTGTAAATTTCAAGTTTGTGGACGAACGAGGGGTGGTAGAGCAGTGCGAGGCGGATAGCTGGCATCCTATGTTCCCCCTCCCTCCGACTTCGTTTAATAAATTTAAAAGTGGTTAGAAACCCTTGGTGTGGGTACTCGTTCGAGAGGGCTCGTCGATCAGAGTACTCTCACCAAATTTCAGCCCTATAGGGCGAAATTTTTGATAAAAATTTCTTTTTGATTTTAGACCAAGGTTGTGGGTACTCAAACGAGTGGGCTCGGCGAGAGTAAACCGCACCTAGACTCCTAGCACTCTAGGGCAAAGTTTTTGCTAGAAAATTAAAAGTGGTCGGAAACCGGTCGAGTGGGTACTCGTCTGAATTGCCTCGAGCAGGGGAACACACCCACCGAGTTTCAGCTCTCTATCCCTTCAATAGGCGTATATAGTAATAAAAAAGAGATAGACCCACCGAGTGGGTACTTGAATTACGCGACAAGACCCGAGGAGGTCGTTTTTGAGTAAATTAGTACACCTTCACTAGGGCCTTTGCGTTCTAATACTTAAATAGTGTTTAGAGTCTTAAAAAACTCTGTAAAGATTACGTAGTGGCTTTAGTCGTGTCGTTCTGTCATTTCAAAATGTGAACTGCTAATAAATAGCTCTGGTTTTGTTTTTTCCTCCGAAAAAAAGTACTAACCTGGTTTAAAACACTTGCAGTACTAACCTGGTGTTATCCGCTCTCTCTCTAGCTAACGTTAGATTTTAAATTTTGTAAATTTCAAGTTTGTGGACGAACGAGGGGTGGTAGAGCAGTGCGAGGCGGATAGCTGGCATCCTATGTTCCCCCTCCCTCCGACTTCGTTTAATAAATTTAAAAGTGGTTAGAAACCCTTGGTGTGGGTACTCGTTCGAGAGGGATCGTCGATCAGAGTACTCTCACCAAATTTCAGCCCTATAGGGCGAAATTTTTGATAAAAATTTCTTTTTGATTTTAGACCAAGGTTGTGGGTACTCAAACGAGTGGGCTCGGCGAGAGTAAACCGCACCTAGACTCCTAGCACTCTAGGGCAAAGTTTTTGCTAGAAAATTAAAAGTGGTCGGAAACCGGTCGAGTGGGTACTCGTCTGAATCGCCTCGAGCAGGGGAACACACCCACCGAGTTTCAGCTCTCTATCCCTTCAATAGGCGTATATAGTAATAAAAAAGTGATAGACCCACCGAGTGGGTACTTGAATTACGCGGCAAGACCCGAGGAGGTCGTTTTTGAGTAAATTAGTACACCTTCACTAGGGCCTTTGCGTTCTTATACTTAAATAGTGTTTAGAGTCTTAAAAAACTCTGTAAAGATTACGTAGTGGCTTTAGTCGTGTCGTTCTGTCATTTCAAAATGTGAACTGCTAATAAATAGCTCTGGTTTTGTTTTTTCCTCCGAAAAAAAGTACTAACCTGGTGTAAAACACTTGCAGTACTAACCTGGTGTTATCCGCTCTCTCTCTAGCTAACGTTAGATTTTAAATTTTGTAAATTTCAAGTTTGTGGACGAACGAGGGGTGGTAGAGCAGTGCGAGGCGGATAGCTGGCATCCTATGTTCCCCCTCCCTCCGACTTCGTTTAATAAATTTAAAAGTGGTTAGAAACCCTTGGTGTGGGTACTCGTTCGAGAGGGCTCGTCGATCAGAGTACTCTCACCAAATTTCAGCCCTATAGGGCGAAATTTTTGATAAAAATTTCTTTTTGATTTTAGACCAAGGTTGTGGGTACTCAAACGAGTGGGCTCGGCGAGAGTAAACCGCACCTAGACTCCTAGCACTCTAGGGCAAAGTTTTTGCTAGAAAATTAAAAGTGGTCGGAAACCGGTCGAGTGGGTACTCGTCTGAATTGCCTCGAGCAGGGGAACACACCCACCGTGTTTCAGCTCTCTATCCCTTCAATAGGCGTATATAGTAATAAAAAAGTGATAGACCCACCGAGTGGGTACTTGAATTACGCGGCAAGACCCGAGGAGGTCGTTTTTGAGTAAATTAGTACACCTTCACTAGGGCCTTTGCGTTCTTATACTTAAATAGTGTTTAGAGTCTTAAAAAACTCTGTAAAGATTACGTAGTGGCTTTAGTCGTGTCGTTCTGTCATTTCAAAATGTGAACTGCTAATAAATAGCTCTGGTTTTGTTTTTTCCTCCGAAAAAAAGTACTAACCTGGTGTAAAACACTTGCAGTACTAACCTGGTGTTATCCGCTCTCTCTCTAGCTAACGTTAGATTTTAAATTTTGTAAATTTCAAGTTTGTGGACGAACGAGGGGTGGTAGAGCAGTGCGAGGCGGATAGCTGGCATCCTATGTTCCCCCTCCCTCCGACTTCGTTTAATAAATTTAAAAGTGGTTAGAAACCCTTGGTGTGGGTACTCGTTCGAGAGGGCTCGTCGATCAGAGTACTCTCACCAAATTTCAGCCCTATAGGGCGAAATTTTTGATAAAAATTTCTTTTTGATTTTAGACCAAGGTTGTGGGTACTCAAACGAGTGGGCTCGGCGAGAGTAAACCGCACCTAGACTCCTAGCACTCTAGGGCAAAGTTTTTGCTAGAAAATTAAAAGTGGTCGGAAACCGGTCGAGTGGGTACTCGTCTGAATTGCCTCGAGCAGGGGAACACACCCACCGTGTTTCAGCTCTCTATCCCTTCAATAGGCGTATATAGTAATAAAAAAGTGATAGACCCACCGAGTGGGTACTTGAATTACGCGGCAAGACCCGAGGAGGTCGTTTTTGAGTAAATTAGTACACCTTCACTAGGGCCTTTGCGTTCTTATACTTAAATAGTGTTTAGAGTCTTAAAAAACTCTGTAAAGATTACGTAGTGGCTTTAGTCGTGTCGTTCTGTCATTTCAAAATGTGAACTGCTAATAAATAGCTCTGGTTTTGTTTTTTCCTCCGAAAAAAAGTACTAACCTGGTGTAAAACACTTGCAGTACTAACCTGGTGTTATCCGCTCTCTCTCTAGCTAACGTTAGATTTTAAATTTTGTAAATTTCAAGTTTGTGGACGAACGAGGGGTGGTAGAGCAGTGCGAGGCGGATAGCTGGCATCCTATGTTCCCCCTCCCTCCGACTTCGTTTAATAAATTTAAAAGTGGTTAGAAACCCTTGGTGTGGGTACTCGTTCGAGAGGGCTCGTCGATCAGAGTACTCTCACCAAATTTCAGCCCTATAGGGCGAAATTTTTGATAAAAATTTCTTTTTGATTTTAGACCAAGGTTGTGGGTACTCAAACGAGTGGGCTCGGCGAGAGTAAACCGCACCTAGACTCCTAGCACTCTAGGGCAAAGTTTTTGCTAGAAAATTAAAAGTGGTCGGAAACCGGTCGAGTGGGTACTCGTCTGAATTGCCTCGAGCAGGGGAACACACCCACCGTGTTTCAGCTCTCTATCCCTTCAATAGGCGTATATAGTAATAAAAAAGTGACAGACCCACCGAGTGGGTACTTGAATTACGCGGCAAGACCCGAGGAGGTCGTTTTTGAGTAAATTAGTACACCTTCACTAGGGCCTTTGCGTTCTTATACTTAAATAGTGTTTAGAGTCATAAAAAACTCTGTAAAGATTACGTAGTGGCTTTAGTCGTGTCATTCTGTCATTTCAAAATGTGAACTGCTAATAAATAGCTCTGGTTTTGTTTTTTCCTCCGAAAAAAAGTACTAACCTGGTTTAAAACACTTGCAGTACTAACCTGGTGTTATCCGCTCTCTCTCTAGCTAACGTTAGATTTTAAATTTTGTAAATTTCGAGTTTGTGGACGAACGAGGGGTGGTAGAGCAGTGCGAGGCGGATAGCTGGCATCCTATGTTCCCCCTCCCTCCGACTTCGTTTAATAAATTTAAAAGTGGTTAGAAACCCTTGGTGTGGGTACTCGTTCGAGAGGGCTCGTCGATCAGAGTACTCTCACCAAATTTCAGCCCTATAGGGCGAAATTTTTGATAAAAATTTCTTTTTGATTTTAGACCAAGGTTGTGGGTACTCAAACGAGTGGGCTCGGCGAGAGTAAACCGCACCTAGACTCCTAGCACTCTAGGGCAAAGTTTTTGCTAGAAAATTAAAAGTGGTCGGAAACCGGTCGAGTGGGTACTCGTCTGAATTGCCTCGAGCAGGGGAACACACCCACCGAGTTTCAGCTCTCTATCCCTTCAATAGGCGTATATAGTAATAAAAAAGAGATAGACCCACCGAGTGGGTACTTGAATTACGCGACAAGACCCGAGGAGGTCGTTTTTGAGTAAATTAGTACACCTTCACTAGGGCCTTTGCGTTCTAATACTTAAATAGTGTTTAGAGTCTTAAAAAACTCTGTAAAGATTACGTAGTGGCTTTAGTCGTGTCGTTCTGTCATTTCAAAATGTGAACTGCTAATAAATAGCTCTGGTTTTGTTTTTTCCTCCGAAAAAAAGTACTAACCTGGTTTAAAACACTTGCAGTACTAACCTGGTGTTATCCGCTCTCTCTCTAGCTAACGTTAGATTTTAAATTTTGTAAATTTCGAGTTTGTGGACGAACGAGGGGTGGTAGAGCAGTGCGAGGCGGATAGCTGGCATCCTATGTTCCCCCTCCCTCCGACTTCGTTTAATAAATTTAAAAGTGGTTAGAAACCCTTGGTGTGGGTACTCGTTCGAGAGGGCTCGTCGATCAGAGTACTCTCACCAAATTTCAGCCCTATAGGGCGAAATTTTTGATAAAAATTTCTTTTTGATTTTAGACCAAGGTTGTGGGTACTCAAACGAGTGGGCTCGGCGAGAGTAAACCGCACCTAGACTCCTAGCACTCTAGGGCAAAGTTTTTGCTAGAAAATTAAAAGTGGTCGGAAACCGGTCGAGTGGGTACTCGTCTGAATCGCCTCGAGCAGGGGAACACACCCACCGAGTTTCAGCTCTCTATCCCTTCAATAGGCGTATATAGTAATAAAAAAGAGATAGACCCACCGAGTGGGTACTTGAATTACGCGACAAGACCCGAGGAGGTCGTTTTTGAGTAAATTAGTACACCTTCACTAGGGCCTTTGCGTTCTTATACTTAAATAGTGTTTAGAGTCTTAAAAAACTCTGTAAAGATTACGTAGTGGCTTTAGTCGTGTCGTTCTGTCATTTCAAAATGTGAACTGCTAATAAATAGCTCTGGTTTTGTTTTTTCCTCCGAAAAAAAGTACTAACCTGGTGTAAAACACTTGCAGTACTAACCTGGTGTTATCCGCTCTCTCTCTAGCTAACGTTAGATTTTAAATTTTGTAAATTTCAAGTTTGTGGACGAACGAGGGGTGGTAGAGCAGTGCGAGGCGGATAGCTGGCATCCTATGTTCCCCCTCCCTCCGACTTCGTTTAATAAATTTAAAAGTGGTTAGAAACCCTTGGTGTGGGTACTCGTTCGAGAGGGCTCGTCGATCAGAGTACTCTCACCAAATTTCAGCCCTATAGGGCGAAATTTTTGATAAAAATTTCTTTTTGATTTTAGACCAAGGTTGTGGGTACTCAAACGAGTGGGCTCGGCGAGAGTAAACCGCACCTAGACTCCTAGCACTCTAGGGCAAAGTTTTTGCTAGAAAATTAAAAGTGGTCGGAAACCGGTCGAGTGGGTACTCGTCTGAATTGCCTCGAGCAGGGGAACACACCCACCGTGTTTCAGCTCTCTATCCCTTCAATAGGCGTATATAGTAATAAAAAAGTGATAGACCCACCGAGTGGGTACTTGAATTACGCGGCAAGACCCGAGGAGGTCGTTTTTGAGTAAATTAGTACACCTTCACTAGGGCCTTTGCGTTCTTATACTTAAATAGTGTTTAGAGTCTTAAAAAACTCTGTAAAGATTACGTAGTGGCTTTAGTCGTGTCGTTCTGTCATTTCAAAATGTGAACTGCTAATAAATAGCTCTGGTTTTGTTTTTTCCTCCGAAAAAAAGTACTAACCTGGTGTAAAACACTTGCAGTACTAACCTGGTGTTATCCGCTCTCTCTCTAGCTAACGTTAGATTTTAAATTTTGTAAATTTCAAGTTTGTGGACGAACGAGGGGTGGTAGAGCAGTGCGAGGCGGATAGCTGGCATCCTATGTTCCCCCTCCCTCCGACTTCGTTTAATAAATTTAAAAGTGGTTAGAAACCCTTGGTGTGGGTACTCGTTCGAGAGGGCTCGTCGATCAGAGTACTCTCACCAAATTTCAGCCCTATAGGGCGAAATTTTTGATAAAAATTTCTTTTTGATTTTAGACCAAGGTTGTGGGTACTCAAACGAGTGGGCTCGGCGAGAGTAAACCGCACCTAGACTCCTAGCACTCTAGGGCAAAGTTTTTGCTAGAAAATTAAAAGTGGTCGGAAACCGGTCGAGTGGGTACTCGTCTGAATTGCCTCGAGCAGGGGAACACACCCACCGAGTTTCAGCTCTCTATCCCTTCAATAGGCGTATATAGTAATAAAAAAGAGATAGACCCACCGAGTGGGTACTTGAATTACGCGACAAGACCCGAGGAGGTCGTTTTTGAGTAAATTAGTACACCTTCACTAGGGCCTTTGCGTTCTAATACTTAAATAGTGTTTAGAGTCTTAAAAAACTCTGTAAAGATTACGTAGTGGCTTTAGTCGTGTCGTTCTGTCATTTCAAAATGTGAACTGCTAATAAATAGCTCTGGTTTTGTTTTTTCCTCCGAAAAAAAGTACTAACCTGGTTTAAAACACTTGCAGTACTAACCTGGTGTTATCCGCTCTCTCTCTAGCTAACGTTAGATTTTAAATTTTGTAAATTTCAAGTTTGTGGACGAACGAGGGGTGGTAGAGCAGTGCGAGGCGGATAGCTGGCATCCTATGTTCCCCCTCCCTCCGACTTCGTTTAATAAATTTAAAAGTGGTTAGAAACCCTTGGTGTGGGTACTCGTTCGAGAGGGATCGTCGATCAGAGTACTCTCACCAAATTTCAGCCCTATAGGGCGAAATTTTTGATAAAAATTTCTTTTTGATTTTAGACCAAGGTTGTGGGTACTCAAACGAGTGGGCTCGGCGAGAGTAAACCGCACCTAGACTCCTAGCACTCTAGGGCAAAGTTTTTGCTAGAAAATTAAAAGTGGTCGGAAACCGGTCGAGTGGGTACTCGTCTGAATCGCCTCGAGCAGGGGAACACACCCACCGAGTTTCAGCTCTCTATCCCTTCAATAGGCGTATATAGTAATAAAAAAGTGATAGACCCACCGAGTGGGTACTTGAATTACGCGGCAAGACCCGAGGAGGTCGTTTTTGAGTAAATTAGTACACCTTCACTAGGGCCTTTGCGTTCTTATACTTAAATAGTGTTTAGAGTCTTAAAAAACTCTGTAAAGATTACGTAGTGGCTTTAGTCGTGTCGTTCTGTCATTTCAAAATGTGAACTGCTAATAAATAGCTCTGGTTTTGTTTTTTCCTCCGAAAAAAAGTACTAACCTGGTGTAAAACACTTGCAGTACTAACCTGGTGTTATCCGCTCTCTCTCTAGCTAACGTTAGATTTTAAATTTTGTAAATTTCAAGTTTGTGGACGAACGAGGGGTGGTAGAGCAGTGCGAGGCGGATAGCTGGCATCCTATGTTCCCCCTCCCTCCGACTTCGTTTAATAAATTTAAAAGTGGTTAGAAACCCTTGGTGTGGGTACTCGTTCGAGAGGGCTCGTCGATCAGAGTACTCTCACCAAATTTCAGCCCTATAGGGCGAAATTTTTGATAAAAATTTCTTTTTGATTTTAGACCAAGGTTGTGGGTACTCAAACGAGTGGGCTCGGCGAGAGTAAACCGCACCTAGACTCCTAGCACTCTAGGGCAAAGTTTTTGCTAGAAAATTAAAAGTGGTCGGAAACCGGTCGAGTGGGTACTCGTCTGAATTGCCTCGAGCAGGGGAACACACCCACCGTGTTTCAGCTCTCTATCCCTTCAATAGGCGTATATAGTAATAAAAAAGTGATAGACCCACCGAGTGGGTACTTGAATTACGCGGCAAGACCCGAGGAGGTCGTTTTTGAGTAAATTAGTACACCTTCACTAGGGCCTTTGCGTTCTTATACTTAAATAGTGTTTAGAGTCTTAAAAAACTCTGTAAAGATTACGTAGTGGCTTTAGTCGTGTCGTTCTGTCATTTCAAAATGTGAACTGCTAATAAATAGCTCTGGTTTTGTTTTTTCCTCCGAAAAAAAGTACTAACCTGGTGTAAAACACTTGCAGTACTAACCTGGTGTTATCCGCTCTCTCTCTAGCTAACGTTAGATTTTAAATTTTGTAAATTTCAAGTTTGTGGACGAACGAGGGGTGGTAGAGCAGTGCGAGGCGGATAGCTGGCATCCTATGTTCCCCCTCCCTCCGACTTCGTTTAATAAATTTAAAAGTGGTTAGAAACCCTTGGTGTGGGTACTCGTTCGAGAGGGCTCGTCGATCAGAGTACTCTCACCAAATTTCAGCCCTATAGGGCGAAATTTTTGATAAAAATTTCTTTTTGATTTTAGACCAAGGTTGTGGGTACTCAAACGAGTGGGCTCGGCGAGAGTAAACCGCACCTAGACTCCTAGCACTCTAGGGCAAAGTTTTTGCTAGAAAATTAAAAGTGGTCGGAAACCGGTCGAGTGGGTACTCGTCTGAATTGCCTCGAGCAGGGGAACACACCCACCGTGTTTCAGCTCTCTATCCCTTCAATAGGCGTATATAGTAATAAAAAAGTGATAGACCCACCGAGTGGGTACTTGAATTACGCGGCAAGACCCGAGGAGGTCGTTTTTGAGTAAATTAGTACACCTTCACTAGGGCCTTTGCGTTCTTATACTTAAATAGTGTTTAGAGTCTTAAAAAACTCTGTAAAGATTACGTAGTGGCTTTAGTCGTGTCGTTCTGTCATTTCAAAATGTGAACTGCTAATAAATAGCTCTGGTTTTGTTTTTTCCTCCGAAAAAAAGTACTAACCTGGTGTAAAACACTTGCAGTACTAACCTGGTGTTATCCGCTCTCTCTCTAGCTAACGTTAGATT
Organism: Lasioglossum lativentre; assembly: GCA_916610255.1. Taxonomy (NCBI): domain Eukaryota; kingdom Metazoa; phylum Arthropoda; class Insecta; order Hymenoptera; family Halictidae; genus Lasioglossum; species Lasioglossum lativentre. Next base: position 299,718 of record CAKAJI010000439.1, read on the forward strand.
TTAAATTTTGTAAATTTCAAGTTTGTGGACGAACGAGGGGTGGTAGAGCAGTGCGAGGCGGATAGCTGGCATCCTATGTTCCCCCTCCCTCCGACTTCGTTTAATAAATTTAAAAGTGGTTAGAAACCCTTGGTGTGGGTACTCGTTCGAGAGGGCTCGTCGATCAGAGTACTCTCACCAAATTTCAGCCCTATAGGGCGAAATTTTTGATAAAAATTTCTTTTTGATTTTAGACCAAGGTTGTGGGTACTCAAACGAGTGGGCTCGGCGAGAGTAAACCGCACCTAGACTCCTAGCACTCTAGGGCAAAGTTTTTGCTAGAAAATTAAAAGTGGTCGGAAACCGGTCGAGTGGGTACTCGTCTGAATTGCCTCGAGCAGGGGAACACACCCACCGTGTTTCAGCTCTCTATCCCTTCAATAGGCGTATATAGTAATAAAAAAGTGATAGACCCACCGAGTGGGTACTTGAATTACGCGGCAAGACCCGAGGAGGTCGTTTTTGAGTAAATTAGTACACCTTCACTAGGGCCTTTGCGTTCTTATACTTAAATAGTGTTTAGAGTCATAAAAAACTCTGTAAAGATTACGTAGTGGCTTTAGTCGTGTCATTCTGTCATTTCAAAATGTGAACTGCTAATAAACAGCTCTGGTTTTGTTTTTTCCTCCGAAAAAAAGTACTAACCTGGTTTAAAACACTTGCAGTACTAACCTGGTGTTATCCGCTCTCTCTCTAGCTAACGTTAGATTTTAAATTTTGTAAATTTCGAGTTTGTGGACGAACGAGGGGTGGTAGAGCAGTGCGAGGCGGATAGCTGGCATCCTATGTTCCCCCTCCCTCCGACTTCGTTTAATAAATTTAAAAGTGGTTAGAAACCCTTGGTGTGGGTACTCGTTCGAGAGGGCTCGTCGATCAGAGTACTCTCACCAAATTTCAGCCCTATAGGGCGAAATTTTTGATAAAAATTTCTTTTTGATTTTAGACCAAGGTTGTGGGTACTCAAACGAGTGGGCTCGGCGAGAGTAAACCGCACCTAGACTCCTAGCACTCTAGGGCAAAGTTTTTGCTAGAAAATTAAAAGTGGTCGGAAACCGGTCGAGTGGGTACTCGTCTGAATTGCCTCGAGCAGGGGAACACACCCACCGAGTTTCAGCTCTCTATCCCTTCAATAGGCGTATATAGTAATAAAAAAGAGATAGACCCACCGAGTGGGTACTTGAATTACGCGACAAGACCCGAGGAGGTCGTTTTTGAGTAAATTAGTACACCTTCACTAGGGCCTTTGCGTTCTAATACTTAAATAGTGTTTAGAGTCTTAAAAAACTCTGTAAAGATTACGTAGTGGCTTTAGTCGTGTCGTTCTGTCATTTCAAAATGTGAACTGCTAATAAATAGCTCTGGTTTTGTTTTTTCCTCCGAAAAAAAGTACTAACCTGGTTTAAAACACTTGCAGTACTAACCTGGTGTTATCCGCTCTCTCTCTAGCTAACGTTAGATTTTAAATTTTGTAAATTTCAAGTTTGTGGACGAACGAGGGGTGGTAGAGCAGTGCGAGGCGGATAGCTGGCATCCTATGTTCCCCCTCCCTCCGACTTCGTTTAATAAATTTAAAAGTGGTTAGAAACCCTTGGTGTGGGTACTCGTTCGAGAGGGCTCGTCGATCAGAGTACTCTCACCAAATTTCAGCCCTATAGGGCGAAATTTTTGATAAAAATTTCTTTTTGATTTTAGACCAAGGTTGTGGGTACTCAAACGAGTGGGCTCGGCGAGAGTAAACCGCACCTAGACTCCTAGCACTCTAGGGCAAAGTTTTTGCTAGAAAATTAAAAGTGGTCGGAAACCGGTCGAGTGGGTACTCGTCTGAATCGCCTCGAGCAGGGGAACACACCCACCGAGTTTCAGCTCTCTATCCCTTCAATAGGCGTATATAGTAATAAAAAAGTGATAGACCCACCGAGTGGGTACTTGAATTACGCGGCAAGACCCGAGGAGGTCGTTTTTGAGTAAATTAGTACACCTTCACTAGGGCCTTTGCGTTCTTATACTTAAATAGTGTTTAGAGTCTTAAAAAACTCTGTAAAGATTACGTAGTGGCTTTAGTCGTGTCGTTCTGTCATTTCAAAATGTGAACTGCTAATAAATAGCTCTGGTTTTGTTTTTTCCTCCGAAAAAAAGTACTAACCTGGTGTAAAACACTTGCAGTACTAACCTGGTGTTATCCGCTCTCTCTCTAGCTAACGTTAGATTTTAAATTTTGTAAATTTCAAGTTTGTGGACGAACGAGGGGTGGTAGAGCAGTGCGAGGCGGATAGCTGGCATCCTATGTTCCCCCTCCCTCCGACTTCGTTTAATAAATTTAAAAGTGGTTAGAAACCCTTGGTGTGGGTACTCGTTCGAGAGGGCTCGTCGATCAGAGTACTCTCACCAAATTTCAGCCCTATAGGGCGAAATTTTTGATAAAAATTTCTTTTTGATTTTAGACCAAGGTTGTGGGTACTCAAACGAGTGGGCTCGGCGAGAGTAAACCGCACCTAGACTCCTAGCACTCTAGGGCAAAGTTTTTGCTAGAAAATTAAAAGTGGTCGGAAACCGGTCGAGTGGGTACTCGTCTGAATTGCCTCGAGCAGGGGAACACACCCACCGTGTTTCAGCTCTCTATCCCTTCAATAGGCGTATATAGTAATAAAAAAGTGATAGACCCACCGAGTGGGTACTTGAATTACGCGGCAAGACCCGAGGAGGTCGTTTTTGAGTAAATTAGTACACCTTCACTAGGGCCTTTGCGTTCTTATACTTAAATAGTGTTTAGAGTCTTAAAAAACTCTGTAAAGATTACGTAGTGGCTTTAGTCGTGTCGTTCTGTCATTTCAAAATGTGAACTGCTAATAAATAGCTCTGGTTTTGTTTTTTCCTCCGAAAAAAAGTACTAACCTGGTGTAAAACACTTGCAGTACTAACCTGGTGTTATCCGCTCTCTCTCTAGCTAACGTTAGATTTTAAATTTTGTAAATTTCAAGTTTGTGGACGAACGAGGGGTGGTAGAGCAGTGCGAGGCGGATAGCTGGCATCCTATGTTCCCCCTCCCTCCGACTTCGTTTAATAAATTTAAAAGTGGTTAGAAACCCTTGGTGTGGGTACTCGTTCGAGAGGGCTCGTCGATCAGAGTACTCTCACCAAATTTCAGCCCTATAGGGCGAAATTTTTGATAAAAATTTCTTTTTGATTTTAGACCAAGGTTGTGGGTACTCAAACGAGTGGGCTCGGCGAGAGTAAACCGCACCTAGACTCCTAGCACTCTAGGGCAAAGTTTTTGCTAGAAAATTAAAAGTGGTCGGAAACCGGTCGAGTGGGTACTCGTCTGAATTGCCTCGAGCAGGGGAACACACCCACCGTGTTTCAGCTCTCTATCCCTTCAATAGGCGTATATAGTAATAAAAAAGTGATAGACCCACCGAGTGGGTACTTGAATTACGCGGCAAGACCCGAGGAGGTCGTTTTTGAGTAAATTAGTACACCTTCACTAGGGCCTTTGCGTTCTTATACTTAAATAGTGTTTAGAGTCTTAAAAAACTCTGTAAAGATTACGTAGTGGCTTTAGTCGTGTCGTTCTGTCATTTCAAAATGTGAACTGCTAATAAATAGCTCTGGTTTTGTTTTTTCCTCCGAAAAAAAGTACTAACCTGGTGTAAAACACTTGCAGTACTAACCTGGTGTTATCCGCTCTCTCTCTAGCTAACGTTAGATTTTAAATTTTGTAAATTTCAAGTTTGTGGACGAACGAGGGGTGGTAGAGCAGTGCGAGGCGGATAGCTGGCATCCTATGTTCCCCCTCCCTCCGACTTCGTTTAATAAATTTAAAAGTGGTTAGAAACCCTTGGTGTGGGTACTCGTTCGAGAGGGCTCGTCGATCAGAGTACTCTCACCAAATTTCAGCCCTATAGGGCGAAATTTTTGATAAAAATTTCTTTTTGATTTTAGACCAAGGTTGTGGGTACTCAAACGAGTGGGCTCGGCGAGAGTAAACCGCACCTAGACTCCTAGCACTCTAGGGCAAAGTTTTTGCTAGAAAATTAAAAGTGGTCGGAAACCGGTCGAGTGGGTACTCGTCTGAATTGCCTCGAGCAGGGGAACACACCCACCGTGTTTCAGCTCTCTATCCCTTCAATAGGCGTATATAGTAATAAAAAAGTGACAGACCCACCGAGTGGGTACTTGAATTACGCGGCAAGACCCGAGGAGGTCGTTTTTGAGTAAATTAGTACACCTTCACTAGGGCCTTTGCGTTCTTATACTTAAATAGTGTTTAGAGTCATAAAAAACTCTGTAAAGATTACGTAGTGGCTTTAGTCGTGTCATTCTGTCATTTCAAAATGTGAACTGCTAATAAATAGCTCTGGTTTTGTTTTTTCCTCCGAAAAAAAGTACTAACCTGGTTTAAAACACTTGCAGTACTAACCTGGTGTTATCCGCTCTCTCTCTAGCTAACGTTAGATTTTAAATTTTGTAAATTTCGAGTTTGTGGACGAACGAGGGGTGGTAGAGCAGTGCGAGGCGGATAGCTGGCATCCTATGTTCCCCCTCCCTCCGACTTCGTTTAATAAATTTAAAAGTGGTTAGAAACCCTTGGTGTGGGTACTCGTTCGAGAGGGCTCGTCGATCAGAGTACTCTCACCAAATTTCAGCCCTATAGGGCGAAATTTTTGATAAAAATTTCTTTTTGATTTTAGACCAAGGTTGTGGGTACTCAAACGAGTGGGCTCGGCGAGAGTAAACCGCACCTAGACTCCTAGCACTCTAGGGCAAAGTTTTTGCTAGAAAATTAAAAGTGGTCGGAAACCGGTCGAGTGGGTACTCGTCTGAATTGCCTCGAGCAGGGGAACACACCCACCGAGTTTCAGCTCTCTATCCCTTCAATAGGCGTATATAGTAATAAAAAAGAGATAGACCCACCGAGTGGGTACTTGAATTACGCGACAAGACCCGAGGAGGTCGTTTTTGAGTAAATTAGTACACCTTCACTAGGGCCTTTGCGTTCTAATACTTAAATAGTGTTTAGAGTCTTAAAAAACTCTGTAAAGATTACGTAGTGGCTTTAGTCGTGTCGTTCTGTCATTTCAAAATGTGAACTGCTAATAAATAGCTCTGGTTTTGTTTTTTCCTCCGAAAAAAAGTACTAACCTGGTTTAAAACACTTGCAGTACTAACCTGGTGTTATCCGCTCTCTCTCTAGCTAACGTTAGATTTTAAATTTTGTAAATTTCAAGTTTGTGGACGAACGAGGGGTGGTAGAGCAGTGCGAGGCGGATAGCTGGCATCCTATGTTCCCCCTCCCTCCGACTTCGTTTAATAAATTTAAAAGTGGTTAGAAACCCTTGGTGTGGGTACTCGTTCGAGAGGGCTCGTCGATCAGAGTACTCTCACCAAATTTCAGCCCTATAGGGCGAAATTTTTGATAAAAATTTCTTTTTGATTTTAGACCAAGGTTGTGGGTACTCAAACGAGTGGGCTCGGCGAGAGTAAACCGCACCTAGACTCCTAGCACTCTAGGGCAAAGTTTTTGCTAGAAAATTAAAAGTGGTCGGAAACCGGTCGAGTGGGTACTCGTCTGAATCGCCTCGAGCAGGGGAACACACCCACCGAGTTTCAGCTCTCTATCCCTTCAATAGGCGTATATAGTAATAAAAAAGTGATAGACCCACCGAGTGGGTACTTGAATTACGCGGCAAGACCCGAGGAGGTCGTTTTTGAGTAAATTAGTACACCTTCACTAGGGCCTTTGCGTTCTTATACTTAAATAGTGTTTAGAGTCTTAAAAAACTCTGTAAAGATTACGTAGTGGCTTTAGTCGTGTCGTTCTGTCATTTCAAAATGTGAACTGCTAATAAATAGCTCTGGTTTTGTTTTTTCCTCCGAAAAAAAGTACTAACCTGGTGTAAAACACTTGCAGTACTAACCTGGTGTTATCCGCTCTCTCTCTAGCTAACGTTAGATTTTAAATTTTGTAAATTTCAAGTTTGTGGACGAACGAGGGGTGGTAGAGCAGTGCGAGGCGGATAGCTGGCATCCTATGTTCCCCCTCCCTCCGACTTCGTTTAATAAATTTAAAAGTGGTTAGAAACCCTTGGTGTGGGTACTCGTTCGAGAGGGCTCGTCGATCAGAGTACTCTCACCAAATTTCAGCCCTATAGGGCGAAATTTTTGATAAAAATTTCTTTTTGATTTTAGACCAAGGTTGTGGGTACTCAAACGAGTGGGCTCGGCGAGAGTAAACCGCACCTAGACTCCTAGCACTCTAGGGCAAAGTTTTTGCTAGAAAATTAAAAGTGGTCGGAAACCGGTCGAGTGGGTACTCGTCTGAATTGCCTCGAGCAGGGGAACACACCCACCGTGTTTCAGCTCTCTATCCCTTCAATAGGCGTATATAGTAATAAAAAAGTGATAGACCCACCGAGTGGGTACTTGAATTACGCGGCAAGACCCGAGGAGGTCGTTTTTGAGTAAATTAGTACACCTTCACTAGGGCCTTTGCGTTCTTATACTTAAATAGTGTTTAGAGTCTTAAAAAACTCTGTAAAGATTACGTAGTGGCTTTAGTCGTGTCGTTCTGTCATTTCAAAATGTGAACTGCTAATAAATAGCTCTGGTTTTGTTTTTTCCTCCGAAAAAAAGTACTAACCTGGTGTAAAACACTTGCAGTACTAACCTGGTGTTATCCGCTCTCTCTCTAGCTAACGTTAGATTTTAAATTTTGTAAATTTCAAGTTTGTGGACGAACGAGGGGTGGTAGAGCAGTGCGAGGCGGATAGCTGGCATCCTATGTTCCCCCTCCCTCCGACTTCGTTTAATAAATTTAAAAGTGGTTAGAAACCCTTGGTGTGGGTACTCGTTCGAGAGGGCTCGTCGATCAGAGTACTCTCACCAAATTTCAGCCCTATAGGGCGAAATTTTTGATAAAAATTTCTTTTTGATTTTAGACCAAGGTTGTGGGTACTCAAACGAGTGGGCTCGGCGAGAGTAAACCGCACCTAGACTCCTAGCACTCTAGGGCAAAGTTTTTGCTAGAAAATTAAAAGTGGTCGGAAACCGGTCGAGTGGGTACTCGTCTGAATTGCCTCGAGCAGGGGAACACACCCACCGTGTTTCAGCTCTCTATCCCTTCAATAGGCGTATATAGTAATAAAAAAGTGACAGACCCACCGAGTGGGTACTTGAATTACGCGGCAAGACCCGAGGAGGTCGTTTTTGAGTAAATTAGTACACCTTCACTAGGGCCTTTGCGTTCTTATACTTAAATAGTGTTTAGAGTCATAAAAAACTCTGTAAAGATTACGTAGTGGCTTTAGTCGTGTCATTCTGTCATTTCAAAATGTGAACTGCTAATAAATAGCTCTGGTTTTGTTTTTTCCTCCGAAAAAAAGTACTAACCTGGTTTAAAACACTTGCAGTACTAACCTGGTGTTATCCGCTCTCTCTCTAGCTAACGTTAGATTTTAAATTTTGTAAATTTCGAGTTTGTGGACGAACGAGGGGTGGTAGAGCAGTGCGAGGCGGATAGCTGGCATCCTATGTTCCCCCTCCCTCCGACTTCGTTTAATAAATTTAAAAGTGGTTAGAAACCCTTGGTGTGGGTACTCGTTCGAGAGGGCTCGTCGATCAGAGTACTCTCACCAAATTTCAGCCCTATAGGGCGAAATTTTTGATAAAAATTTCTTTTTGATTTTAGACCAAGGTTGTGGGTACTCAAACGAGTGGGCTCGGCGAGAGTAAACCGCACCTAGACTCCTAGCACTCTAGGGCAAAGTTTTTGCTAGAAAATTAAAAGTGGTCGGAAACCGGTCGAGTGGGTACTCGTCTGAATTGCCTCGAGCAGGGGAACACACCCACCGAGTTTCAGCTCTCTATCCCTTCAATAGGCGTATATAGTAATAAAAAAGAGATAGACCCACCGAGTGGGTACTTGAATTACGCGACAAGACCCGAGGAGGTCGTTTTTGAGTAAATTAGTACACCTTCACTAGGGCCTTTGCGTTCTAATACTTAAATAGTGTTTAGAGTCTTAAAAAACTCTGTAAAGATTACGTAGTGGCTTTAGTCGTGTCGTTCTGTCATTTCAAAATGTGAACTGCTAATAAATAGCTCTGGTTTTGTTTTTTCCTCCGAAAAAAAGTACTAACCTGGTTTAAAACACTTGCAGTACTAACCTGGTGTTATCCGCTCTCTCTCTAGCTAACGTTAGATTTTAAATTTTGTAAATTTCGAGTTTGTGGACGAACGAGGGGTGGTAGAGCAGTGCGAGGCGGATAGCTGGCATCCTATGTTCCCCCTCCCTCCGACTTCGTTTAATAAATTTAAAAGTGGTTAGAAACCCTTGGTGTGGGTACTCGTTCGAGAGGGCTCGTCGATCAGAGTACTCTCACCAAATTTCAGCCCTATAGGGCGAAATTTTTGATAAAAATTTCTTTTTGATTTTAGACCAAGGTTGTGGGTACTCAAACGAGTGGGCTCGGCGAGAGTAAACCGCACCTAGACTCCTAGCACTCTAGGGCAAAGTTTTTGCTAGAAAATTAAAAGTGGTCGGAAACCGGTCGAGTGGGTACTCGTCTGAATCGCCTCGAGCAGGGGAACACACCCACCGAGTTTCAGCTCTCTATCCCTTCAATAGGCGTATATAGTAATAAAAAAGAGATAGACCCACCGAGTGGGTACTTGAATTACGCGACAAGACCCGAGGAGGTCGTTTTTGAGTAAATTAGTACACCTTCACTAGGGCCTTTGCGTTCTTATACTTAAATAGTGTTTAGAGTCTTAAAAAACTCTGTAAAGATTACGTAGTGGCTTTAGTCGTGTCGTTCTGTCATTTCAAAATGTGAACTGCTAATAAATAGCTCTGGTTTTGTTTTTTCCTCCGAAAAAAAGTACTAACCTGGTGTAAAACACTTGCAGTACTAACCTGGTGTTATCCGCTCTCTCTCTAGCTAACGTTAGATTTTAAATTTTGTAAATTTCAAGTTTGTGGACGAACGAGGGGTGGTAGAGCAGTGCGAGGCGGATAGCTGGCATCCTATGTTCCCCCTCCCTCCGACTTCGTTTAATAAATTTAAAAGTGGTTAGAAACCCTTGGTGTGGGTACTCGTTCGAGAGGGCTCGTCGATCAGAGTACTCTCACCAAATTTCAGCCCTATAGGGCGAAATTTTTGATAAAAATTTCTTTTTGATTTTAGACCAAGGTTGTGGGTACTCAAACGAGTGGGCTCGGCGAGAGTAAACCGCACCTAGACTCCTAGCACTCTAGGGCAAAGTTTTTGCTAGAAAATTAAAAGTGGTCGGAAACCGGTCGAGTGGGTACTCGTCTGAATTGCCTCGAGCAGGGGAACACACCCACCGTGTTTCAGCTCTCTATCCCTTCAATAGGCGTATATAGTAATAAAAAAGTGATAGACCCACCGAGTGGGTACTTGAATTACGCGGCAAGACCCGAGGAGGTCGTTTTTGAGTAAATTAGTACACCTTCACTAGGGCCTTTGCGTTCTTATACTTAAATAGTGTTTAGAGTCTTAAAAAACTCTGTAAAGATTACGTAGTGGCTTTAGTCGTGTCGTTCTGTCATTTCAAAATGTGAACTGCTAATAAATAGCTCTGGTTTTGTTTTTTCCTCCGAAAAAAAGTACTAACCTGGTGTAAAACACTTGCAGTACTAACCTGGTGTTATCCGCTCTCTCTCTAGCTAACGTTAGATTTTAAATTTTGTAAATTTCAAGTTTGTGGACGAACGAGGGGTGGTAGAGCAGTGCGAGGCGGATAGCTGGCATCCTATGTTCCCCCTCCCTCCGACTTCGTTTAATAAATTTAAAAGTGGTTAGAAACCCTTGGTGTGGGTACTCGTTCGAGAGGGCTCGTCGATCAGAGTACTCTCACCAAATTTCAGCCCTATAGGGCGAAATTTTTGATAAAAATTTCTTTTTGATTTTAGACCAAGGTTGTGGGTACTCAAACGAGTGGGCTCGGCGAGAGTAAACCGCACCTAGACTCCTAGCACTCTAGGGCAAAGTTTTTGCTAGAAAATTAAAAGTGGTCGGAAACCGGTCGAGTGGGTACTCGTCTGAATTGCCTCGAGCAGGGGAACACACCCACCGTGTTTCAGCTCTCTATCCCTTCAATAGGCGTATATAGTAATAAAAAAGTGATAGACCCACCGAGTGGGTACTTGAATTACGCGGCAAGACCCGAGGAGGTCGTTTTTGAGTAAATTAGTACACCTTCACTAGGGCCTTTGCGTTCTTATACTTAAATAGTGTTTAGAGTCATAAAAAACTCTGTAAAGATTACGTAGTGGCTTTAGTCGTGTCATTCTGTCATTTCAAAATGTGAACTGCTAATAAATAGCTCTGGTTTTGTTTTTTCCTCCGAAAAAAAGTACTAACCTGGTTTAAAACACTTGCAGTACTAACCTGGTGTTATCCGCTCTCTCTCTAGCTAACGTTAGATTTTAAATTTTGTAAATTTCGAGTTTGTGGACGAACGAGGGGTGGTAGAGCAGTGCGAGGCGGATAGCTGGCATCCTATGTTCCCCCTCCCTCCGACTTCGTTTAATAAATTTAAAAGTGGTTAGAAACCCTTGGTGTGGGTACTCGTTCGAGAGGGCTCGTCGATCAGAGTACTCTCACCAAATTTCAGCCCTATAGGGCGAAATTTTTGATAAAAATTTCTTTTTGATTTTAGACCAAGGTTGTGGGTACTCAAACGAGTGGGCTCGGCGAGAGTAAACCGCACCTAGACTCCTAGCACTCTAGGGCAAAGTTTTTGCTAGAAAATTAAAAGTGGTCGGAAACCGGTCGAGTGGGTACTCGTCTGAATTGCCTCGAGCAGGGGAACACACCCACCGAGTTTCAGCTCTCTATCCCTTCAATAGGCGTATATAGTAATAAAAAAGAGATAGACCCACCGAGTGGGTACTTGAATTACGCGACAAGACCCGAGGAGGTCGTTTTTGAGTAAATTAGTACACCTTCACTAGGGCCTTTGCGTTCTAATACTTAAATAGTGTTTAGAGTCTTAAAAAACTCTGTAAAGATTACGTAGTGGCTTTAGTCGTGTCGTTCTGTCATTTCAAAATGTGAACTGCTAATAAATAGCTCTGGTTTTGTTTTTTCCTCCGAAAAAAAGTACTAACCTGGTTTAAAACACTTGCAGTACTAACCTGGTGTTATCCGCTCTCTCTCTAGCTAACGTTAGATTTTAAATTTTGTAAATTTCGAGTTTGTGGACGAACGAGGGGTGGTAGAGCAGTGCGAGGCGGATAGCTGGCATCCTATGTTCCCCCTCCCTCCGACTTCGTTTAATAAATTTAAAAGTGGTTAGAAACCCTTGGTGTGGGTACTCGTTCGAGAGGGCTCGTCGATCAGAGTACTCTCACCAAATTTCAGCCCTATAGGGCGAAATTTTTGATAAAAATTTCTTTTTGATTTTAGACCAAGGTTGTGGGTACTCAAACGAGTGGGCTCGGCGAGAGTAAACCGCACCTAGACTCCTAGCACTCTAGGGCAAAGTTTTTGCTAGAAAATTAAAAGTGGTCGGAAACCGGTCGAGTGGGTACTCGTCTGAATCGCCTCGAGCAGGGGAACACACCCACCGAGTTTCAGCTCTCTATCCCTTCAATAGGCGTATATAGTAATAAAAAAGTGATAGACCCACCGAGTGGGTACTTGAATTACGCGGCAAGACCCGAGGAGGTCGTTTTTGAGTAAATTAGTACACCTTCACTAGGGCCTTTGCGTTCTTATACTTAAATAGTGTTTAGAGTCTTAAAAAACTCTGTAAAGATTACGTAGTGGCTTTAGTCGTGTCGTTCTGTCATTTCAAAATGTGAACTGCTAATAAATAGCTCTGGTTTTGTTTTTTCCTCCAAAAAAAAGTACTAACCTGGTGTAAAACACTTGCAGTACTAACCTGGTGTTATCCGCTCTCTCTCTAGCTAACGTTAGATTTTAAATTTTGTAAATTTCAAGTTTGTGGACGAACGAGGGGTGGTAGAGCAGTGCGAGGCGGATAGCTGGCATCCTATGTTCCCCCTCCCTCCGACTTCGTTTAATAAATTTAAAAGTGGTTAGAAACCCTTGGTGTGGGTACTCGTTCGAGAGGGCTCGTCGATCAGAGTACTCTCACCAAATTTCAGCCCTATAGGGCGAAATTTTTGATAAAAATTTCTTTTTGATTTTAGACCAAGGTTGTGGGTACTCAAACGAGTGGGCTCGGCGAGAGTAAACCGCACCTAGACTCCTAGCACTCTAGGGCAAAGTTTTTGCTAGAAAATTAAAAGTGGTCGGAAACCGGTCGAGTGGGTACTCGTCTGAATTGCCTCGAGCAGGGGAACACACCCACCGTGTTTCAGCTCTCTATCCCTTCAATAGGCGTATATAGTAATAAAAAAGTGATAGACCCACCGAGTGGGTACTTGAATTACGCGGCAAGACCCGAAGAGGTCGTTTTTGAGTAAATTAGTACACCTTCACTAGGGCCTTTGCGTTCTTATACTTAAATAGTGTTTAGAGTCATAAAAAACTCTGTAAAGATTACGTAGTGGCTTTAGTCGTGTCATTCTGTCATTTCAAAATGTGAACTGCTAATAAATAGCTCTGGTTTTGTTTTTTCCTCCGAAAAAAAGTACTAACCTGGTTTAAAACACTTGCAGTACTAACCTGGTGTTATCCGCTCTCTCTCTAGCTAACGTTAGATTTTAAATTTTGTAAATTTCGAGTTTGTGGACGAACGAGGGGTGGTAGAGCAGTGCGAGGCGGATAGCTGGCATCCTATGTTCCCCCTCCCTCCGACTTCGTTTAATAAATTTAAAAGTGGTTAGAAACCCTTGGTGTGGGTACTCGTTCGAGAGGGCTCGTCGATCAGAGTACTCTCACCAAATTTCAGCCCTATAGGGCGAAATTTTTGATAAAAATTTCTTTTTGATTTTAGACCAAGGTTGTGGGTACTCAAACGAGTGGGCTCGGCGAGAGTAAACCGCACCTAGACTCCTAGCACTCTAGGGCAAAGTTTTTGCTAGAAAATTAAAAGTGGTCGGAAACCGGTCGAGTGGGTACTCGTCTGAATTGCCTCGAGCAGGGGAACACACCCACCGAGTTTCAGCTCTCTATCCCTTCAATAGGCGTATATAGTAATAAAAAAGAGATAGACCCACCGAGTGGGTACTTGAATTACGCGGCAAGACCCGAGGAGGTCGTTTTTGAGTAAATTAGTACACCTTCACTAGGGCCTTTGCGTTCTAATACTTAAATAGTGTTTAGAGTCTTAAAAAACTCTGTAAAGATTACGTAGTGGCTTTAGTCGTGTCGTTCTGTCATTTCAAAATGTGAACTGCTAATAAATAGCTCTGGTTTTGTTTTTTCCTCCGAAAAAAAGTACTAACCTGGTGTAAAACACTTGCAGTACTAACCTGGTGTTATCCGCTCTCTCTCTAGCTAACGTTAGATTTTAAATTTTGTAAATTTCGAGTTTGTGGACGAACGAGGGGTGGTAGAGCAGTGCGAGGCGGATAGCTGGCATCCTATGTTCCCCCTCCCTCCGACTTCGTTTAATAAATTTAAAAGTGGTTAGAAACCCTTGGTGTGGGTACTCGTTCGAGAGGGCTCGTCGATCAGAGTACTCTCACCAAATTTCAGCCCTATAGGGCGAAATTTTTGATAAAAATTTCTTTTTGATTTTAGACCAAGGTTGTGGGTACTCAAACGAGTGGGCTCGGCGAGAGTAAACCGCACCTAGACTCCTAGCACTCTAGGGCAAAGTTTTTGCTAGAAAATTAAAAGTGGTCGGAAACCGGTCGAGTGGGTACTCGTCTGAATCGCCTCGAGCAGGGGAACACACCCACCGAGTTTCAGCTCTCTATCCCTTCAATAGGCGTATATAGTAATAAAAAAGAGATAGACCCACCGAGTGGGTACTTGAATTACGCGACAAGACCCGAGGAGGTCGTTTTTGAGTAAATTAGTACACCTTCACTAGGGCCTTTGCGTTCTTATACTTAAATAGTGTTTAGAGTCTTAAAAAACTCTGTAAAGATTACGTAGTGGCTTTAGTCGTGTCGTTCTGTCATTTCAAAATGTGAACTGCTAATAAATAGCTCTGGTTTTGTTTTTTCCTCCGAAAAAAAGTACTAACCTGGTGTAAAACACTTGCAGTACTAACCTGGTGTTATCCGCTCTCTCTCTAGCTAACGTTAGATTTTAAATTTTGTAAATTTCAAGTTTGTGGACGAACGAGGGGTGGTAGAGCAGTGCGAGGCGGATAGCTGGCATCCTATGTTCCCCCTCCCTCCGACTTCGTTTAATAAATTTAAAAGTGGTTAGAAACCCTTGGTGTGGGTACTCGTTCGAGAGGGCTCGTCGATCAGAGTACTCTCACCAAATTTCAGCCCTATAGGGCGAAATTTTTGATAAAAATTTCTTTTTGATTTTAGACCAAGGTTGTGGGTACTCAAACGAGTGGGCTCGGCGAGAGTAAACCGCACCTAGACTCCTAGCACTCTAGGGCAAAGTTTTTGCTAGAAAATTAAAAGTGGTCGGAAACCGGTCGAGTGGGTACTCGTCTGAATCGCCTCGAGCAGGGGAACACACCCACCGTGTTTCAGCTCTCTATCCCTTCAATAGGCGTATATAGTAATAAAAAAGAGATAGACCCACCGAGTGGGTACTTGAATTACGCGACAAGACCCGAGGAGGTCGTTTTTGAGTAAATTAGTACACCTTCACTAGGGCCTTTGCGTTCTTATACTTAAATAGTGTTTAGAGTCATAAAAAACTCTGTAAAGATTACGTAGTGGCTTTAGTCGTGTCATTCTGTCATTTCAAAATGTGAACTGCTAATAAATAGCTCTGGTTTTGTTTTTTCCTCCGAAAAAAAGTACTAACCTGGTTTAAAACACTTGCAGTACTAACCTGGTGTTATCCGCTCTCTCTCTAGCTAACGTTAGATTTTAAATTTTGTAAATTTCGAGTTTGTGGACGAACGAGGGGTGGTAGAGCAGTGCGAGGCGGATAGCTGGCATCCTATGTTCCCCCTCCCTCCGACTTCGTTTAATAAATTTAAAAGTGGTTAGAAACCCTTGGTGTGGGTACTCGTTCGAGAGGGCTCGTCGATCAGAGTACTCTCACCAAATTTCAGCCCTATAGGGCGAAATTTTTGATAAAAATTTCTTTTTGATTTTAGACCAAGGTTGTGGGTACTCAAACGAGTGGGCTCGGCGAGAGTAAACCGCACCTAGAGTCCTAGCACTCTAGGGTAATGTTTTTGCTAGAAAATTAAAAGTGGTCGGAAACCGGTCGAGTGGGTACTCGTCTGAATCGCCTCGAGCAGGGGAACACACCCACCGAGTTTCAGCTCTCTATCCCTTCAATAGGCGTACATAGTAATAAAAAAGTGATAGACCCACCGAGTGGGTACTTGAATTACGCGGCAAGACCCGAGGAGGTCGTTTTTGAGTAAATTAGTACACCTTCACTAGGGCCTTTGCGTTCTAATACTTAAATAGTGTTTAGAGTCTTAAAAAACTCTGTAAAGATTACGTAGTGGCTTTAGTCGTGTCGTTCTGTCATTTCAAAATGTGAACTGCTAATAAATAGCTCTGGTTTTGTTTTTTCCTCCGAAAAAAAGTACTAACCTGGTTTAAAACACTTGCAGTACTAACCTGGTGTTATCCGCTCTCTCTCTAGCTAACGTTAGATTTTAAATTTTGTAAATTTCAAGTTTGTGGACGAACGAGGGGTGGTAGAGCAGTGCGAGGCGGATAGCTGGCATCCTATGTTCCCCCTCCCTCCGACTTCGTTTAATAAATTTAAAAGTGGTTAGAAACCCTTGGTGTGGGTACTCGTTCGAGAGGGCTCGTCGATCAGAGTACTCTCACCAAATTTCAGCCCTATAGGGCGAAATTTTTGATAAAAATTTCTTTTTGATTTTAGACCAAGGTTGTGGGTACTCAAACGAGTGGGCTCGGCGAGAGTAAACCGCACCTAGACTCCTAGCACTCTAGGGCAAAGTTTTTGCTAGAAAATTAAAAGTGGTCGGAAACCGGTCGAGTGGGTACTCGTCTGAATCGCCTCGAGCAGGGGAACACACCCACCGAGTTTCAGCTCTCTATCCCTTCAATTGGCGTATATAGTAATAAAAAAGAGATAGACCCACCGAGTGGGTACTTGAATTACGCGGCAAGACCCGAGGAGGTCGTTTTTGAGTAAATTAGTACACCTTAACTAGGGCCTTTGCGTTCTTATACTTAAATAGTGTTTAGAGTCTTAAAAAACTCTGTAAAGATTACGTAGTGGCTTTAGTCGTGTCGTTCTGTCATTTCAAAATGTGAACTGCTAATAAATAGCTCTGGTTTTGTTTTTTCCTCCGAAAAAAAGTACTAACCTGGTGTAAAACACTTGCAGTACTAACCTGGTGTTATCCGCTCTCTCTCTAGCTAACGTTAGATTTTAAATTTTGTAAATTTCGAGTTTGTGGACGAACGAGGGGTGGTAGAGCAGTGCGAGGCGGATAGCTGGCATCCTATGTTCCCCCTCCCTCCGACTTCGTTTAATAAATTTAAAAGTGGTTAGAAACCCTTGGTGTGGGTACTCGTTCGAGAGGGCTCGTCGATCAGAGTACTCTCACCAAATTTCAGCCCTATAGGGCGAAATTTTTGATAAAAATTTCTTTTTGATTTTAGACCAAGGTTGTGGGTACTCAAACGAGTGGGCTCGGCGAGAGTAAACCGCACCTAGACTCCTAGCACTCTAGGGCAAAGTTTTTGCTAGAAAATTAAAAGTGGTCGGAAACCGGTCGAGTGGGTACTCGTCTGAATCGCCTCGAGCAGGGGAACACACCCACCGAGTTTCAGCTCTCTATCCCTTCAATAGGCGTATATAGTAATAAAAAAGAGATAGACCCACCGAGTGGGTACTTGAATTACGCGACAAGACCCGAGGAGGTCGTTTTTGAGTAAATTAGTACACCTTCACTAGGGCCTTTGCGTTCTTATACTTAAATAGTGTTTAGAGTCTTAAAAAACTCTGTAAAGATTACGTAGTGGCTTTAGTCGTGTCGTTCTGTCATTTCAAAATGTGAACTGCTAATAAATAGCTCTGGTTTTGTTTTTTCCTCCGAAAAAAAGTACTAACCTGGTTTAAAACACTTGCAGTACTAACCTGGTGTTATCCGCTCTCTCTCTAGCTAACGTTAGATTTTAAATTTTGTAAATTTCGAGTTTGTGGACGAACGAGGGGTGGTAGAGCAGTGCGAGGCGGATAGCTGGCATCCTATGTTCCCCCTCCCTCCGACTTCGTTTAATAAATTTAAAAGTGGTTAGAAACCCTTGGTGTGGGTACTCGTTCGAGAGGGCTCGTCGATCAGAGTACTCTCACCAAATTTCAGCCCTATAGGGCGAAATTTTTGATAAAAATTTCTTTTTGATTTTAGACCAAGGTTGTGGGTACTCAAACGAGTGGGCTCGGCGAGAGTAAACCGCACCTAGAGTCCTAGCACTCTAGGGTAATGTTTTTGCTAGAAAATTAAAAGTGGTCGGAAACCGGTCGAGTGGGTACTCGTCTGAATCGCCTCGAGCAGGGGAACACACCCACCGAGTTTCAGCTCTCTATCCCTTCAATAGGCGTACATAGTAATAAAAAAGTGATAGACCCACCGAGTGGGTACTTGAATTACGCGGCAAGACCCGAGGAGGTCGTTTTTGAGTAAATTAGTACACCTTCACTAGGGCCTTTGCGTTCTAATACTTAAATAGTGTTTAGAGTCTTAAAAAACTCTGGAAAGATTACGTAGTGGCTTTAGTCGTGTCGTTCTGTCATTTCAAAATGTGAACTGCTAATAAATAGCTCTGGTTTTGTTTTTTCCTCCGAAAAAAAGTACTAACCTGGTTTAAAACACTTGCAGTACTAACCTGGTGTTATCCGCTCTCTCTCTAGCTAACGTTAGATTTTAAATTTTGTAAATTTCAAGTTTGTGGACGAACGAGGGGTGGTAGAGCAGTGCGAGGCGGATAGCTGGCATCCTATGTTCCCCCTCCCTCCGACTTCGTTTAATAAATTTAAAAGTGGTTAGAAACCCTTGGTGTGGGTACTCGTTCGAGAGGGCTCGTCGATCAGAGTACTCTCACCAAATTTCAGCCCTATAGGGCGAAATTTTTGATAAAAATTTCTTTTTGATTTTAGACCAAGGTTGTGGGTACTCAAACGAGTGGGCTCGGCGAGAGTAAACCGCACCTAGACTCCTAGCACTCTAGGGCAAAGTTTTTGCTAGAAAATTAAAAGTGGTCGGAAACCGGTCGAGTGGGTACTCGTCTGAATCGCCTCGAGCAGGGGAACACACCCACCGAGTTTCAGCTCTCTATCCCTTCAATTGGCGTATATAGTAATAAAAAAGAGATAGACCCACCGAGTGGGTACTTGAATTACGCGGCAAGACCCGAGGAGGTCGTTTTTGAGTAAATTAGTACACCTTAACTAGGGCCTTTGCGTTCTTATACTTAAATAGTGTTTAGAGTCTTAAAAAACTCTGTAAAGATTACGTAGTGGCTTTAGTCGTGTCGTTCTGTCATTTCAAAATGTGAACTGCTAATAAATAGCTCTGGTTTTGTTTTTTCCTCGGAAAAAAAGTACTAACCGGGTGTAAAACACTTGCAGTACTAACCTGGTGTTATCCGCTCTCTCTCTAGCTAACGTTAGATTTTAAATTTTGTAAATTTCGAGTTTGTGGACGAACGAGGGGTGGTAGACCAGTGCGAGGCGGATAGCTGGCATCCTGTGTTCCCCCTCCCTCCGACTTCGTTTAATAAATTTAAAAGTGGTTAGAAACCCTTGGTGTGGGTACTCGTTCGAGAGGGCTCGTCGATCAGAGTACTCTCACCAAATTTCAGCCCTATAGGGCGAAATTTTTGATAAAAATTTCTTTTTGATTTTAGACCAAGGTTGTGGGTACTCAAACGAGTGGGCTCGGCGAGAGTAAACCGCACCTAGACTCCTAGCACTCTAGGGCAAAGTTTTTGCTAGAAAATTAAAAGTGGTCGGAAACCGGTCGAGTGGGTACTCGTCTGACTCGCCTCGAGCAGGGGAACACACCCACCGAGTTTCAGCTCTCTATCCCTTCAATAGGCGTGTATAGTAATAAAAAAGAGATAGACCCACCGAGTGGGTACTTGAATTACGCGACAAGACCCGAGGAGGTCGTTTTTGAGTAAATTAGTACACCTTCACTAGGGCCTTTGCGTTCTTATACTTAAATAGTGTTTAGAGTCTAAAAAAACTCTGTAAAGATTACGTAGTGGCTTTAGTCGTGTTGTTCTGTCATTTCAAAATGTGAACTGCTAATAAATAGCTCTGGTTTTGTTTTTTCCTCCGAAAAAAAGTACTAACCTGGTGTAAAACACTTGCAGTACTAACCTGGTGTAAAACACTTGCAGTACTAACCTGGTGTAAAACACTTGCAGTACTAACCTGGTATTATACGCTCTCTCTCTAGCTAACGTTAGATTTTAAATTTTATAAATTTCGAGTTTGTGGCAGGGACTTGTACCGGTACGTAAAATACCGGTATGATACCGGTATATTTCGGTATTTCTGCCTAACCGTAATAGGAACCGAAATATCGGAATACCGGTATCTCGTTATACCGGTATTTTCATATACCGGTATGACGTCATACCGGTATAGTTGCATTCAGCGAATTATACCGGTACGTAAAATACCGGTACGTAAAATTTACCGGTATAAATATCGGTATGATGAACGGGGCAAGAGGGCTATTCCACACAAATTCAATGTTTATCTGAAAACACCATACAAAATAGTCCATTTACATCGGAATAATGTGCATAAATAGGTTGAACTTTTATTAAAAAAAGTATTTAACTTAAGCCCTTAGACAAAAAATAATTATCACGCATAATAATATTGATATTTTAAAATAAATTGGAAATCAAACTTAACTTAAATAATAATTATTAATTCAAAATGATTCAAATATTAGATGTCCAGGTTTAGTACTGTTTTGGAATATAAGTATTCCATACTGAGGCGCGGATGACGGGAAACGGATTTTCCTGAAACTTGCACTATTTGAAGATGACGTCTCCATATGTAAATTCGCAAAGCAGTAGCGCGCGCTTTTCAAGATTTTCCGACAAAATTGTATTTTTAAATTTTACTCGGTTATAAACAGTTCGCGTTAAGTATTTAACAAGCAGATGAGTGACCGAGAGCGGAGCGCGAAGTACTACGTAACCGGTAGGTTGTTGGTTCGAGTCCCGCTATCCATATTTTTTTTTTCTTGAAATTGATACCTACCTCAATTTTTAGCCTAAAATCTATTATTTAAAAGTTATTTTTATTTTGTAATTAGAAAATGCATGTTTTTTATTTGTGGACAATGGGAAATAAATTGGAACATAAAAATAATACGGAATGTCATTTTTACTTTATTACTGCACATTTTCTGTATTAATTATATGTTAGTATGACACGAGCCAGGGTGATGTTCATCGTACAAACATGGAAAGCAATAGTTTTTTCGGCATCTAGCACACCCTATAAACGCCGCGTTCGTACAAGAGCACGCTTTTTTGAGTACTAAGTTTACTAAGCATTGGAAAACCGAAAAATACCGGTATTTCAAAACGGTTACTGGTATAGTTCTGTTGGCCCAATACCGGTATTAAGTCCCTGTCGTAATACCGGTATACAAATTTTACCGGTATTAAGTCCCTAGCGTAATACCGGTATGAAAATTTTACCGGTATTAAGTCCCTAGCGTAATACCGGTATGAAAATTTTACCGGTATTCGCAATACCGGTATAAAAATTTTTACCGGTATTAAGTCCCTGTGTAATACCGGTATACAAATTTTACCGGTATTAAGTCCCTGGTTTGTGGACGAACGAGGGGTCGTAGAGGAGTGCGAGGCGGATAGCTGGCATCCTGGGATCCCCCTCCCTCCGATTCCGAGTCCTAGCACTCTAGGGCAAAGTTTTTGCTGGAAAATTAAAAGTGGATTATAAGGTCCCGATTACGCATATTTGCATGCAAATGCACTGTTCTCTCGGGCTTCGTAGCGATTCCGCACATGAGTTCGAAAAAATCGCGATCGTGCTTCCGAATCGATTATAAGGTCCCGATTACGCATATTTGCATGCAAATGCACTGTTCTCCCGGCTTCGAAGCGATTCCGCACATGAGTTCGAAAAAATCACGATCGTTCTTCCGAATCGATTATAAGGTCCCGATTACGCATATTTGCATGCAAATGCACTGTTCTCCCGGGCTTCGAAGCGATTCCGCACAGAAATAGACTTGTGAACGAAGAATCGTCGGATTCTGGTATATTCTGGTATAGTCTGGTATATTCTGGTATATTCTAGTATATTATGGCATATTCTGGTATATTATGGTATATTCTTGTATATTATGGTATATTCTGGTATATTATGGTATATTCTGGTATATTTTAGTTTATTCTGATATATTCTAGTATATTTTGGCATATTCTGGTATATTATGGTATATTCTGGTATATTCTGGTATATTCATGTATATTATAACATATTCTGGTATATTCTGGTATACTATAGTACATTCTGGTATATTCTGGTATATTATGGCATATTCTGTTATATTATGGAATATTCTGGTGTATTATGGTATATTATAGTGTATTCTGGTTTATTCTGGTATATTCTGGTATAATCTGGTACATTCTGGTATATTGTGGCATATTTTGCTATATTATAGTATATTCTGATATATTCTGCTACATTATGGCATATTCTGCTATATTATGGTATATTCTGGTATATTCTGGTATATTATTGTATATTCTGGTATATTATGGTATATTCTGGTATTTTCTTGTATATTATAACATATTCTGGTATATTCTGGTATATTCTGGTATATTATAGTATATTCTGGTATATTCTGGTATATTCTAGTATATTCTGATATATTATGGCATATTGTGGTATATTCTGGTATATTCTGGTATATTTTAGTTTATTCTGATATATTCTAGTATATTATGGCATATTCTGGTATATTATGGTATATTCTGGTATATTCTGGTATATTATGGTATATTCTGGTATGTTTTGCTATATTATAGTATATTCTGATATATTCTGGTATATTATTGCATATTCTGGTATACTCTGGTATATTCTGCTGTATTATGGCATATTCTGGTATATTCTGGTATATTGTGGTATATTCTTTTATATTGTGGTACATTCCTGTATATTCTGGTATATTCTGGTTATATTATTCGGAAGCACGATCGCGATTTTTTCGAACTCATGTGCGGAATCGCATCGAAGCCCGGGAGAACAGTGCATTTGCATGCAAATATGCGTAATCGGGACCTTATAACCGATTCGGAAGCACGATCGGGATTTTTTCGAACTCATGTGCGGAATCGCTTCGAAGCCCGGGAGAACAGTGCATTTGCATGCAAATATGCGTAATCGGGACCTTAGAATCGATTCGGAAGCACGATCGCGATTTTTTATACCAGAATATATCATAATATACCAGAATATACTATAATGTACCAGAATATACCAGAATATACCAGAATATACCAGAATATACCAGAATATGCCATAATATACCAGAATATATCAGAATATTCTATAATATATCAAAATATACCAGAATATACCATAATGTACCAGAATATGCCATAATAGAGCAGAATATACCAGAATATACCAGGATATACCATAATAAACCAGAATATGCGATAATATACCAGAATATACCAGAGTGTACCAGAATATACCATAATATACGAGAATATACCAGAATATACCAGAGTATACCAGAATATACCATAACATACGAGAATATACCATAATATACCAGAATATATAATAATATACCAGAATATATAATAATATACAAGAATATACCAGAATATACCATAATATACCAGAATATACCATAATATACCAGAATATGCCATAATATACCAGAATATGCCATAATGTAGCAGAATATATGAGAATATACTATAATATAGCAAAATATGCCAGAATATACCACAATGTACCAGAATATGCCATAATATACCATAATATACCAGAATATATAATAATATACCAGAATATATAATAATATACAAGAATATACCATAATATACCAGAATATGCCATGATATACTAGAATATATCAGAATATACCATTATTTGGCAAAATGTACCAGAATCTACCATAATATACCAGAATATACCAGAATATACTATAATATACCAGAATATACCAGAATATGTAATAATAATCAAGAATATACCAGAATATACCAGAATATACCATAATATACCAGAATCTGCCAAAATATACTAGAATATATCAGAATAAACTAAAATATACCAGAATATACCACAACATACCAGAATATGTTATAATATACAAGAATATACCAGATTATACCAGATTATACCAGAGTATACCAGAATATACCATAATATACCAGAATATACCAGAATATACTATAATATACCAGAATATACTATAATATACCAGAATATACCAGAATACACCATAATATACTGTAATATACCAGAATATGCCATAATATACTAGAATATATCAGAATAAACTAAAATATACCAGAATATACCAGAATATACCAGAATATGCCATAATATATCAGAATATACCATAATATACCAGAATATGCCATAATATACCCGAATATATCAGAATATACCAGAATATGCGATAATATACCAGAATATACCAGAGTATACCAGAATATACCATAATATACCAGAATATACCATAATATACCAGAATATATAATAATATACCAGAATATATAATAATATACAAGAATATACCATAATATACCAGAATATGCCATGATATACTAGAATATATCAGAATATACCATTATTTGGCAAAATGTACCAGAATATACCATAATATACCAGAATCTGGCAAAATATACTAGAATATATCAGAATAAACTAAAATATACCAGAATATACCACAACATACCAGAATATGTTATAATATACAAGAATATACCAGATTATACCAGATTATACCAGAATATACTATAATATACCAGAATATACCAGAATATACCAGAGTA